>CM041779.1:215814683-216359539 GCA_023374045.1 Limonium bicolor | reverse complement strand
AATGGCACGTCAAGACCAACGCTCAGAAGAGCTTGTGAGTAAACGGATGACTTCTTCAGTAACCGGTAAAATTACATGGTAGATAACATCATAAAAGGATGAAAGAATGTGAGAAAAAAAATTAGCCTACTTATGAACCTGAGATTGAAGCAGAACACCTTCGTATTAAGAGATAACCATTTTACAGCACGGTATGACAACCGCCAAACACCGAAATTAGAGAACTCCCATTGTGTTTACACCAAGAAGGGATTGAATATAAGATAAGATGTTAGAGTAAATGAGTAAGTAGTTGCGCCATCAATGGGCAACATGGTAAAGGCCAGCTACCACGGTAGTAGTGGTCGTGAGTACAATATTTATATAAGGGGATTAAGTCATGGTGCGCGGTAAAGCGACCGTTATGTATAAGCCGTCAAATATTGACATTGATGCAATTAAATTTATAAGCTAAGACCGATATAAGTATGGAAATAAGATGGTAGACGAACTGTGCATTGATGCCAGTAGTCTGGACCTGGTTAGGTAAGATTTCACAGGAAGCACACTACCCACTCCTTAAGGAACTGGAAGTGCATTCCTAGTAGAACAAATATGAGAAAGAAGATAAGAGGCTCTATGGAAAGAGACCTCAGTCACTAAGAGACCGAGTCAGTACGGGATACAGAAAGAACTAGAGCATACAATACCCAAGAACATAGTAAATGGATTTTCCTTGATTAAGTTCAAGAAGAACAATAAGTGTTATTATGGAACAATGAAAGAGGAGATCGACAACAGAATACATCATAGTTAGCAATGGTTAAATGTGTGACAGACACTACGAGTTTACTAAAACGAGATGTGGGACGACTGCACCCCACAGGGGCTTGCAGGCCTGACAGGCTCATCTATGAGTTAGTCGGGTAAGTAGTAATGTACCAGTAAGGTACCCCATGCATGTAGACGAGTGGTGTAAGGAACACAGGAAGTAGTCGACTCCGTACCACGGACAACGACGCAAGATTAGACAAGAGCAGCTACTACCACAAACAGTCGAAGAGAAGAATTCAGTTGAACCAACAACACAAAGGAATCAGAGAACAAATAATTAAGGACTATGAAGTGCGAAGAGTACGGATTGATAAGCACAGACATTGGACATGTCTTAAAGTGTTAAGGATAAGGCTGTAAAGCACAATAAGCACTAAACAGTAGTTTCAGATTAAGGGTCATCCTCAGACCAAAGGTCAGTTGGAGAGAACAATTTAGACATTCGAGAAAACACTAAGAGTATGAACATAAGATCTTCAAGGAAAATGGATAGACGAGTTACAACTCATTAAGGCCGTGTATATAAAAAGATCACACGTGTCCACTGAGAGACCAATATTCCTAAACTGTAAGGAGGCAGAAGGATATACAATACTATGAACGATTAGAAAGATAGTTAAGCCTAAGATTATCAGAGTCACGCAGCTGAAGCTAGCTGACCACTACCTTTGAGGTTGGACCAAACTAAGTTAAGAATATGGTATCAGTACCGTTAAGAATCCTCGATGCAGAGACTAACTCATTAGCATAGTTATGACCCTCTGATCGAATTGTAAGTGAGATAGATGACATGGAAGCTAGAATGCCTGGTGAGAATTAGACATCTTGAACTTATGTTCAAGGATGATATAATGTTGATTACGTGGGCGTAATCCATTTTAAGGGGGGTAGAGCGAAAACCGCTGAGCGTATGTTTGTGTACTGAGTACATAAACTACGGTGTGCATAGCACAAAAGAATTTGAGAATATGTTTTACATAAACATTTTGAGATAAATTATGGTTATTGCGCACAGAAGATGTGAATACCATACATATTAAGTACCTATCTTGTTAACTCGGGTGTGAGTACAAGTTTAGAGAATTAAGGAAGAGGATTAAGGAGACTTAAGGAATATGGAATATATGAGGTATGAGTCGATATGAGACTATGTGTGAGATAAGAATAAGATAACACTATGGGATACTGTTCGACATGAGTATGAGGAAGAAGATAGTAATGCTATGAGATATAAGATGGTGAGAATTGGTATGAGACGGTTATAGAACTTAGTAGGAATTTAAGTATTGAGGTAATTACTAAGAGATGAATCGGGAATGTTCGATGGACTGAGTCCACACTTTGGAGATGTATTGATTATGATTAGAAAGACTAAAAAGATAGAAAATTGGAAATGAGTGAATTATTTGATGTTTGAAAATGACGTGGGAGGTGGAACTTGATTTTCTAGGGATCAAGGGAAACCGAACACAAATTGGGGTGGAAGGATAGTTCTACACTGATGCTGATCACATCAGGGTTGGATGATTCCTGAAACTCCCTACCAGTGGTCACAATTAAATCACACTAAGGATGAAGGCGTTAGTATAAAACGAAATTGGAGTTGATTGTATTTTTAATTAGAGGAATTATTCCTCACATGACCTCGTAAAAAGGATTACCTTTTTACTGAGTCTCGCCCATGAAGTCGAGGACGCACGAGCCTTTGTCTTCGGACCGGTGACATGGGGAGAGCAGAGTGTTTTGTATTCCGGCCCATGGTGACGAGGACGAACGAGCCATTGTCTACGGACCGGTGACATGGGAGAATACGTTGGAAAATTATGTGATTTTTAATCATCAAAAGAAACAAAGAAAGAAAATTTTGAGTGCTATATATGCTTAAGCATGTTGTGTGATATTTAAGTATAAGCATATGGTGGATCTAATGAACCAATGAGTTTAAGTATAATAAGTATGATCTATATGATCTATGGATGAGTAAGGTAAGACATGTATTCTAATAAGATAAGGTGCATAGGAACTTTGGGGACAAAGTTCTTTTAAGGGGGGTAGATTGAAATACCCCAAACTAAGTATGTTAAGTAAACATCAATATATGGTAGTAAGGCTAAAATATGCCTTAGAGAGATTGGTAGACAATTTAAACCAAGGAAAACACAAGAAAATGCCTTAAGGGCAATTTGGGCAAAAAACGTGCTCTAAGCTTGGAGTGACTTGATTAGCACCCAAATACCATTATAAGACCTTAGTAATATGTAAATGGACATTTTAAATCAATTACCAAAGAAAACCAAGCTCAAAAACAAGCTTAAACAAAATGTGCTTTAAGACTCCTTAAAGCACCTTTTTGAGAAATTGTCTTAGAATTGAGTTTTGAGTGGCTAGATGCCCATGATTACACCTTAATCAACATGTGTACTAATTAGTATCACATTAGGAAGCCTAAATCAATGGGAAACCAAAAATTTCACGAATATGTGCACTAATTAGTGAATAGTGCCAAATAGTGCCCAAATTAAGCTTAAGTCAACATAAGTCAATAAGATGGTCAACCAAGACCATAAATATCTTGATTATAAGAGGGTGGCCGGTTTTTGAGGTGGGGAGTCACCACATGACAAAGCAATTAAAGGAAAAGAAGAGGAAAAAGAGAATAGTACTATTTGCTTTATAAAAGCAAAATACCTTATATTAGCCTACCTCTCTCCTTCTCTTCATTTCTCTTCTTCTTCCACGGTTTTCTTCTTCTTCTCTCTGTTCTAAACCGTTCCCAAGCAGCTCCATTGTTTCTCACCTGCTTTGTCCATAACTTGCTCATTTTAGCTCCAAATCAAAAAGTGAGCATAGATTACTCTTAGTTAGAGCAAGCTCTTTCATTCTATCTTTTCAAATCCTTCAAAGCTCCATTTCGGTGCCAAGGGAAAACTCCATTGATGGAGGAAAATCAAGTTTGAAGAGTGCATTAGCTTCTCCATTCTCTTAAGGTAAATAATATGTAAGAAAAACCATGTTTCCACCACTTCTTCTTCATGGCCGAAAATTACTACTCATGGGGCTTAATTTTATCCATTGTTATAGCTTGATTCTATTCTCCAAGGGCTAGAGGAGGTCCTTCTTGATTCATATCCAAGCCTACCTTAAGACTTCAAGGTAAAATATTCATTATAAGACCTTAAAACACATTTTTGACCTAGGTTTTCATTCCTTAAGGTTAGTGTATTGTTTAGCACTCATGTGAGTCATTGAATAGATTAGAACATTGGCAAAGGAAATTTAATGGGTGGCCGAGATTCATTCAAGAAGAAGGTCTAAGGAGGAAGTTAAGATAAGCTTGGAAAAACAAGGTAAAATGCTTACCTAATGGTGGTTTAAGGTTTAAGGGGTGGTATTTAGATGAGTACTAATGTAGCTTAAAGCTTACATTATGTAATGGTTATATAACCTAGGAAAAAGAATTTAAACAAGCTTATGAACTTGTGACTAAGGAGCCAATGGGAATGAGTTAATAAGATAAGTTTAAGGTGGATTTTAAGAGCATTATAACTACTATGAGATTGATGGGTGTATTTACAGGTTGAAAGCTTTTATATGTGGGAAATTCAGTGTTTAAATTCATGCCATTTAAGGGCCTAAGAGCCATGTCATTTAAGGGCCTAAGAGCCGTGTCATTTAAGAGCCTTAGTGCTATGCAATTTAAGATTATTGCACTATATTGAGTTATTATGAATGAGTTGATTTGGATGAGAAAATATGATGAGAAAGGACTTGATGTATGTGAGATGGTTGAATGAGGAAAACAATGCATTTGGGCATGATAATATACTAGAGAAACTATGGCGAAATTTTAGTAGGAAACTAAGCGTTTAAGGTGTTCTAAGAAGATTTTATGACTAAGGATGTTCTAGTGATAACTAAGGGTTATTTTGGTGAAAATGGATAAACCATGGAGTTCTTGAGTACTAGGAAGACCTAGGAATGTATAAGAGGGACAAGGGGTTATAATGGTGAGTTTTATGCACCAAAACCATGGTTAAGGAAGCTAGGAAACTTGTACAAAGTTTAACGGAAAAAAAAAGGTATAATGACTTATAAGGATGTAAGCATGTGCTAGATTATATATGGCTTTGAGAAGTTTGAGTAAAGTAAATGGGTGTGCAAAATGATGCTTGAGGAGTAGTTAAGATGGTGGTGAAGAAACATAATGATTAGTTTAGGTCTTAGGCAAAGTCACTAGAGGGAAGTGTAAGGAAGCAAGTGTTAAGTGTAAGAATTTTTGTAAGAAATTGAGTGTCAAGTTTGGTGATTTTTGAGGTAGGTTTAGTGCATGTTTTAAGGTGTTTAAACATGTAGGAAACATGTGGAAAGATTATGGAATGAGTGGGAAAAGATTGGGGTGAATTTGGAGTTCAAAATGAGGAGAAAAGCACTTTGGAAAATAAGTTCTGCTGTGGACCGCCCCTAGGGACCGCCCCTGTGGGGAGGTCCAGGCAAATCGTGCAGGAAATTAGCTTCTGGTTGGGACCGCCCCTGGGGACCGCCCCAGAGGGGCGGTCCAGTGCAGAGAAAGAGAAAAAAATTTGTTTTGGCTTCTAATGATGGGGGTTTGAATGGTAATGGTTTTAGATGATGTATAGGCCACGTTTGGTGACTTGTAAAGGCCTTAAGAGGTGTAAACAAGTGTTACGAATTCCTAGTAAGAATTGAGAAAGTAGCTAAGGAGGTTTTAATGGATGTTTAAAGGTGAGTTTAAGTGCCTAAATGGTGTTAGGACACATGGGGGAACTTGTGGAGAAGTTTGGAGTCAAATGGGAATCTAAAAACAAAGGTCTGGAGCAGACCGACCTTGGGGACCGGACCTGCAAGGTCGGTCGAGCCTAGTTTACACTACCGGAAAGAGTCTCTAGAATGGACCGACCTTGGGGACCAGACTTACAAGGTCGGTCATGTCTAAAATTTTGTACGGGGAAAACTCTCGGGAATGGACCGACCTTGGGGACCGGACTTGCTAGGTCGGTCGGGGTAAAATTTTCAAACGGCAATAAGTTCTGGAATGGACCGACCTTGGGTAACGGTCGGTCGGTCGGTAGGGTCGGTCGACCCTTAAGTTGTAAAAAAAAAGAAAGAAACCCTAAGAAAGTTTAGAGGTATTAGTGGTACCCCATTAAGAGGGCAATGATGAATAGAGGTATAAAGACCTAAGGGATTAAGATAAGTATAAACTTAAAAGTTTAAGGTTAGGTTGTAAGAATAAGTTGTAAAACTTATGAGGTGTTAGGTGGGGAATCATTATGGGTTAAGTAACTTAAATAAGTTGAATTAAGTTAAGTGATTAACAACCTAAAACTGAATGAATGTTTTAGGGCTTGAGTATTTGGACTTCGGAAGAGAGTAAGCAACCGAACGACCCACGGTGAACGGTACAGTTCTTCTTGTGACCTGCTTGCTAACGAGGTGTCCCTTGGCTTGCTAACGAGGTGTCCCTCGGAACATTATGTTTATTGTATTGTTGTGTGATGTTTGAAAACTAACACAACTTACCGCGAGAACTTACTAACCAACGTTTAGTAAGGAATTGAGTGAGACTAAGGAACGCTCCCTAATATTAGTTTGTTATAAACCGAAAGAGGTTAACCAACAAACATTGTCTTGAAACTTTATTAACTGGAACTTAAGGGGGGAGTGAGGAACCCGGGACTGACTCCGGTCATGCATGCTAAGGAATAAGGGGGTCGGTATCTAAAGCAGATCCGACTTCCGCTTAAGGACTTGTCTTCGGACTTGTTGCCTAGGGTCGGTTGCCGGCTCAGCTACATTAGACATACAGTCCAAGGTAGGAGGCATTAAGATGGTGCGGTAGGATCACCTAAATCCTAAATTATAAGATAAGTTGTTTATTCAACCAATGGAGTTAATAGCTCATTGGCTAGGGTTGCTTTTGACCCGACAAAAATAAACATTGAGGTAAGATACAATCATTTCTATTTAAAGAGTGGTTTGTATTCTAAGATTAAGATAAGGTTTGAGATAAGTTGCAACCATTCCTATTTAAAGGATGGTTTGTATTATAAGACTGAGGTAAGCTACATCCATTCCTTTTTAAAGGATGGTTGTTTTCTAAGACTAAGATAAGACTAAGATTGAGGTAAGATAAGGATGGATTAAGATTAAGAGGAAACGTAACTTAAGGAGTGAAGTAATTGACTCACTAATTAAGGGAACGCATTTAAGTCGTTCATTGTGTTTGAACTTTGATTGTTCATAATTGGTTTGTTGTTTATTGCACCTTCTATTATGTTGTGCATCTAATCAACCTCCATGCTATCGACAATTAGTCGCCGTAGCCACGTTAGCTTGGGGGCCATGAGAGGATCGTACCAGCATTCGTGCTGACCCCGTTTGGGGGGCTGTTTTTACTACACAGGTGAACGTCAGGAGGCGGCCGTCACGAGAGTAAGATGGGGTACAAGCGTTACGGGTTAAGTGTGGCCTACGAGTTGTGCATGTACACTCGTATGACATTTTGAGTTAGTAAGATGTATAGGATGTGAGGGGATTGTAAGAAGGATATGTATTTGGTTAAGATTGGTATGTACTAATGTTTGGTATATTCTGTAGTCAGACCGTGGCAAGGTCCTGGAATGTATTTGAATCCGCTGCAGAGTTTGTATATATGGTGATAAGTTTGTGATAACCACGATTGGATCGAGATGGGGGTGTTACAATGGCATTTTCAGAACATACTCCTCGCCCTCCAACCTCTCAACCCTGCGCTAAGCTTCAGAGAGCACGGGTTTAGAACTTTTAAGGTCTGGGTGGGTATTCATGGCCTGCCCATTGGACATTACAATAGACCGACTGCCATCATGCTAGCTCAAAGATTAGGAACCTTCATTGAATACCCTGACAAGGTAAATCCCCTTCTTTCAAGAGTGCTAAGATTTAGAATAGAGGTTAATATCGAGGATCCTCTCTGTCATGTTCTGATGGTAACCACTAGGTAAACTAAGAGAATCTGCCGAGTTTCTTAGAAAATCTGCCAAATTTCTGCTATAGGTGTGGGAAACTCACCCACACCATGAATGATTGCAAGGTGGTGAAGGATAACCCTAATGATGTGGAGAAATTTGGACCCTGGATTAGGTCTGAGAATGCTAGTTCCATGGCACCGGTTACTGAAGAGTTACTGTTGCAACAATGGAGAGATGAGGGATTAATTAAGGATGATTTATTCTCTATTCCCCAAGCCACTTCTAGAAGTTTGATTCCTAGTCAACAAGTTAATGTTGACCTCTCCTTGACCATGGTTACCCCTCCTGGCATCAATCTATCTACTTGTCCTCCTCGACCCACAAATTTCCTTCATAGCTTCTCCCACACCCCTACTCCCCTGAGAGCTATCCTCCCTCAGCCACCACTTCTGCTTTATACTAGACCTCAACCAGCTGTTAACTTCTCCACCCCTAACCCTCTAAGATCTCAGTCCACACATCCCTCTCAAAATTTGTCCTTTCCTCAACAAGGCAATTTCATTCCTCAGATGTCTGGTCCCTATCAATACCCACCCACTCAGTTTCACCCTGTACTTGGGACCCTTACCCCTGGTGAATAAACATCCCTCAGCTGGTCCATCTCAATCTCTGAATCCCATTTCCTCCCCCCAACCCTATAGTCACTTTTACAAGAATTTTGATTGGAATGCTGCCATCTCTCATTTTGGTTCTGATGCCTACAAAAGAGCTAACAGCGCTGAGTCTATAATCAAGATACCCCCCAAACAGTCTCTGATGTGCTAAAGGAAACTGAGCAAATAATTAATCAGTCCTCCAACCCCACTCAACTCTCTGCCTAGAAAGAACCCTCCCCCCTCCATGCCAACGCCCTGGTAAACAAAAAGCTCACTCATTTCTATCTCTAGGACCCAACAAACCCCTCTTTAAATAAAGGAAAGTTTCCAAAGCCCAGGCCTTGATGATTAGATCTTCTCCCCTGGTGGAGGATGATATAGAGGAGACTGAGTTCTATGAATCTTACCTAGATAAGGCAGACCTTGCAGAGCAGCAAGGCTGCCTGCCAAAATGAGTTGTCTTAGTCTCAACTGTCGGGGTTTGGGTCAACCCCAGGCAGTTGCTTGGGTTTCAGGGATGTTCAAGAAGCACAAACCTGAGCTGGTTTTTTTGATGGAGACCCACAGATCTTCTGAGCAGATGAATCAGATTTTCAAGTTTTGGAGTATGTATGATGGGAACTGTGTGCCAAGTATTGGGAGAAGTAGTGGATTGGCAATTCTGTGGATAAAAGAAACCAACATCACCTTGATCAACTCTTCATCTCATCACATTGCAGTAGAGGTGTCTCTGCCAGGTATGATAACCTTTCACTTTACTGGGTTTTATGGGTGGGCTAACTGGAATCTTAAGTATTTATCTTGGAAACTGTTACTTGCCCTTAGAAACCAAGTGTCAATTCCCTGGGTAATAGCTGGGGATTTCAATCAAATTATGTATGAAAATGAGAAAAAAGGAGGTAGGATTAGACATGATTCTCAGATGGCACCCTTTAGAAATGCAGTATTAAAAGCTGATCTGATAGATGCTGGGTTCATAGGCTTCCCCTTTACTTACACCAATTGTCAACCAGAACCTCACCTTTCTATCAGTAGACTAGATCGTGTGTTCAACTCTTCAGATACTCAAGTTCTTTTCCCTTCCCTATCAGTGCAACACCTTCCAAGAGAAGACTCTGATCATTGTCCCATTTTGATTAAACTTCTTGGATCCCACAAAAAACCTGGTAATATCTTTAGATTTGAGGATATGTGGCTGATGGAGGAAAAATGCAGAAGGATAATGGAGGATTGCTGGAGCCATAATAACCAGAACCTATTGAATAATATAGAGAGGTGCAAGAAAAGATTACAATCTTGGGATGGTTGGAACATTCATAAAGTCAAAAAGAAAATCAAAAGTAAATCTAGTGAGCTTCATAAGATTTCCCTTTCCCTTCAAACTGTGGGCAGTATTGCTAATAGGAAAAGACTACTAGCTGAAATAGAACTCCTTCGTTATAAGGAGGAAATTTGGGGGAAACAAAGAGCTAGGGATAAATGGATTCAGGAAGGGGACAAGAACACAGCCTATTTTCATTCTAAGGCGTCTGCTAATAGAAGAAGAAACACTATCTTCGGTCTGGAGCAAGAGAATGGTAATATGGAGTTCAAATGGGAAGAGATGGAACAAATTTCGAGAACCCATTTCCAAAACCTTTTCAAATCAACCTCCAATGACAACCCACAACCTTTTCACCTGGAAGTTGAAAATTGCCTCAAACCTGATCATATTTCTCTCCTGTCACAAGATTACACCCAAGCTGAGATCCTTAAGGCAGTTAAAAATTTAGGTTCAGACAAGGCCCCGAGTCCTGATGGGTTTAATGGAAAATTCTTCAAACACTTCTAGGGGATCTTAGGCAACCAAGTTACTCAATTGGTTCTTGACATTCTTAATGGCCAACCCCTTCCCCCTTCTCTGAATGATTATTATATCACCCTGATTCCAAAAATACCAGGAGCTACTCATCCTAATAATTTTCGTCCCATAGCCCTCTACAATTTCACTTACAAGATTATCACCAAAGTGCTGGCCAATAGAATTCAACCCATCCTCCCTGAGATTATTTCAGAAAATCAATCTGGTTTCGTCCACAAAAGACTTATTACTGATAATGTTATTCTAGCAGGGGAACTCCACAATAAAATAGCCAAAACACAAGCCAATAAAAACCCCCTGTTTGCTTGTAAAATCGACCTAAGCAAAGCTTATGATAGATTAGAATGGCCCTTCATTGATAAAATTCTGAGAGCTATGGGATTCCCTAATCATTGGAGGATCCCAGTCATGAACTGCATCACGTCTGTTAGGGGAGCTGTTATCATTAATGGATCTCCTGGTAGAAGGTTTTCTCAACAAAGAGGCATTAGGCAAGGAGATCCCCTTTCTCCTTTCCTTTTCATTCTCACTCAAGAAGCCTTTTCCTCAGCGATCAACAAGGCCATGGTGAATAAGAATTTTCTAGGTATTAGTATCACCAAAGAAGCTCCTACCATCTCTCATTTAGCCTTTGCAGATGATATGATTCTGTATGGAACTGCCAACTTCCACAATGTTGAGTTTTTAGGTAATCTCCTGTCCAACTTTCTTAAATCTTCTGGGCATGAAATCAATTACCAGAAATCAGACATTATCTTTAGCAGAAAGATTAATCCTCAGGCCAAAGCCCAGATGGCTAATATGCTTAATGTTCAAATTGTATCCCATTTTAAGCAGTACCTTGGTCTTCCTACCAAGATTAGAAGAAATAAAAGTGAGACCTTCAGTTACCTTTTAGATGCTGTTCGTAAAAGAATTCAAGGTTGGAATAGACCTATGTCACAAGCAGCTAGGTCGGTTCTTACCTCCAGTGTCCTCATGTCTATCCCCACCCTGTCCATGTCTATTCTTAAGATTCCTAGTCACATCATCAAGAAGATGGACTCCATGATAGCTAAGTTTTGGTGGGCAGGCAATGTGTCCAAAAACGCAATGTACTGGACCAAATGGGAAAAGATCTACAGTAAGAAGGAAAATGGGGGGGTTAGGCATCAGATATTTGATGCACTGATTATTGATCTATCTTTTGAGTGCTTTGAACCCTTGTTTTCCATATCTTTTACTTAGATTTATGCATTAACCTTCTTGTTTCCATGTTATTTTGGCTTAGGACGTGATTAGGAAGGAGCTAGAGCTTTTTGAACAAATAGAGGAAAATTTACACATGTCCGGGTATGTGTCCGGATGGGCCCACACGGACACGTTATACTTGTCCGTGAAACTTGCGCGGACACAAACACGGATAGATCCAGATTGCATTCCCCTTGGTCCCTGTCCTAATACACGGACACACACGCGGACAACCTCCTTGTCCCTGTCCGTATACGGACTCCCACGCGGACAAGTACAGATCTCATCAGGACACCCCTATCCGTATACGGACACAAACGCGGACAAGTACAGATCTCATTAGGACACCCTTGTCCGTATACGGACGCAAACGCGGACAAGACACAACACCGAAAGCAATATCTGCAAATTGCTCTCGGTGAGAATTAAACGCCGAAAGTTTCCACTGATCTGAATTATGCACTCCCCTAATCATCTGTCTACGCCGAAAGTCTATCTCCACTAAATTCACCAGCTAATGTCACACGTCTAACCTTGTTTTTTTCTTCCTATAAATACCACACACTTCATCCATCTTAAGACACATCTGATCATCGATCATTCTTTTTCCTCCATCCTTCACTCCATCTATTCTCTGGTCATTTACACAACATCTCTCCCATACTCCATCTCCATACACATACACATATTCAAACACCAACACTCCGCTACAACCATGTTTTCATTCCGATTTCTCCACACAAAAATCATACACATTACTTCGCACACACGTCACACAAAAACTCACGTCCGGATTTGCGTCCGACCTAGACCTACCCGGACACCTCACGTCCGGATTTGTGTCCGACCCAAACCCATCCGGACGTCTCACAAACATTTCCAGAAATTCCATTTTCACTTCATTTCCATCAACTTCACTTCATTGTCACCAATTCCAACCTCCAAACCAGCATAGCACAAGGACGAAGGGCGGAGCAAGCAAGAGGATCTTTGTAACATATGATTTCTCCTAACTCTCTCTTATTTATGCTTTCAATTGCTATGTCTAGCTAAGAGGATTTACTCTGGGGGAAGGGATGTTGTAATTAGTTAACTCTGCATTATTTTACTGCTTAAATTGAGACTATTTGGATTGCTCGGGTTAATGATTTTAAGTGCTTTTAATAAACGTCATGAATTTATTAGAAGCCTTCGAATCGTGTTATGATCAGACAAGGTGATTAGCATTGACGGTCCTATTAACCTGTTGCCTGTGGTAATTGCAATCGGATAGATAACATTAGCAGTTAGGTGCTTTAGTCCGGTCCAAACTAGACTAGTACTTTGGTGGCGCTAAAACCATATAAGGTAGACCCGAACTCTAGATCAAGCTACCGTCCTTTCTAGAGAGCTATCTGGAATAAAATAAACACTTAATACAAAATAGATATTTGAAAATTACAAGCCAATCCAAGTCTTCGTTAAAGTAGTAGGATATGCAAACTTAGCTAGTGAACACAGCTCCCTGAACCTAGAGTCCCGTTCATACTTCCTATCTATCGCTTTAATTTATCTGCTATTTATTTTCTTGTCTATTATTGATTCCACAACCAAAACAACCCTCTTTCATTACCCATTGCCTAAGCTAGACTTATTTTCTTCAAGTCCCGCGGATTGATACCTGGTTGCTTCTTAACTGCTATATACTACTACTGACTGGACCGGACTTTTGCAACCCGACGGTCTGTTGATTTGTTATTTTCTAGTTATTTCTTGGATTTTATAATATCAATCAACAACGTTTGCAAAACATTGACTGAGACCTGTTCAGCAGTGATCCTACAAAAGTTGCCTCCAAAGCGTGGTGGTCCAGGTCAGCCCATTATTCCTTCTCAATTGGAGATATGGATTGTGGATACGGTCTCTGCGATATGGGAGCGAGCATCAACCTGATGCCATACACTATGTTCATGAAGCTTCATGCGGGTGAGCTCGTTCCAAGTCATTTCAAACTCTAATTAGCTGATAGATCGTCAATCACACCCAGAGGTATGTTAGAGAATGTGGTTGTTGGTGTGGGTAAGTTTTCTTCCTAGCTGATTTTGTAATCCTCGACATGGATGATGATGTCGAGGTACCTCTAATTCTAGGTAGACCTTTCCTTCGTACTGCTAAGACTGTTATAGACGTTGATAAGGGAAAAATCACCATAAAATTTCATGATGAAGAATTGAGTTTTAATATTAATAAAATAATGCGAAAGAACTCTTCTTCTCATGCTGTATTCTCTGTTGATTTACTTGAGGATTCTTCTGATCTAGAGGATGATTATATCCCTAGAAGTACTGATGTTCATTTTTCCATGGATGAGTCTTCTGACTTGTTAGAGTAGGTACTGAGCCTATCCATTGAGGATGACAAGGAAAGCTTTGAGATGGCCTCAGTTGTCCAGCAGCTCAATCAAGGGAGGTCATATTTCACTCCTTCACTCCTCCAGTAGAAAAGCTGGATCAACCTATCCAAAGGCCTATCCCTTCAATAGAGAAGCCTCCTACCCTTGAACTCAAATCTCTTCCTTCCCACCTTAAATATATTTTTCTGGCAGAGGGTAGCACCCTGCCTGTTATTATCTCCGCATCTTTGTCTGTTTCACAGGAAACTGGACTTCTGGAGGTGCTCAAGAGGCATAAAGGTGCCATGGGGTGGTCAGTTGTTGATATCAAAGGGATCAATCCGGGTTTCTGCACTCACGGATCTATATAGAGGATAATTATAAGGCAGTGAGGCAGCACCAGAGAAGATTAAATCCCAATCTGAAGGAGGTGGTCAAAGCAGAAGTGCTGAAGCTTCTTGATGCGGGCATTATCTACCCGATATCTGTCAGCCAGTGGGTGTCTCCAGTCCAGGTTGTCCCAAAGAAAGGAGGGATCGTGGCAGTTCCCAATGAGAAGGGGGAGATGGTTCCCCAGAGACAGATGACCGGATGGAGAATGTGTATTGACTACCGTCGCCTCAACAATGCCACAAGGAAGGACCACTTCCCGCTTCCATTCATCGATCAAATGCTGGAGCGGTTAGCTGGTCAGGAGTTCTATTGCTTCCTCGATGGCTACAGTGGCTACTTTCAGATCCCTATTTCTCTATAGGATCAAGAGAAGACGACCTTTACCTATCCATATGGGACGTTCGCATATCGGAGGATGCCATTCGGGCTCTATAATGCCCCTGCGACATTCCAGCGGTGTATGATGGCAATTTTCAATGACTTTATAGAGAAAAGTATCGAAGTATTCATGGACGACTTCTCTGTTTAAGGACAAAGCTTTGATGTTTGCCTGGAGCAACTGGACCAGATCTTGGCCGCTGTGAGGAAATAAACCTCGTGATGAATTGGGAAAAGTGTCATTTCATGGTACAAGAAGGTATTGTTCTAGGGCATAAGGTGTCGAGAGAAGGCATCCAGGTAGATAAGGCCAAGATAGAGGTGATAGAAAAGCTACCTCCACCGACTTCAGTTATGGATGTTAGATCTTTCCAGGGCCATGCCGGTTTCTACAGGAGATTCATACAGGACTTCTCGAAGATTGCAAAACCTCTCTCAGACCTGCTTCAGAAAGACATCAAATTTCAGTTTTCTAATGAATGTATGATGGCCTTTCAGACCATTAAGAACAAGCTCTGCTCAGCGCCCATTGTTGTTCCTCTAGATTGGTCAGCACCATTCGAAATTATGACAGATGTAAGCGATTATGCTGTTGGTGCTACGCTCTGTCAGATGAAGAATAAAATACTGAGAGTGATTACTTATGCAAGCAAAACTCTGATCGACGCACAGAGAAACTACACCACAACAGAGAAAGAATTGCTTGCTGTGGTATTTGCTCTGGATAAATTTAGACCATATCTGTTAGGAAGCAAGGTAATCATTCACACAGATCATTCAGCACTGAAATATCTCTTCCAGAAGAATGATTCTAAACCTAGACTGTTGCGATGGATTTTGCTTCTTCAAGAGTTTAACTTGGAGGTTGTAGATAAAAAGGGGAAGCAAAATGGAGTTGCTGATCATCTGTTTAGACTAGACCTTCCTGATGATGGAGTCCCAATCAATGAGTTCTTCCCTGACGAAACAACATTTAAGATTGGAAAGGTGAATGAACCATGGTATGCGGACTTAGCAAACTATCTGGTTTCTGGTTTAATTCCACATGACTACAGTTATAACCAGAGGAAGAAGTTCCTTTCAGAGACACGCCATTATATATGGGAGGACCCTTATCTATTTTGGGTCTGTGCTGATGGTCTGATGAGGCACTGTCTCCCGAATGAGGAGATTTCAAGTGTGTTAGAATTTTTCCATTCAAAGGAGGTAGGTGGACATTACGGTCCTACAAGGACGGCTGCCAAAATATAGAGTGTGGTTTTTATTGGCCCACTCTTCACAAGGATGTCCATCGCTTCTGCTCTCAGTGTGATAAATGTCAAAGAATGGGCAATATATCAAGAAGGCATGAGATGCCTCAACAAGGAATTCCGGAGGTGGAGTTGTTCGATGTATGGGGGATAGACTTCATGGGCCCCTTCCCTTCATCCCATGGAAATTATATCCTTGTTGCAGTAGATTATGGGTCTAAATGGGTCGAAGCAATTGCTAGTCATGCTGTTGATGCTAAGACAGTAGTCAAGTTCCTAAAGAAGCATATCTTCACTAGGTTTGGTGTGCCTAGAGCGATCATCAGCGATGGAGGCTCACATTTCTGCAACAAGGCCTTTGAATCTTTAATGAGCAAGTACGGAGTGACCCATAAGGTAGCTTTACCATATCACCCACAAACCAATGGTCAAGAAGAAGTGAGCAACCGTGAGCTTAAATGGATTATGCAGAAAACTGTTACTGCTTCGAGAAAGGATTGGTCAGTCAAGCTGGACGATGCCCTTTGGCCTACCGTACTGCATTTAAGACCCCTATAGGGATGTCTCCATTCAAGCTTGTATATGGGAAAGCCTGTCATCTCCCAATAGAGCTCGAACATAAAGCATATTGGGCATTGAAAGCCCTAAATTTTGACCTACATGCTACAGGAGAAAAAAAGGAAATTTCAGCTGTCTGAACTCGAAGAACTAAGGGAACAAGCTTATGACAGCTCCAGAACTTATAAGGAGCGCACAAAAGAATCCATGATCAAATGATACAGAAGAGAGAATTTAAAGTGGGGATCTGGTGTTGCTCTACAATTCCAGGCTGCATCTTTTCTTGGGAAGTTGAAATCCCATTGGGCAGGTCCATTTAAGGTTGTGGGGATCACTTCCTATGGTGCCTACGAGCTGGAAAACAAGTCAGGAGATGTATTCAAAGTGAATGGTGCTCAACTGAAGAAGTACCTAGGCGCTACCTTTTCTCAGCCTCCTGCACTGGGTGTATCCTTGATTGAAAGTTTTTACTCCATTACTTCTGTTTCTGCTATCTTTACTCCAGCACCTCCTCCAAAATCATCAAAGAAGCCGTACAAGCAATGATATTCTAGACTGAAGAAAGCTATTGCTAGCTGCTGTGGCGGCCCTCCTTGATACTACCTACGTAGTCTAGCTAGAGACTTTAACTCCGGGCAGCTTGGTGGGAGGCAACCCACCGGTTTGTATCTCTTTTCGCTTTCTTGGTTTAGTTGTTTATTCTACTCTTTTGTTTTTATTTTATGGTGTGTTAACAGATGTTGTGCATATTGCAAGAGCCGTGGCTCTTATTTTTCTACTAATGGTTTTGTCTGGTTCTACTTGAGTTCTTCTGGCCTTGCAGATTTGAAAATTCTCAATTAGCTAAATTTATGATTGGCTGAACTCAAGTGTGGGGGAATCGTGAAGCATTACTTCTTAAAAGCTCAGGGAGCAATTCTTACACCCTCACTCTATGCTTTCTGTATTTTGTGTGCTTAATTTGATTTTACCTGATTTACTGCTTATCTGTGTTTAATTAGTTCACCTTTATCAAGTCTTTTGTGATATTTTTGGTGATTTACAATTTTTAAATGTTAAATTATAAATTATTTTATATATATATATATATTAAAAAAAAGAGATTTTCCACGTGTCCAGAATTACGTCTGAACCTAGCCACCCGGACACGTTATACAACCCAGATGTCCGTTAACACGGACGCTTACATGGCCTCGACCAACAGCCGTCCGTATACGGACTGCCATACGGACAAGGAACACAGGCAAGGACGCTTGCAAAACAGTCACGTCCGTATAACGGACACCTGCGCGGACACATTCAAATCAATCTCGTCCGTATACGGATGCCAACACGGACGCAACCAACAGCCATGTCCGTTAACGGACTCATAGACGGATGGTTGCAAAACAATCGCGTCCGTTAAACGGACGCCTACCCGAACGTGAGAATTTCGGGCGCGCCGATTTCTTCTTCTTCTTTCTTTCTCTTTTCTTCCTTTCTTCTTCTTTTCTCCATTTCTCTTATTCCTTCTTCGGTCGAACTACACCCGCACTCTTCTCCACACCAGCTCCACGCCGGCGACCACCGCAGCTCCGACGATGTTGCACCGCCGCAAGCTCTGACGACGCCATAGCCACTAACCCACCACGGTTTTCAAAGCCACTTCACAGGTTTTTCAAAAACTGAAATTTTTTCCAGTTTTCGGTGCATACTATGGAATTGAATTCGAGCTAAGACAAAAATCGTGAGGTTGGAATGTAGTTAGAGGCGTTTATGTGGTTAAACTGGAGATTAGTGTGCGAAATCTATAGAACATTTGTGAAATCTGTGAAATTATGTGATTTGGGCGATTTCTGTTCGCCGTGTTTCGAATTAGGGTTCTTGCTCTGTCCGGACTGGCGTCCGCGCCAGCCCACCCGGACACAAGTCCGGACATGTTGAATTTTTGCCAAATTTTTGAAATTTATTTCGGCTTTGCACCTTAATGTGTGTTGTTAGTTAAGCTTAGTATTATGATTGTTAAGCCCTAAATTTCCTTGCTCGCAAGGGATAAAGAACTTTTGCAAATACGCATTGCTGTGGGCTCGTTTCTGTCAGTTTGTGTGTTCCTTTTACTTTCAACATTGCATCCTTTATTATTGAACTTTAATTTCCTATCTGACAACAATAAATAGATGCCTCGTACTAGAGGAGGTGGGGTTACACGCTCGGGGTCCTCTTCGCGAGCCCAACGCCCGGATGATACATCAGCTGCGCCACCACCACCGCCCTCTCCACTACGTGAGGACGGGTTTATCTCCGCCGCCGCCCGTGCCTGGTTCGACCAGGGCAGGAAATTTGTCATAGAGAGGCGCATAGCAGTAGAGGTTATTAGTGCCACAGTGATACAGTCTATCTTTGAGAGCTTCGAGATCACCGCAGTACTGAGGATGGGTGAAGGACTTTTCGCTCCTGACCTAGTCCGGAGTTCTACGCGAACGCCCAGGCGCACGATACTCAGAATGTCATCACCTCTTACGTGCGCCACCACCCGGTTGAGATCACTCCCACCGCATTCAGTACCATCTTTATGCTTCCGGATAACGAGGAAGCCCATGTCGATATGGGTGAGGAGCTACTGAGGACCACTAGGACTAGATGGGTCCAGGAGATCGGTCAGACCTCCAGACATAGGGGAGAGGAGAGTAAGGGTGCCATCTCCTACACTAGCCTCCCATCGCTCATGCAGAGGCTGGTAGCAGAGATCCTCAACCATCAGATCCGGCCTCGTGCTGGAAGTGATGTCACTGACGAGGACTGCGTGCTGATTGACTACCTCCTAGCACCGCCTCCCCTCCACAGCGACAGCTCTCCATCCCGTACATCATGTTCCGTCAGCTGCACAAGGTGATCACTTACCTGAGATCGAAGAAGAAGAAGATCACGCCCATCTTTCCCTTCTTCATTTACCACCACCTCGCCTGTGTGCTACCTGACGACGTATTCACCGGAGTCGACGTGCGAGAGGGTGAGAGCCCTATCTCTTTACAGAATGTGAAGAGATGGGGCTTCATGCGCTTAGAGGACGGGAGCTGGGTACGTGGAAGCTCTAGCCTGAGGGCTGCTACTTCGTCCTCGACTTCGGGCTCTGCACCGACGGCCACTGCTACCATGCAGCCACCTACTCCTCCAGTCATGAGCATTCCACCAGAGCTGCAAACCATGATGGATACCATCCTATAGCAGCAGCAGATGATGCAACAGCAGGTCGGTGATGTTCAGCAGAGACAGGAGCAGATGGCAGGGCATATTGATGAGATACGCCAGGCACAGACCACGCTCCGAGACACACAGGATCGGATTACCCAGCGCATAGAGCGAAGCGATGAGGTTCAGAGCGCGACAGCTCTACTCATCCAGCAGCTCATGGACCGCATGCATCAGAGACCGCCCCTGGGACCATCACAGTGATCCTCTATTTTTGTTTTTATTTCGGTAGTTATTTATTTTAGTTTGTACTCTTTTATTGTTTTTACCTTTATTTTATTTCATTTTAAAGGGTAAACGGTGTCGTAAACCGTCCGAACTAACTTGCAGTTGTTTTAATGTTAACCTTCTATTCTGTCTTCCTCTAATGATATGTTGTGCAGCCTTCTATTTTTCACTCAACACTTATGCACTCGAGAGGACGTATAGCACGACAAATAAACCTCAACCGCGCATGAACTTATGATAAGTCAGGAATTTACCTATTTCTACATGATCTTTTGATACCGAATTCGTTGCTATTTACTGCTAAATTCCTGTCTTTTAAGTATTTTTAGGTTCCTTGTAGCAATTGTCTTCTTTTATGGTTTTATGTGCTTTTTCAGGTATTTAATCTCAAGGGAGCATGATCATATCATTGTTGGGAATCATGGTTTTTCAAACAAGCTAAATGGAGTCAAGAAAGTCACCTCTCGACCTAAATTCAGATATGGTCCGGGACTTGTTGCATAACTTAAGTCCCGGACCACAAATTGACTCTACTCTCGGCTTAAATACAGGTATGGTCCGGGACCTTATACATAACTTAAGTCCCGGACCACATAAGGAGGCTGCTCTCGACCTGTTTTTACACCATGGTCCGGGACCTTATACATAACTTAAGTCCCGGACCACATAAGGAGGCTGCTCTCGACCTGTTTTTACACCATGGTCCGGGACTTTATAAATGTCTTAAGTCCCGGACCACACATAGCAGCATCCTCGAATTATTTGAAGTTACGGTCCGGGACTTTATACAGGACCTAGTCCCGGACCATGACGTTGAATCAGAAGTCTGTAGCCGCGAACGTGAAGAGATTTATTCTCTTCATAATTAAACTGCCGCCCATGCACTACCGATTTCCTTTCCAGCTTTGTCTTCCAGCCTTATTTTTTTCCCTTCCACTGCTACTTTCCAATCATCCCTCCACTAATCTAATTATCTCCCCAAATTCAGCTCATCACCCATGATAAACACTCACCTTTCCACTCACAAATTCCAGCATCACTGTCCATCACCATGCTACTTCTGCTATGTATTCAACAAACAAGTTCTATAAATAGAACTCTCTTCCTCTTATTCAACACACACTCTCACAGAGAGAAGATACCACACCACACACTATCCATCATATTCTCCTCCATTTAATTACATCCATCATCCACCTACGTATCCATACACCTTCACAAAAGTTTAGAGTACACAAGCAGTTGAAGACTTCACCATTTTCTGGAGATTGAGCAGAAGAAAATGCTGGTTGTACACGGAGACTCCATCAAAGAATCTTAAATCAGAGTTTCTTCTTCCTTTCTTCTTTAATGTTATTTACATATTTTTACAGTATTTTCATTTCCATGGCTGAGTAGTTTTTATAAATTTCGGTTTACTATGTAATCCAAATTCAAGGTTCCATTATCTTTGTGATTTACCATTTTAATAGATTAAAGTGTTGTTCCTTATTTATTTTTATAAATCTTGTGATTTGGCCAATTACTTGATTTTACCAGTTTATCTGCTTATAAGTGAGAACTGCGGTAGATAATAGACAACAGGAACAGTACCGGTTAATTTAGAGATGGTAATTCCTCTAGGATATTAACTGATCAATAAACTGGATTTTTCTTAAAGCTGTTAGCAATTAGTAAATTTCTAATGAGAGTTAAAATTTATTAACTGTTAATTAGATTTCACCGAGCGGGAGACCGAACGTGGAATATTTTTTATCTAAGATTTTAGTCTGGATTTTGGTAAACACACTGAGAAAGGAACCGAAAATTTGGAGGATTAGTAAACCGGAATTTTCCTTTTTTTTATTAAATCAAAAACATCATTATTTTGCCCACTGTCTTGCATTTATTACCTTTGCTCGTATTTACATTCTTGTTTCGTACTTTAGTAATTCAACAAACAAAACCCCTCTGTTACTGGAGTGAACCAATTCATTAGTTTGTTCTTAAATATTAATTAAACTAAAACGCTGCCTCCCTTGGATTCGATAACCTGGAGGGACACTTCTAGGAAAACTTGCTATAATCGACCGGTATACTTGCCGTTAGGTTTTTACCCAACAACTTACGATTTGCTGGAACATTGGGGAGTACTCCTTTTACATTTTGTTATCTTTACATGCTTGCCAATGTTCTACGTTATAATGCATGCTTACTTGGGGTGCGATTTCCACGCAATGCGGACATTGCTCTTCTCAAGTGTGGGGGAAATTAAGAGTAGAAAAATCAATCTGAATATGCAAGTTGGGCTTAAATATCACACTTGTCTTTATTTATCTACTTGCTTTCGGAAAATCACTTCTTCGCACAGATTTAGAAATCAAGGCATGTTGACTACCTCAAGAATCCTTCTGCTTTAGGTTGTTTGTATATCTAATTTTATTCCAAATTGATCTATTTTCACTAAATTTGATGGATTAGTTGATTATGGAAACTGAATTAGTTTAGCTTGGGATTCTTGGAAATGATTTTAAAGTTTGAAATTAAAAGGATAAGGCAAGGTACTCCGCTGATCAAACAAAATTTTTTCTAAACAAAAGCAGGCCTCGTCTATCCGGTTATTAAGTCTTAAGGGTGCCTTAACACCTATCTACCTAAGGTCTCGGGATCTGGGATAGTTGGCCCAACACCGTTACATGGATAGAGAGAAAAGTCTGGGTTACGGAATAACTCTACAATTCGCAATAATTTGTTTGTTTTATATATATATCTCTTGAAAAAGAATGTTCTTGCATGCGAAAATTGATTGCAGTTTAAATTTTGCATTTGATCATGAGTATGTGGTGTTGAATGGTATTGCGGAATAAGGCATTACTTCAACCCCTTGGCATCCAAAGGTCAGAGGAAAGGAATAGCGGAAGATCCCAAGTTAATCTACTTCCAGAATTTGTATTCTGACTTCTCCATGCTTTTAAAATCCTTCTTTTACATTGATTTTGAAAACCTACATCCAGAAGCAGAATTACTCTTTTGATCGTCATCATTGCTTGCTTTCTGTCTGCATCTGTTTAACCCTGAGTTTCAATGCTACAGCCTGGAAGATAGTTTTATTCTATATTTCGCTTGAGGACAAGCAAAAGATAAGTGTGGGGGAATTTGATGCACTGATTATTGATCGATCTTTTGAGTGCTTTGAACCCTTGTTTTCCATATCTTTTACTTAGATTTATGCATTAACCTTCTTGTTTCCATGTTATTTTGGCTTAGGACGTGATTAGGAAGGAGCTGGAGCTTTTTGAACAAATAGAGGAAAATTTACACATGTCCGGGTATGTGTCCGGATGGGCCCACACGGACACGTTATACTTGTCCGGGAAACTTGCGCGGACACAAACATGGACAGATTCAGATCGCATTCCCCTTGGTCCCTGTCCTAATACACGGACACACACGTGGACATCCTCCTTGTCCCTGTCCGTATACGGACTCCCACGCGGACAAGTACAGATCTCATCAGGACACCCCTGTCCGTATACGGACACAAACGCGGACAAGTACAGATCTCATCAGGACACCCCTGTCCGTATACGGACGCAAACGCGGACAAGACACAACACCGAAAGCAAAATCTGCAAATTGCTCTCGGTGAGATTTAAACGCCGAAAGTTTCCACTGATCTGAATTATGCACTCCCCTAATCATCTGTCTACGCCGAAAGTATGTCTCCACTAAATTCACCAGCTAATGTCACACGTCTAACCTTGTTTTTTTCTTCCTATAAATACCACACACTACATCCATCTTAAGACACATCTGATCATCGATCATTCTTCTTCCTCCATCCTTCACTCCATCTATTCTCTGGTCATTTACACAACATCTCTCTCATACTCCATCTCCATACACATACACATATTCAAACACCAACACTCCGCTACAACCACATTTTCACTCCGATTTATCCACACAAAATCATACACATTACTTCGCACACACGTCACACAAAAACTCACGTCCGGATTTGCGTCCGACCTAGACCTACCCGGACACCTCACGTCCGGATTTGTGTCCGACCCAAACCTATCCGGACGTCTCACAAACATTTCCAGAAATTCCATTTTCACTTCATTTCCATCAACTTCACTTCATTGGCGCCAATTCCAACCTCCAAACCAGCATAGCGCAAGGACGAAGGGCGGAGCAAGCAAGAGGATCTTCATAACAGATGATTTCTCCTAACTCTCTCTTATTTATGCTTTCAATTGCTATGTCTAGCTAAGAGGATTTACTCTAGGGGAAGGGATGTTGTAATTAGTTAACCCTGCATTATTTTAAGTGCTTTTAATAAACGTCATGAATTTATTAGAAGCCTTCGAATCGTGTTATGATCAGACAAGGTGATTAGCATTGACGGTCCTATTAACCTGTTGCATGTGGTAATTGTAATCGGATAGATTACATTAGCAGTTAGGTGCTTTAGTCCAGTCCAAACCAGACTAGTATTCTGTGTGATAAAACCATCTAGGTATACCCGTTAACTCTAGATCAGAGCTACGCGTCCTGTCTAGATGAGCTATCTGGAATTAAGACTTAATACAGAATAGATATTTGAAAATTACAAGCCGATCCGAGTCTTCGTTAAAGTAGTAGGATATGCAAACTTAGCTAGTGAAACAGCTCCTTGAACACAGCTCCTTGAACCTAGAGTCCCGTTCATACTTCCTATCTATCGCTTTAATTTATCTGCTATTTATTTTCTTGTCTATTTATTGATTCCACAACCAAAACAACCCCTCTTTCGTTACCCATTGCCTAAGGCTAGACTTATTTTCTTCAAGTCCCGCGGATTGATACCTGGTTGCTTCTTAATTGCTATGCTACTGTGACCGGGATTTTTGCAACCCAACGGTCTGTTGATTTGTTATTTTCTAGGATTATTTCTTGGCTTTTAATATATCAATTCAACCGTTTGCAATATTCTAAAGATTTCAATCTAGCTCTCTTAGCAAAACAAATTTGGAATCTTTTAAAATCTCTAGACTCACTAGTAGCTCGAACCCTAAAAGCCATTTACTATCCTAACCACAATATCTTAAAAGCAAAACCTTCTAACAAAGATAGCCCCATATGGAAATCCCTCCTGTCCAGTATTCATCTGGTGAAAGCAGGGGTCAGGAAAGAAATTGGAAATAACAAGAACACTGAGATCTGGGACACCCCCTGGCTCCCAAGGAATGGAAACTTTAAGACCATTTCTCCTAATAGGAATCTTCCAAGAATTACCTCTTTTAGAGAGCTAATGGATCAAGAAGGGAAGGCTTGGAACACAGAGATGATCAACTCCTCCTTCATGCAGATTGACAGAGATGATATTTGTAACATTAACATTAATCATGAGAAAGAAGATGAATGGATTTGGCACTATTCAAAAGATAAGAATTACTCAGTGAAACAAGGATACATGCTGCTACAAGATAACAAGACAGGAACAACAGTTCCTATACCAACCGAGGAACTTGGGATTTTATCTCAAGAATCTCTGCTAAGCTCTCTCCCCCGAGAGCTAAAATTTATGCTGGAAACTTCAAAACGATCAACTCCCGTGCATGACCAACTGTAACACCCCAACTATAACCGTACACTTAACATCAAACTGCAGCGGAAAACTTAACTCAACACATTACTTAATTCAATGGTGTTACACGCCGTTAGCCACCCACGTGGCTAACAAGGCTAATACATATACATTGTATCGGTCTGATGGACTAGATTCCCGAGCAGCTACACTACTATCCCTTTCCATTAACAACAACCATTATACATATACATTCCAACTGTACCGAGTTTTTACCAACTAATGCCGATAACAATTTTGGTCTTACTACACCTACAATACATATACACTTGAAATGGATATTCGTGTATAAACAACTACCCCGTCCTACTCTCGAACGGCTTCTAGCTCCTTGTACCTGAAATAGGAAAGAGAAGAAAGGGTGGCCCCCAGGGGGCTCAGCACCTTTGCTGGTATGGTAATCCCGCAGCCCGCATGCTACCGGGCCACGCACAACTAATTGTCGTCTTAGCATGCGGTTGATTTTATTTGAATCATGCATGTAAACTATAAGCACACAACACATTACATTCCACAACAATGGGGCTAAACAAAACAGACAACACATCTATACTTGATAAATCACCCATTGTGTTCTTTAACCCTAAGGGTTTCTCCTCTAATGGAGCTATTTCCTTAATAGACGACACTTACCCACTAATCGGGTTTATCCTCAAACGCCTCTATTATAAACTGGGATTCATATCCGTGATCCACGTATTCCGCATTTAACGTACATATAACATTACATCGCAATAAGAATTGTCGTACAACAATAACACATAACATAAGGGAACATTCTCTTTAGGAACCGACCCAAACATAGTTAATTCACTTGTGAGCCTAGAGAATGATATCACCCTCATGTTAAGCTCGTTATACAACACTCGTTACCGTCCTAATAGTCGGACGAGTAACTTAACTTAAAGATGGATCGGATTTAGTGATCCGAACACACCACACAAACACATGTTCCCCCTAGACCGATCAAAAGTCAGAATAGTTAAGCTTTGGAGTAAGCTAGTGGGAGATCGTAATCCAAGAAGAAAAACAACCATAACTGAGAGAAAGGTAAAGCAAGGATGGATACCCACTCCCAAACAACGTGCGACCGGAACGACCGGATTCCTCACCCCCTTTAGTACATATGTACTTATAAATAATTAGATAGAGCTCCATTATGGAACTCACCATAAGGTATTACAATCGGTTAAACACACACGGGAGGTAAACACACCTACACGCACAAAAAACACACAACCAACTCACGCATAGCCGTGGTTAGAACGTTCCCATGGTTTGGGTCGTTAAATCCGGATACCGTTCTCTTATGATCCTAGATTTGGTTAGCTAAGGTATAACACTTTCGAGGTTAAACGGTATCGGAATTGAACACGCCACATAAATGAATTACTATAAACTCATTACATGTTTTTCTTACAACGTGGCAAACATACAGAAAAACACATTGGCATACAAGCCGGTGTAATCCGGTAGGACACAGGTTGCAAGAAAACCATACCTTGGTCCCTGCTTGCGTTCGAGTCCCGCCAAACGTAGTTCCTAAACATGATTAATAACGTCGGTTAATTACCTTATTTAGCTTCCGGTTTACTAAGCATTTTTCATGATTATATGACATGTTTTATGCTTAAACTTACCCTTGATTACCTTCATTATACCCCCCCTAGGGTTAACTACCTAGGCCACTTTGTTTGTTTTTTTTACAAGTTTTAGGTCGACCCCTTACCCAAGGTCGGTCCATTCCAGTGACATCCAGGTTTGAAAATTTACACCTCGACCGACCTTGCCAAGTCCGGTCCCAAGGTCGGTCCATTCCAGACACTTTTACCGTTTAAAAATTCTACCCCGACCGACCTTGCAAGTCCGGTCCACAAGGTCGGTCTATTCCAAGACATATTCCGTATACAAAATTCAAGCCCGACCGACCTTGCAAGTCCGGTCCCCAAGGTCGGTCTGCTCCAGACCCTTGTTTAAAAATGCTCATTTGACTCCAAACTTCACCTTACATATCCTAGTATGCTTTAACATCATTTAGCACACTTAAACCTTCACATAACATCCTCCAAATGCATGTACAAGCTTACTTCTAAAGTCCTTAAACACTCACTCATTTACTCGCCAAACCTCCTAACACTTGTTTACACATTTTAAGGCCTTTACATACCACCAAACAAGGCCTAAACATCATCTAAAACCATCACCATCCAATCCCCCATCATTAGAAGCCTTAAACACATTTTTTTCTTCTCTGGTCTGGACCGCCCCTCTGGGGAGGTCCCAGGGGCGGTCCACAACAGAAACTACTTCTCCTGCGCTGGACCTCCCCACAGGTGCGGTCCCTAGGGGAGGTCCACAGCAGACCCCATTTTAAAAAGTGTTTTTCTCCTCATTTTGAACTCCAAATTCACCCCAATCTTTTCCCACTTATTCCACACTCTTTCCACATGTTTCCTCCATGTTTAAACACCTTAAAACATGCACCAAACCTTCCTTAATCATCACCAAACTTGTTACTCAATTTCTTACAAAATTCCTAACACTTACAACATTTTTCCTTAGGATTTCTAGGTGGTAATGCATACCTACAACTTAGACTAACCAAGGTGTTTCTTCTCAATATGATAACCACTCCTAAGCATAATTTTGCATCCTCATCACTTCCTTTACACAAATCCTCAAGTCTTTCCCACAAGTTCATACTTAATCCTTCACAAGGTATTATACTTCCTTTGTTTATCAACTAAATTTTTGCCATAGCTTCTCTTGTATCACCTTACACAAAAACACATAGTTTTTCCACCATTATACAACCAAGAACACTAAATCTCTTAATACACATTCCTTACACACAACCATATTGTTTTTCATCCTTTAACCACCAAAGATATCCATCTTCACAAGAGATGTTCTTTACACACAACTAAACCTTTAGACAACACTACATCACAATATAGTGCACAAACTTAAATTGCTTGGCACTTAGGCCCTTAAATTGCATAAACCTTAAACACTGAATTTCCCACATAATAATGCCTTCAACCTGCAAATACACACAACAATGCTCCCATGTCCTTTTAGTCCACCTTGTGGATAGTTTTCTATCTCATTTCCCATTGGCTCTTTAGGTTAATTATTAAGCAAATATAGCTCAATTCCCTAGTACATAAAACCACATTAAGAGAGGTCATTTACCTCTTTGTTTTCCAAGCTTTCTCACTTGTTTTCTCTTGTTTTTCTTGATTGAAAATCGGCAAGGAGCTTTTATCACTTGTCAACCTTCTAACCAATACACATATAAGGTAATGAGTATTAATTTTAATACTCAAACTCATAATTAAACCTAGGTTTACATAAGTGTCTTAAAACACTAAAATTTGATGATTACCTTTGGAATTTGAAAGAGAGCTTGGTTAAGTGGCAAGATAGGACTCCTCCTAGTCCCTTGAAGATTGAATTAAGCTAAGAAAATAGCAAGACAAGGCACCATTGTAAGGTGAATTTTCGGCTATACAAAGATAATGATGGGAACTTGGATTTTCTTTGATTTTCCTTACCTTGAAACAAAGAGAATGAGAAGGCATGGAAATATGAGCTCAAGCTCCTTCAATGGTGAATCTCCATGGCACCAAAATTGAGTCTTGAAGATTTGAAAAGAGGGAAATGAAGAGCTCACTCTAACTAAGACAAAGGTAGTCTTGAAATTGATTTTGGAGCACGGAGTCATAAGTTACAAGCATTCAAAGATGGAGAATGGCTACTTGCTGTAGCAAAACGAGAATGGAGAAGGGAGGATGAGATTGGAGACGGTGGGAATCAAAAGAAAAGAAGAGAAAGTGAGGAGAGAGGTAAGTTTTGGAGATATTTAAGTTATAAAGCAAAAGTAACCCTTTTACTTACTTTTCTTTCTTTCTTTTAATTGGCTAGCCAAGTGTGATGACTCACACCACTAAAACCGTGGCCCCTTACATATTAGAGATATATATGGTCTTTGTTGACCATCTAAACAACTTATGTTGACTTATGACTTAAACTAGCACTATTTGAGCACTATTCACAAACTAAGGCACATATTTGTGAAATTTTTGATTTCCCATTGATCTAGACTTCCTAATGTGATACTAAGTAGTACACATGTTGATTAAAGAGTAATTATGGACATTTAGCCACTCAAAACTCATTTACAAGATAATTTTTCAGAAATGTGCTTTAAGGCTCCTTAAAGCACATTTTGTGTTTTAGCTTGTTTTCAAGCTTGGTTTTCTTTAGTAATTTATTTAATATGTTCATTAACATATAAATAAGGTCTTGGTAAGCTTATTAGGTCTTAACCAAACTTATCCCAAGCTTAGAGCACATTTTCGCCCATATTGGCTTTAAGGTATTTATTTGTGTTTTGTTTGGTTTAATTGTCTACCAAAGTTTCCTAAGGACTTAATTAGCCTTATTAAGTCATAATTGAATGTTATAAAGTCTTGGTAGGCTCTTTGGGTCCTAACCAAGTTCACTCCAAGCTTAGAGCATGTTTTTGTTTCAACTGTGTCTTAGTGCTTATTGTGTTTACTATGGTTTAAATTGTTCACTAATGTTTCTAAGGCACTTTTATCCTTTAAATATCATAGTTTAACATTTAAACAACTATCACGGTTTGGGGTATTTCAATCTACCCCCCTTAAAAGAACTTCGTCCTCGAAGTTCACATTTCCCATGCATCATTAGACTAGAATACGGAATTACTTGCAAAATAAAACTTCCATAACTAACTACTACATCACAACCTCGGACTTAACGGTCCGGGCAACATATCCACATCCATACATAACATAACATAACATGCTTACATGATAACCTCGGACTCAACGGTCCGGGTATCTTAACAACATTTACACTTACATAATAACCCTCAGACTCTTAGGTCTGGGTAACATAACAACATTTAGACTCATAGGTCTAGGTAACATAACAATTTTCGTAACTCAACCACATTAGGACTCAAGGTCAGAAATAATATTTATTACACATACCACGCAACATGTCTTAGCATGTATATCAACCAAAAATACCTTTTTTATACACTGTGATCCCGCAAACCCGGTCGCGATGGACACCTTCTTGTCCCCGTTCCTTTGGGAGATCAAAACAATCACTTAATTTTTAACATATATACTTCTCATGTCATCGGTCCGAAGACAAAGGCTCATACGTCCTCGGCTTGTGAGCAAGTACTACAAAATATTCTTTACTAGGTTAAGTATAAGAGAATCCTTTATTCAAAATATTAATCGACTGTTTTGGAAATACCAATTGAAATCCTTTTGAAAATGCAACACAACTCCAAGTCCAATTTAACTCTTTGCATCTTTCTTAGAGTGGTTATTTGTGACCACTTACAGGGAGCTTCAAGAATCATCCAACCCTGATGTGATCAGCACCAGTGTTGAACTATCCTTCCACCCCAATTTGTGTTCGGCTTCCCTTGATCTCATGATTATCAAGCTTCACCTCCCACTTCAATTTCAAGCATCAAGTAAATCACTCATTTCCAATTTTCTATCTTTTTAACCATTCTAATCATGATCATAACATCTCCAAGGGATAGAACTTCATCTATCAGTTATTTGCATTCACTTTTAATCAAGTTACCTAGGGAATTTAATTCTTACTAGGTTCTATATAGGTTTCATACCCCTTCATAACTCACAATACTGTATATTTACATACTTTTATCAAAATACAATACACGGTATTACATTTAGTATTATACGAACACATACTGTTGGGGTTTTAGTTCCCCGGGAGTTTCTCTACTCCCTAACACCCGTACTCTCACACAACAGTTAACAAAATAACCACACTTATCACAATGGTATTCGCATCTCCTGTGCGCAATTACCACAATTAAACCATGAATGAATGCGTATGTTTATATAACGCACGCACCATCATCCAAACAAATTATTTTGTGCTATGCACAACATAGTTCACGTACACTTGTACGGTAAAACACACTAAGCGGTTTTACGCTCTACCGCTCTTAAAAGGGATTACGCCCACGTAATCAATCACTGAACATCGGTTTAAAATGTTCTGCCGCCGTGAAGTGTTTTAACTTCCACGCGGTCTGTTATACAATATGTTCTGGTTAGAGGATCTTAACCATGTTAGCGGTTTAGTCCCTAAACCGAGAATTCTCACTGGAGTTTGTTTAAACTCTTAACTGGTTTCGGTTCTGGCCTGTGAGGCTTCTAGGCATTAATAGCCATGCACTCATGTTCACTATGCACATTCAACACTTGAATCACTGGCTCACTAGTTTCTACTGCGCAACTCTAATAACTGTAGAGCTTAGTTTGCCCCACTCGTTATTCTTACTGTATTGTACATCTCCGATTTATCACCTTTATCTTGGTAACAATGTTTCTCAACCGACGACGTGGTATCTCTTACCGTGAGCGAACTCGGTGAGTTACAAAACTTTCCATCCACTTCTCTAATAACTTACTGCGTAAACTGCTACGTATTTCACAATGATTGACTTGTTTCCTTCCGACTTACTGTCGGTTGAGATTGAGCTACCACCTAATGTGTAGTGCTCTCTCGGTTATTTCCCACACTTGAGGTATATTCCATACAGATTTTGGTATCCCGTGTTACTACAGTCACTTATTGCTAATCACACCTCCATATTTGATTTTGTACAAGTATCATTTCATTGGCACGACCTTGCATTTCCTATGCATCGGTCATTATAGTTATAAGTCTCTTTCTACTTCCACCATTAACATTTCCCAACCGTCCTAGCTATCCCACTCGATCATTACTGCGCAAATGCAATACCAAAACACTCAGTCATACAGAGTGCAGAGGCGTAAACTCTTGACAGTAAATCTCTTATGCGATTGCAATAGGAATTTCCACTTTGTTTCATGAGACTCTTATCTTATAGTACTAGCTACCGGCTTACTGCCCGGTTTGTTTGGTATCACTTACGTTGTATCTCTATTGGGTTTTAACTCGTAACTGTGCTTAGTTGCCATATTATCGTTTAACAATACTTACAACGGTCGCTTACTGCGCACCGTGCTCCTTGTATAACATTAACTTACATGGTATTCACTGTCACATTAGCTTCCACACATATACTTACATCATTCATATTATGGTTCGTCATTCATTTGGATGACTACTGAATGCTCCTTGAGCGTAGCTCACTCGAGTTACAAGCCGCCGTTATTCAGCCCGGTGCTTCACATGCTACTAAACTAAGTGTTTTCTCGCAATATCAACATGATCAATCCTTAACATATTTCTTGAACTCGGTTCACATAACTACCGCTCCCGCGGTTTCACAATATCGAGAGGTATCCCCACTCTTAAAGTAGTGGTTCGTTCCCCGCTCTATTTACTTGTATAACATAAAGTCCTGCAATCGATCAAACTTACATAACACATTTTGCTTGTGGCTTATAAGCCTTATTGCCTCGAGCTCTGCTCATTGTAGGCCGTTCACACACATTTACTTCTTTATACAACATTACATGGTTTAAGGTAGTATTGGGCTCCATGACAAGGTCGTTGCATCACGCTTCCTTTCATGGGATGCCCCTTCAAGGATGTCAGGCTTCCTCCTGACGACTTATGTTTAAACTGAGTGTTAGTTTCAACCTTTGCGTTTCTACCACGTTATTTCGTTCAATGATTGTTGATCCAAACATCCCTCAAGGATTGCTCCTGGTGTTACTAAGTTATGTCATTACATCTGGCATGCACTTATTGGTGTGTTTAGTTAACTACGCCGTTTTGCGTTCTTAGCTGGGTTTACTATCCTCGTCTGTGAAGATCGATATTCCCTGGTAGTCCAGGTGATCATTCCGGGAGTTTCATCCCGTTCATTGCACATTAAAGTGTCCATTAGGCATCTGCCTTGCCATGCACAGGCTGGGTCACCGTTCCAGCTATCATGTTTATCCTTGAGGATCCTTAAGACATATGCTATGTCTTAACATAGCAGCTAATGTACTTTGCACCTCCTGACTCTTAAACATTTCCTTGAAATGAATTCACTAATTCCTTTAGTCTCGTTAACTTAACTGAGTTCCTTTACTTTAACCATTCTTGGTAATCCGTTACTCTTGTTTGATTTTTACTGCTGACCGTAGTATGGATTCGACTACTTCCCGTGTTCCTGACTCTACTCGTATACATATGTGGGGTACCCTACTGATACATTACTACTTACCCAACTAACCCATAAGTAGGTCTGTCAGGCCCACAAGCTCCTATCGGAGTGCGGTCGTCCCACATTACAGTTGGTACACTCGTAGTGTCCGTCACACGCCTAGGTGAAGTATTCAGTTGTCAACTCCCTTATATTGTCCTCTGACAATATGCATTCCGTGCTTCCCGAACTTAATCAAGGAAAAGTCTATCCACTGTTGTATTACTATGAACCCAATCCATTCCCTCGGGTTATTACCCTTGGGTTTACCGGTTTCGGTCCGGTTATTCAAATCGCTGAGGCCGGTGTAGGTCCTCTGGTTGGGTTTAAAAGAAGGTTAGAAATAAACATGGGTTGGAAAGAAAATTTGGTTTGAAAAAGAGTTTGAAACAAATCCGATTTGAAAGAAAAATCCCCATGGTATTACAATGCCTTCTTGCCTTATCCAAGTCTAGCTTCTTGCTGACTGGTTTATTCCCATATACATTGGTTAGGCTGTTAAGCCCTTCCACGGTTATGATGATCTCCTTTAACTTCATGTTACTTCACTAAGTACTTTGTATTTGTTAAAAATTTTCCCGAACAGCCCTGTTGTAGCAGCACTTGCCATGGCAATGCGCCATGCTAACTGGCCATCGGTTCAACACATACCGGTTGCAGTATTGTTTTACCCGCACTGTCATCAGTGACCTTGTTGGCCCTCACTTGGTCTTAGAGTCTTAACAATAAATTTATGGGCGACTTCTCACTGTCATCACATGATAATCATTAACTAGGGTGTTCCCTTTCTTGGAGACCCCTTTTTACTTAGTACCGTATCTTCTTCGTAGCCGTTCCAGCATTTGTCGTGGTCACTGAGACTTGTCTCTTGTTGGGTACTACGTTGTAGTTCCTCAGCCGGTTGGTATACCATTGGCGACATTATTTAATAATCGTGGTCCCGTAGACACTCGTCTCGGGTTTCATTACTTCACTTCTTGTCTGTTGCATGGTTGGTGCGTTGCAAGTTGGTTGATCTCGACTGCTCGGCATGTCGACCCAGGTTGCCGGAAATTCCATTCTTCTATACACAAGATTCTTCATTCTTCGCTATTAAATGCGGTTAACATTGTTCAGAGGGAAACCGTCTCCGGGATTCCCACTTTTCGGGATCTATCGTATGACAGGTTCTCCGTACTCACAGTGGTACTTAATAACTGTCAGATCGGGTATTCCCGAGTAAGAGAGGACTTCTATCTCTCTGGCGTTCTTTCCCAAGTTATAAAACAGGGATTGTGGAGGGCGGGTTGGACACTGTAGGTTTCCAGTACACACTGGTTACTCCTAACTAGCGTATCTCTCACGCTATCACTCAACCCTTAACCCAAAGTACTAAAATCCTAACTCGGTACTTCCTAAGCTCGGTAATTCAGTCATCAGAGCGATACTTCGCTCTGATACCACTTTTTGTAACACCCCAACTATAACCGTACACTTAACATCAAACTGCAGCGGAAAACTTAACTCAACACATTACTTAATTCAATGGTGTTACACGCCGTTAGCCACCCACGTGGCTAACAAGGCTAATACATATACATTGTATCGGTCTGATGGACTAGATTCCCGAGCAGCTACACACTACTATCCCTTTCCATTAACAACAACATTATACATATACATTCCAATTGTACCGAGTTTTTACCAACTAATGCCGATAACAATTTCGGTCTTACTACACCTACAATACATATACAATTGAAATGGCTATTCGTGTATAAACAACTACCCCGTCCTACTCTCGAACGGCTTCCAGCTCCTTGTACCTGAAATAGGAAAGAGAAGAAAGGGTGGCCCCCAGGGGGCTCAGCACCTTTGCTGGTATGGTAATCCCGCAGCCCGCATGCTACCGGGCCACGCACAACTAATTGTCGTCTTAGCATGCGGTTGATTTTATTTGAATCATGCATGTAAACTATAAGCACACAACACATTACATTCCACAACAATGGGGCTCAACAAAACAGAAAACACATCTATACTTGATAAATCACCCATTGTGTTCTTTAACCCTAGAGGGTTTCCTCTAATGGAGCTATTTCCTTAATAGACGACACTTACCCACTAATCGGGTTTATCCTCAAACGCCTCTATTATAAACTGGGATTCATATCCGTGATCCACGTATTCGCATTTAACGTACATATAACATTACATCGCAATAAGAATTGCGTACAACAATAAACATAACATAACGGGAATTCTCTTTAGGAACCGACCCAAACATAGTTAATTCACTTGTGAGCCTAGAGAATGATATCACCCTCATGTTAAGCTCGTTATACAACACTCGTTACCGTCCTAATAGTCGGACGAGTAACTTAACTTAAAGATGGATCGGATTTAGTGATCCGAACACACCACACAAACACATGTTCCCCCTAGACCGATCATAAGTCAGAATAGTTAAGCTTTGGAGTAAGCTAGTGGGAGATCGTAATCCAAGAAGGAAAAACAACCATAACAGAGAAAGGTAAAGCAAGGATGGATACCCATCCCAAACAACGCGCGACCGGAACGACCGGATTCCTCACCCGCCTTTAGTACATATGTACTTATAACTAATTAGATAGAGCTCCATTATGGAACTCACCATAAGGTATTACAATCGGTTAAACACACACGGGAGGTAAACACACCTACACGCACAAAAAACACACAACCAACTCACGCATAGCCGTGGTTAGAACGTTCCCATGGTTTGGGTCGTTAAATCTGGATACCGTTCTCTTATGTGATCCTAGATTTGGTTAGCTAAGGTATAACACTTTCGAGGTTAAACGGTATCGGAATTGAACACGCCACATAAATGAATTACTATAAACTCATTACATGTTTTATCTTACAACGTGGCAAACATACAGAAAAACACATTGGCATACAAGCCGGTGTAATCCGGTAGGACACAGGTTGCAAGAAAACCATACCTTGGTCCCTTTTGCGTTCGAGTCCCGCCAAACGTAGTTCCTAAACATGATTAATAACGTCGGTTAATTACCTTATTTAGCTTCCGGTTTACTATGCATTTTTCATGATTATATGACATGTTTTATGCTTAAACTTACCCTTGATTACCTTCATTATACCCCCCCAGGGTTAACTACCTAGGCCACTCTTTGTTTGTTTTTTTTTACAAGTTTTAGGTCGACCGACCTTACCCAAGGTCGGTCCATTCCAGTGACATCCAGGTTTGAAAATTTACACCTCGACCGACCTTGCCAAGTCCGGTCCCAAGGTCGGTTCATTCCAGACACTTTTACCGTTTAAAAATTCTACCCCGACTGACCTTGCAAGTCCGGTCCACAAGGTCGGTCTATTCCAAAGACATATTCCGTATACAAAATTCAAGCCCGACCGACCTTGCAAGTCCGGTCCCCAAGGTCGGTCTGCTCCAGACCCTTGTTTAAAAATGCTCATTTGACTCCAAACTTCACCTTACATATCCTAGTATGCTTTAACATCATTTAGCACACTTAAACCTTCACATAACATCCTCCAAATGCATGTACAAGCTTACTTCTAAAGTCCTTAAACACTCACTCATTTACTCGCCAAACCTCCTAACACTTGTTTACACATTTTAAGGCATTTACATATCACCAAACAAGGCCTAAACATCATCTAAAACCATCACCATCCAATCCCCCATCATTAGAAGCCTTAAACATATTTTTTTTTCTTCTCTGGTCTGGACCGCCCCTCTAGGGAGGTCCCAGGGGCGGTCCACAACAGAAACTACTTCTCCTGCGCTGGACCTCCCCACAGGGGCGGTCCCTAGGGGCGGTCCACAGCAGACCCCATTTTAAAAAGTGTTTTTCTCCTCATTTTGAACTCCAAATTCACCCCAATCTTTTCCCACTTATTCCACACTCTTTCCACATGTTTCCTCCATGTTTAAACACCTTAAAACATGCACCAAACCTTCCTTAATCATCACCAAACTTGTTACTTAATTTCTTACAAAAATTCCTAACACTTACAACATTTTTCCTTAGGATTTCTAGGTGGTAATGCATACCTACAACTTAGACTAACCAAGGTGTTTCTTCTCAATATGATAACCACTCCTAAGCATAATTTTGCATCCTCATCACTTCCTTTACACAAACTCCTCAAGTCTTTCCCACAAGTTCATACTTAATCCTTCATAAGGTATTATACTTCCTTTGTTTATCAACTAAATTTTTGCCATAGCTTCTCTTGTATCACCTTACACAAAAACACATAGTTTTTCCACCATTATACAACCAAGAACACTAAATCTCTTAATACACATTCCTTACACACAACCATATTGTTTTTCATCCTTTAACCACCAAAGATATCCATCTTCACAAGAGATGTTCTTTACACACAACTAAACCTTTAGACAACACTACATCACAATATAGTGCACAAACTTAAATTGCTTGGCACTTAGGCCCTTAAATTGCATAAACCTTAAACACTGAATTTCCCACATAATAATGCCTTCAACCTGCAAATACACACAACAATGCTCCCATGTCCTTTTAGTCCACCTTGTGGATAGTTTTCTATCTCATTTCCCATTGGCTCTTTAGATTAATTATTAAGAAAATATAGCTCAATTCCCTAGTACATAAAACCACATTAAGAGAGGTCATTTACCTCTTTATTTTCCAAGCTTTCTCACTTGTTTTCTCTTGTTTTTCTTGATTGAAAATCGGCAAGGAGCTTTTATCACTTGTCAACCTTCTAACCAATACACATATAATGGTAATGAGTATTAAGTTTAATACTCAAACTCATAATTAAACCCTAGGTTTACATAAGTGTCTTAAAACACTAAAATTTGATGATTACCTTTGGAATTTGAAAGAGAGCTTGGTTAAGTGGCAAGATAGGACTCCTCCTAGTCCCTTGAAGATTGAATTAAGCTAAGAAAATAGTAAGACAAGGCACCATTGTAAGGTGAATTTTCGGCTATACAAAGATAATGATGGGAACTTGGATTTTCTTTGATTTTCCTTACCTTGAAACAAAGGAGAATGAGAAGGCATGGAAATATGAGCTCAAGCTCCTTCAATGGTGTATCTCCATGGCACCAAAATTGAGTCCTTGAAGATTTGAAAAGAGGGAAATGAAGAGCTCACTCTAACTAAGACAAAGGCAGTCTTGAAATTGATTTTGGAGCATGGAGTCATAAGTTACAAGCATTCAAAGATGGAGAATGGATACTTGCTGTAGAAAAACGAGAATGGAGAAGGGAGGATGAGGTTGGAGACGGTGGGAATCAAAAAGAAAAGAAGAGAAAGTGAGGAGAGAGGTAAGTTTTGGAGATATTTAAGTTATAAAGCAAAAGTAACCCTTTTACTTACTTTTCTTTCTTTCTTTTAATTGGATAGCCAAGTGTGATGACTCACACCACTAAAAACATGGCCCCTTACATATTAGAGATATATATGGTCTTTGTTGACCATCTAAACAACTTATGTTGACTTATGACTTAAACTAGCACTATTTGAGCACTATTCACAAACTAAGGCACATATTTGTGAAATTTTTGATTTCCCATTGATCTAGACTTCCTAATGTGATACTAAGTAGTACACATGTTGATTAAAGAGTAATGATGGACATTTAGCCACTCAAAACTCATTTACAAGACAATTTTTCAGAAATGTGCTTTAAGGCTCCTTAAAGCACATTTTGTGTTTTAGCTTGTTTTCAAGCTTGGTTTTCTTTAGTAATTGATTTAATATGTTCATTAACATATAAATAAGGTCTTGGTAAGCTTATTAGATCTTAACCAAACTTATCCCAAGCTTAGAGCACATTTTCGCCCATATTGGCTTTAAGGTATTTATTTGTGTTTTGTTTGGTTTAATTGTCTACCAAAGTTTCCTAAGGACTTAATTAGCCTTATTAAGTCATAATTGAATGTTATAAAGTCTTGGTAGCCTCTTTGGGTCCTAACCAAGTTCACTCCAAGCTTAGAGCATGTTTTTGCTTCAACTGTGTCTTAGTGCTTATTGTGTTTACTATGGTTTAAATTGTTCACTAATGTTTCTAAGGCACTTTTTAGCCTTTAAATATCATAGTTTAACATTTAAAAAACATATCAAGGTTTGGGGTATTTCACCAACATTGCTAAGAGATTAGGAGGGTCAGGTAAATGTAGTTTCTGTGGAGACATAGATACTGATATTCATGCCTTGTTTCTGTGCTGGACTAGCAGAAGCCACTGGGAGAAGATTATAGATCTGAGAGACCTTCCTCAATATAGAAGAGGAGCCATTCAAGATTGGCTCATTCAAAAAGCTAAAACCTGGTCAATCAGGAAGACCTCCATAGTGGCCAATCATATCTGGGCAGTCTATGATGGGAAGAACCAAACCAAACACAATCCCCATTTTGCTGTCATGAGCTGTATTGATTCTAATATAGCTTTTACTGCTAACTATGAAAAAAATATGAAGTGTAAAGATAGGAACAGAATATACGATAGCAATTATAATCTACAACAAGATGAGATTTTACTTGTAACCTCTTGTCTCAGGAAGAAAGGTCAAACTGCCATCACAGCATGGCTACTCATTGATTATGACAACCGCCCAAGAATGGCCTTCAACATCCAAACTTCTCCAAAAAAAGAAGAACATGAGATGGAAATTGAGGCGATTACTCAAGGAATCAAGTTGGCAAGAGAAGAAGGTTTCACCATACTACACATCCAATTAAATCAGAGACATGCAAGCAAGATTTGCAATGATGTGAAGAAAGGATCCCAGCTGACAATCAACCACTTCCCAGACTTAGCCTTCGTTTCATAAACATGTTTCAAATTCAGTTATTGGAATGTAATGCTATGTTTAAACAATTTCCAGCTTTTTTGGTTTCAAAAATGTTTAATGACTGTCTGTCTTGGAAGATCTGGAAAAGGGAAGATATTCACCTAGCTGTAGTACTTGCTTGTGGGGATATATCAACAGATCCCCAACAATCTAGTGGTGATAATGTCTGTAATATGCTAGATGGACTACTCTAATGGTTGTTATTGATATATTTATATATACGAAGCAAAAGTTTACATCAAAAAAAAAAAGGTGGTACGTTTTATGTGTACCTCTTTGTGGTGGATTTTCTAAATCATAAGCAATTGTTCACTTGTATCTGTCATATTAGAGTTGCTAAATGTGGGCCGTGTGGCATATTGGGCAGCTGAATTGGACCGGATCAAACCCGAGGTGAGGGGATGATCGAATAGAAAGAAAGTACAAGATGTTTGCCCGCTTACGATAAGAATGTTTGCAGTACTCTTATCCGTTGTAGATGCAAGTAAACTAGCACATTCCCACATAAAACGTAATACTCGTGGTTCGTGCCTGCTGCGTGCATACGTGCGTTTCGTTTAGCCCGATGGATCCGACGAAAAGCATGCAACTGAGGGGCCCAAACATGCAGAGAAAGATGAAACGCACGACCAAGTAATGAAACGACACCGTCACGTACGTGTGGTGTCTGAGCAGATGGGGGGTGTGGCCCTTGTGTGTCGTTTCAATTAAGTCAGTGTCAGATCACCGTCCCACATGGAGTGTCGGTCGTTCTTTTGGTTTTCATTTTGTGATTGACTCGCTTTTCATTTCCCCGCACGTGATGTTTCGTTCAGGTATTGGTGTTTGACTATGCTCATAATGGTGTTTATACATAGGTACCAAATGAACAGAGACTAGGTGTTTCATTAGGGGTTTTGTGGTGATTTGTTATATTGTTGTCGGTGTATTATATTTTGTGTGCTAGAAAAAAAATACCATTGTCTTTAAAATATAATTTTTACCAACATTGTGTAAGTTTATACCGAGGTATACATTTAACGGGTGTTTGGTGTTTCGTTGAGATATTGGTGGTGTTTGGCTATAATGATGTTGGTGTATTATATCATGTATGCTAAAATAGAATATCATCTCTTTACGAATAGAATTATTACCAATAATGTGTCTGATTTTTACACAGGTACATATTGAACGTGTGCTAGGTTTTTCGTTTCAAAATTTGTGGTGTTTGACTATGTTCATGATGGTGTTTATACACAAGTATATATAGAATAAATGCTAGATGTTTCATCAGAAAATTCATGGTGTTTGGTTACATTGATATAGGTGTTTAATATCATGTGAGTTAAAAAAGGATTATCAATGTTTTTACGAATAGCATTGTTACCAACAATGTGTCTGGTACATATTAAACATGTGCTAGTGTCTGGTACATATTAAACATGTGCTAGGTGTTTCATTTAAGATTTAATACACCGACATCTATTAATTAACCAAACACCAAATACCTTGCACTAGTACAATATGTGTTGTACGGTATCTATGAGAGTTGCATAAATGAAGTAGTGAATACAGATGTAACATCGGCACAATGGATGAAGAATATTTAATCTACATAATGTGAATGCTAAATCAATACTGCTATTATAAATACATGATTTTTTGGTTCTTGAAATCTAACTTGGATCGCTGATGCCATCATCGACTCATCACATATCATCACACGAATCTCAACTATGAGTTCCAACACCAACAACGCGCATACTTCACGCTGATGTCCCCATCGAACACCGGCAGAATTACCCCTTGGAACAAATTGAATTACAAGTCAGACAAGTCCCTAATTGTAGAAAACAACTGCTTTCCCCGGTGAATGTTAGGGATCCAATTCAGCAAATTCCTAACCACCAGTATCATTGTGTATAAGTTCATCCACTTCGCTACAACACCGGCACCATTGACATGCGTGTGTTCAACGGCTGGCGCCGTGCGCGACCGCGTCCATTGTTCTTACTTATCGCTGCGAAAAACAACTAGCGAATAGAACAGAACATGGAATCCTTCAATTTACAAATTTGTGAAAGTTGTTCAAGGGTAGGGTTGGGGGCTTCTGAGCAAATTTTGAGTGGAATTGATTCGACTGCTTTGAGTAGAACCTTTGAGAAGACGAATTAAATGAGGGCAAAGACGAAGATGGACGATATGGTGCGTGTCGAGTCTGAGGGCAGGTTGTTGGAGTGAGTACGGTTGTCTTCGTTCTGAACGAGCGATGGGCAGAGGCAAGAACTCAAAATAGTTTCTGGTGGAGGAAGAAAGCTAGCGTCTCCAGATTTATTGGTATTCAAAACCGCAAATCCACAAAAATATATACCTGACATATTTTTTTCTTTCTATAAAGCATAAATTAATAGCAACTTTAATCTGAGCCTTTCAATAATAATTTCTCTGATATAATGGTAGTGATTCAGTCCAGAATGTTAAGAGACTTTTAGTAATACTTGACATTATCTATATTCCTGGTCTGGGCTGGTCGGAGCCGTATCATATCTTGTTTTTTACCCCTGGTTTTCCGTTTTTGTATAGTTGGATGGGATGTATGCGGTGCGTGCTCCGTACAGGCGGTTGGGTCCTCCTGGTAATCATCAATCAGTGCGATATCCACGGGCGGTTTGGAGTAGACTGACCTTGACCCTCCAGCCTCCAGCATCCCCCTCGTGTGTTGTTTGTATCTTATTTTTCTTCTTCCTCATTGTTTGTTTGTTTTTCTAAAAAATAAAATAAAAATAGAGAATCTTCTTGTCGTTTCTCCACTTTAAATTTTGTCAAACTTTTTTTCGATTTGGTGCTGAATCAAAACTAATTGGACTACTTTAGAGACCGGTGGTGTGTAGCTAGGCCCACACAACTTGGGCTCAAGATTGTATATAAACCTCTCCTTTTTCAAAAAAATTTGTGTCATTCTCACGACTAATATAATAATATATGATTATATGTCTAGGAATCAGTAAGATGAGACGCACAATTTAACGAGTGAATGACCCCTCAACTGACTGATTATGTTGTCGCATATATGCATATGAGATGATTGGGTATAAATATGCATCGAACACCCTATAGCTAGATACCTAGTTATGTATGGTTTTGAAATACGTAGCTCTTGAAATTTAATTTGAAAAATTTATAGGAGTATTCATCAGTGCAAATACAAAACTGCAAAGTATCATAATAAATAATATACCCTAAAGTCAATCAATCAAGGAGATTTTACATAGATAGAGAATTATTATAATGCACGACATAATTGTAGTATTTGACCGCATGCAGCCAAGGATTCTTTCAGCGGCGGGGGATAATCGATCAAGATTGATGAATCCTTGCAAACTTATAGAAATAGATATTTTGCATGTGATCGGTTTATATATAGGTATTGAAGAGAGTGATGAGAATCATACATATAGATTGGAGATCCATGCATATGGATCACAAGTACGTATCTCCTTAAAATTATAAAACTACGCTAGCTAGCTGCGACCTGATTAACTGGCTTGAATTATATACTAGTTTGGTCAAACACAATAATCAACACATGAATATGCCAGTCGATCGGCGCCGGATCCAAATTTACAATATCTCATCTATTGTAGGTTAGCTCTGACTATCACATGTCACTTAATAATTTTTATATTAAACCGAATAACGGTCTGTTCTCTCGTTAGTTTTCGCGAGGAGAGCTGGAGCTCATGAACGAAGAGAGCGTAAACTATTCTCAAACTGTCAGATTAGTTGTAAAAAATAAAATATTTTTAAAGTAGGTGAGAAAAATGGGTTTTAATAATTTTTTAATTTATATTTTAAGTTTACACTTTTACAACAAATTTAATCAAAGATACCAACGGTTTAAACAAAAAGATTGTTAGAAAATGTTAAACTTTCGAAACATCTCATCTTTGTTTGTCGGCTTGATTTATTTTGGTTTTCATGTGATCTACGATGACAGGATTGGGTATACTTGGGTTTCAAAAAAAAAAAAAAGGATAGGGTATACTAATTAATTAGGGATCCGACCCGACCCGACCCAACCCAGCCTGCTACATACACTGCATATGATATTATTATCACTTAAATTGTCTTCTGGAGACGCAAAGTATAGTCACTAGTCAGTAGACACATTCATATGTACCTTGAAAATCGTAATCTCGGGTTCTCATATCTCTGAAAACCTCGGTTTTTCATGATGTTTGTTTGATAATCATATTTTCTTGCTACTAGCTGCATGTATGTATATTCGGTCATTTAAAACTGTACATTTCATCATTCAAAACTATACTGATGTATATGTACATGTATATAGTGAATTGTGATATTTCTGAATTTGTACTAAATATACACACTAACTTTATAAACTGTACAACAAATCTATAAAACATACATTTTTACTCTATACAAACTGTACCATAAAAAATGTAGCCAAAGATAACTACACAAAGAGTCATTATTAATAATTACTCTAATACACGCGTAACTCAAATTGTCATATGTATCACGTTGGTTTCCGGTCAATAATAGACTACTAGTATTAATTACACCAAGTCTAGTGTATATATGTGCACTGTACAGAAGTATATATGTCGAGCTAGGCTCGTCTTTTCTTTGCAATGTCTTCATGTTAGTGGGACCAATGAGTACCCGCCCGGAATTTCATGATCCCACTACTAATAAATTACGTACGTACTACCATTTAATTGTAGTAATTAATTATTTGGTTCTACGCACTTGCTTCGCTTGCAAATTGTATTATCATTACAATATTTGTTCAATACCCAAACCAATTTATATACACTGAACATGGGAAACTGTTAGATTATAACGTAATGTATTTGAAGTGTGTTTGTAAGTTTGCGTAAAGCGACGTGAAACTCAGCCCAACTATCAGTCCATAAGAAACAAAACCATCATCAGTGTAGTAGCAATTCCTGATAGTTTTGTACTTTAGCCACACTAAGTACCTACAATATACGTTGCACTTCAATACCCAACAAAATCCAACACTTCTCCAAAAAATCAGTTTCAGACAACCCATTTTCTATATCCTACGCATTCACAAACATTGAATTTCTCTAGATATATACCAATGCCATCTTACAACAGTTTTTTCAGTGTATTGGTAAAGCCTCCAAAATTCATAATAAAAAGTTCTCAATGTTTTCATGGTTTTAATGTATTCCGATGTCATCAAACTTTTTCCCAATTCCAAGGTGTCTTATTTAATTTCTCATTCAATGAACATTCTTCATGCTTTGATGATGACCCCATCAAACATTCTCTATCGATGACTCGAACGTACGTCCATATAGCACGAGATTTCAAGTCTTGCATGTCTACCATTTCACAACCAAAGCATCTTACAAGTGATCTCATTCCATTAATATACATGATAACTATCTATATACTGTGAAGTATAGAATATATGACATAATCTACCTCCTTAACTTCATAACACTTTTGTGTGTGTTGTCATATTTGTGCAGTTAAATGCCCAAGTAAATAAAATAAAAACTAATATTATATAAAAGATGTTGGTTATTTTATTTTAGTAATAAATAAAAGATAATATTTATTTCTTAAATATTAGTTACAATCAATGTCAAATAATATTTGTAAGAATCTTTTGTTATTCTTATCTCTTTCTGTTATTATTATACATGGAGGTATGGAATTAGTTTTCAGGTGTGCGTGTATTCATGAAATACAGAATCTCTATTTCCCATAGAATACATAGAGAGAGTCGTGTTAGGGTTCTTAGGTCGTGGATAGTGTGGGTAGTGCTGCTGTGGCCACGTGAAGGATTTCGTATTCAACAGTTGCTGTCAAAGGAAGACGATCTGGTTGACAACGAGTAAAAGAACAATCCTGAATTCCGCTGTGCTTAAGATGTAGGTCCTATAATCTCTATATTTCTTTCAGTGGTACCAGAGCTAGACTTGTTAATTTTGCTTGATAGTTGCCGATAATCTACTGTCGATGTAGATCTGCTTTGTCAAATTGTTGAACTGGTTGATTTCATATGGTAGACCAAAACCTTGGCTCCGAACGAAAAACAAACTTCTATTTTTTTCATAACTGATGCCGCGAGTGGCGGATCCAGAAACTTTGTCCTGGGGGGCAAAATTTTTTTTTTGACACTGTCACTTTTTAAAATATTATGTCATTTTGTACTTTTTCAAAAATTTATAAGAGCATTTGACAAATTTTCAAAAGTTTCGATAGTATAATAAAAAAAGGAAGAAGAAATGACATTTGCCTCACATCCGAAGGCGGTGAAAAATTCTCTATCTTTGGTATGTGTGATTAGTTAGCGATTATGCTGGTTGCCATGTGAGTTTAATAAGATAAAAAGTTTTATGCTAATGAATTAATGGCATGGGTTTTGCGGAAGGTCGAAAAAAAAAACTAGTCTTTTAATGGTGTATGTGCTAATTCCCGACACTGATTATGTGTGGTATAGTTGACCGAAGAAAAAGGAAACTTAATTCAATATTCTTAAATTTGTTAGCTCCTTCGGTTGTTTTCTCCGCCATACGAATTGATTTTTATTCTTATTGGATTAAATTGAAGATTTTATTTTATGGGATTTGTTCCGATACAGATAATATGTTAGTGTTGTGATTCCATTATTTTAGAAAGAATATAATTGATTCGGTGAAATTGGTTTTAGCTTTTGGATAAATTTGTTTTACATAAAAGAACTGAAATAAAAGTAAGAAATTTGTTTCCTTGTTTCTTAAGATGGATTAGTTCCTATATTCTGAGAATTATTATCTATATATTTGTAGATTAATATCATAGTTATCAATTACGTGATATATTCTCTTAGTGAGGGATTTGAGTGTTATATATACGGTTAAATTCTAACGCGTAAATATATCGAACCGGATATGTATAAGTTACATAATATTTATATAATACCATAAATATATGTTTTCGTAATATATAAAGGTTGTTAAAATGTTTTTGTAACATTAAATTCTTACAGTTGTAAGATTAATATTATTGTTCGTTTTGTGACGAATATTATTGTTCCATGTTTTTTAGTAATTGTTATTCTATTATGATATGAATAATGATTTTAATAATTAAAAATGAACATAAGTTGTTCAAAATAGTTTAAATTAATCTAGTTCGTCTAGATTGTCTTTAGTAGACATCAAATAATTTAATTATTTGAACATTAATTGTTCATATGATTTCGATTAATCTAGTTAGTCTAGATTAGTGGACACTAATTAATTTAATAATTCCTTTTGTAGGAATTTATTAATGGAACAATAATACTGAAAATTTGTTTTTCATTGATAATGGGAACCACTATAATTTCAAATTTGTTTTAAAATTATAAATGCATTTGTTGCGTGTTTATGGTATGTTAATTTGTAAGTCTAAGTACTGATATTGATTGTATGCGTGGAGCATATTTTTGTTTCTTATACTTAGATAAATATTTTAATAATACTATAAACGAGTGGTGTTATGTACACGCGTAATACACAACTGATAATGACATTATTTTTTTGTAAGATGGATGCCGAATCAAAGAGTATTGTAGCGGATCTTAACAAGGAAGAAACATTCTCTATGAAAAAAAGTCATACCTTAAGCTATTGTTGTGTTGCTTCATGTTATATGTTAACCAATACAAGTTCTATGTGGACTGTAGACTCAGCAGCAATAGAGCATGTGACTTGGGACCGGACATCTTTTGTAGAGTTTCGCCGAATTCCTAGAGGAAGCCAAAAGATTTATATGGGGAATGATACTAGCATAGATGTGCACGGGATTGGAACATGTAGATTAGTTTTGCATGGTGGTCAATCTCTGTGCTTACAAAATGTCTTGTATGCCTCTGAAAGAAGGCAAATTTTAGTTTCCCTTCTGTCTCTTCTTAAGACGGGCTTCAAATTTGTTTTTGAAGGATCAACTTTAGAGTTGTTTCAGAATGGTACTTTTTTGGGGACTGGCTCTTTATTGGATGGTTTCATAGTTTTAAATGCCAACATTGGTTCAAACAATCACATTTCTTCAGCTTATGTAGTTTAGTGAGATGATTCAAAACTTTGGCATGCTAGACTCGGTCATATTGGAATTGACCGAATGAATAGACTAGCAAGAGAAGGGCTCCTTGGTGGAACTCAAAAGCTAAAACTTGCTAGGTGTGAGTCTTGTTTAGCTGGAAAAGCTACTAGGAAACCATTCTTTACAGTGGAAAGAGCCGTTCAACCATTGCAGCTAATCCATTAAGATATTTGTGGCCCAATGAGTGTGATAGCCAAGCATGGTGCTAGATATTTCTTCACATTCATTGATGACTTCACACGTTTTTGTTACGTGTATCTTATTTCACATAAATCAGAAGCTCTTAATTGCTTCCAAAAGTATGTGAATGAAGTCGAGAATCAATTAGCTCTCAAAGTTAAGTGCTTGAGAACGGATCGAGGTAGAGAGTACCTTTCTGATCAGTTCAAAGAACTTTATGAAGAAAAAAGAATAGTAAGACAGTTAACTATTCCTCACACCCCATAACAGAATGGTGTGGCTGAAAGAAGAAATAGGACCTTATTGGATATGGTTAGATCCATGATGGCACAAGCGAATCTACCAATTTCGTATTGGGGAGATGCCTTGTTAACTGCAACCTATGTTTTGAATAAGGTTCCTACAAAATTATCTTCTAAAACACCATACGAACTATGGACTGGGAGACGGCCAGATTTGAGTAATCTGTACCCATGGGGATGTGCTGCCTACATCACCTTACGCTTTCATAAGTTTTGAAAATTAGGCCCAAAGGGAAAGAAATGTATCTTTGTACGATACTATGAGAATTCCAAAGGGTATGTCTTCTTAGGTGAAGATGAAAGTGGGAAAAGAACTGAAATTGATTCTCGTGATGCCACATTCTTGGAAGATGATTATCCATCAATTTCTGAAGCAACCAGGGATCAAGAGTTCTATGAACTAGATGATCCTGATCAACAACCTGATTTAAGTAATTAAAATGATATGGTTGTTGAAGATGTTCTTTTGAATCCTCAAGTTCAAGAGGAGGAACATAATTTACATGAGCCTAGGAGGAGCGAAAGGGGTCGAGTTCCCAAAAGAAGTTTTCAAATTGACTCTGAGGCAAACATGGTCGCTCCAGAAGGAATTCATTATGAATCCTTCCTAACCACTGTGATGGATGAAGAGGAGCCTATGAATTTTAGAGACGTTGTCTCAGGTCCTAAGGCATATGAATGGATGAAAGCAATGGAAGAAGAGTTAGCGTCCATGCACAATAATCAAGTTTGGGACTTGGTTGATCTTCCGCCTGGTAAAAGGACTATTGGGTTCTTAAAGTCAAAAGAGGTATGGATGGATCAGTTGAAAGGTATAAAGCCAGGCTAGTAGCCAAAGGCTATACTCAAAAGGAGAGAGTCGATTATGATGAGACATTCTCACCTGTTGTGAGATTTGGGTCCATCCGACTTATTCTGGCTATTATTGCCCATTTGGACTTAGAATTACATCAGATGGATGTAAAGACTGCTTTCCTCAATGGAAATCTTGAGGAGGAGATATATATGGACCAGCCTCATGGGTTTGAGGTTAAGGGTCAAGAGAAGAAGTTATGTCGTCTTCGTAGATCCATCTATGGTCTTAAGCAGGCATCCAGACAATGGAATATTAGATTCCATGAGGCAATGGTCGAGGACAAGTTTTCCATTATAAATGAAGACCATTGTTTATATGTAAGTCATGCACAAAAGGATTTGTCATTCTAACTTTGTATGTAGATGACATCCTAATAGCCAGCGATAACTTGGATCTACTTTCCATTACGAAAGCTAGTTTGACATCCAAGTTTGATATGAAAGATATGGGTGAAGCCAGTTATGTACTAGGAGTCAAAATATTAAGAAATAGGAAGAAAAAGATCTTGGGTTTGTCTCAAGAGAACTACCTTAATAATATTTTGAAGAGATACCATCTTCGTGATTGTAAACCCATTGACACTCCTATTATGAAAGGTGTTACGCTTAGTGCGGATATGGGACCTAGCTCAGAAAAAGAAAAGACCTATATGAAGAATGTACCATATTCCAGTGCTGTTGGTAGTTTGATGTATGCCATGATGTGCACCAGGCCGGATATCTGCTATGCAGTTGGACTCGTTAGTCGTTTCCAAACAAATCCAGGACCTGAACACTAGAAAGCTGTCAAGAGAATTTTTCGTTACCTTAAGGGCACGGCAAACTAAGTGTTATGCTATGGCGATGGTAATTTGAACTTGTTGGATACACTGATGCTGACTAGGAAGGAGATCTGGATGAGCACAAGTCCACTTCTGGATATGCATTTTTGCTGAATGGCGGAGCTATCTCATGGTGTAGTAAAAAATAATCCTGTGTGGAGCTTTCAACCATATAAGCTGAGTATGTAGCTTCGTCACAAGCTGCTCAAGAGGCTGTTTGGTTGCGTAGGTTTTTGAAATATTTGGGAGTTATCAAAGGTGCAAAGAGGCCAGTACTCCTTCTAAGTGATAGTATGACTGCACTAGCTTATGTGAAAGATCCCAAGTATCACGGAAAGACCAAACACATCCAAATTAGATATCACTATGTGAAAGATGTCTATGAGAAAGGGAAGATTTCCTTACAGCATGTATCCACTAATGATATGGTAGCTGATCCACTAACAAAGCCTATTGCTATTAAATCCTTCCAGGATCATGTTAGATCTTTAGGACTTGGAAAGGGTTTTTAGAATGTTAATTTGTTTGGACATTTCTAATAATAATGATTATTCTCTTCGACATTTTGTTCCTCAAAATATCATGTTGTGTACCGATGTTAATGAACTATAAGGCGTACTTTCTCACACAAGTAGCCAGCTTCATTAGATGTTATCATGAAGTAATGCTAACTTTGTCTAAGTGACTCAAAGTTAGTGGGAGACTTTTGTAGTCTATGTTAAAAGGGTTATTGGTTAATCCACATGGGATATTTAATAAAGGTTCCTATACCCATGTAAGTTCATTTTTAGCTGAGTGGGAGGTGTCTATGTGAACCTTTTAGACTCGTGTGGGTGAGAGTTGACATCCTCTATGGAAGAGAACTCCCCACAACGTACTTTCATACGGTACGTGCTAGCGACCTCATTGAAGTGTATGGATTGATCCTTGCTCCTTCGCTGTGTGAGTCAATATTTGTTATTTGCATATTTTGACCTTTTGACTTGGGTTGTAATAGTGGTAATGATGCTGCTACTTTGGAGGGATTACCAAGATTCCATGGTTTTTACGGTTTTAGTGTAACCTTCTAGGAAAGCGATTATTACCATTAGGATACAATGCCAAGTAAAAGGAAAAGTTTACAAGAGTAGTTCAGACTGAAGTGACAATTGCTGGCGCCAGTAACTTTAGTAGTTATAGTGATTGGTCAAAGTATCCTGCTCATCCATATGTTGAAGGATCTGGGTTGAGTTTGGATTAATCGAACAAAAATTGGACTTGAGGTGCAGGCAACCTTTTTTTTTATGCTTCATTCTGGCCTAAAAGGTTTGGTTTGGAGTTATCCACATTGCAGGTGTGTTGCCAGGTCGCACGGCCTATTTGCCTGTATGAAACACGAAAGCTCTCAAGTATTTGATCATTGGTTGAGTGGGAGAGGTTGGTTATTTTATTTTAGTAATAAATAAAAGATAATATTTATTTGCTAAATATTAGTTACAACCAATGTCAAATAATATTGGTAAGAATATTTGTTATTCTTATCTCTTACTGTTATTATTATATATAGAGGTATGAAATTAGTTTCCAGGTGTGCGTGTATTCACGAAATACAAAATCTCTATTTCCCTTAGAATACATAGAGAGAACCGTGTTAGGGTTCTTAGATCGTGGATAGCGTGGGGAGTGCTGCTGTGGCCTCCTCCACCTAGTAGACGCGAAGGATTTCGCATTCAACAGTTGATGTCAAAGGAAGACGATCTGGTTGACAACGAGTAAAAGAACAATCCTGAATTCCGCTGCGCTTAAGAGGTAGATACTACAATCTCTATATTTCTTTCAAAAGAATTCAAAAGATTAAGGCAAATCAAAAGTCATTTCAACAATAAGAAATTAGAATTCCTATTACTTTTCCAAAGCCAAAACTTCAAATCCGGCGGCTTATCATTTTGAGATGAAAAAAAAAAATCAATTTATTTTAATTTTCCTCTATGTTACCCCTCAATATACCAAACAAACTACATCGTTTAGTTATTAATACAAGTATGGCAGCTTATAGAAATTATTCAAAGAATAAATCATAACTTTTATGTACCTAGCTTAAAAAGATCATAATCTTCTTCAAACTACAACAAATTAAGTCATTTTATACGTATTTGAACTAGCTAGGATTCGGTCCTCAGTTACTATACAGAGAAAAAGTACTTAATCTAACCAGAAAGTAGAGAAGCGTAAATCCTTCCGAAGTCTAATGATCGAGCAAATTTACTTTCTGAATCCAAATTTCTAACTATAATTAAACTAATGAGCAAAGCGTAGATCAAGTCCGGACAAGAAAAGCGTAAATCAAGTCAGTATAGAATATTGCCGAATATACCAAAATATACTAGCCTGTTCCTATAGTAGCTCGTAAAAGCATCGTGAAATTCACAAAACTGATGAATATTGCCCATCTAAGCATGCATTAAACCTAACCTTGTGCGTGCAACCTGACCACATGTGTGAGAATGATTGTGAAAGAATATGTGTATTGATGTCTGAATACATTGAAATACATCGATATACAGTGGCAGACCCAGAAGTCAAATCTCATGGGATCCAAATTTTTTTTCGACATTAACATATATTAAATTTGAAGGTATGTAAATGTGTGGTCATAAATTTATTGAGCGTTACTACCTCACATTAGGATAATGTCTCTACCGCTAAATTATTACCAGTATTTTATTTTATTAAAACTATATTTAAAAAATATCTTTTTTATTATCAGAAAAGCTATGGGGTCCGGGACCCCACAGGAACCCGCCTCGGTCCGCCCCTGTTGATATATATATACACTAAGAAAAAAACAGAAATAGAACTAACTGTTAGGAAAAAGAGATAACTATCAGGAAAAATAGCTAACTATCAAGAAAAATATGAAAACAGATTTAACAAACTATGACTAAATTAAATATGACATACTCCAATCTTCCTCATTTATAGGAATTGAAAAAGTGATTGCCACAAGTTCAAGGGCATGACGAACTTGAAGCTTGTGATGAAGAGTAGAAGACGATCTTTACCTAAAGGTTTGGTAAATAGGATCAACAGAGAACACGTGAGCAACACGACGAGTACCAAATTCAACTTGTTCTCAAACAAAGTGAAAATGGAGAGCAATGTGTTTGGACCTTGTGTTGATAACGGGATTTTTACTCATAAAAATAGCTTCTACATTGTCGCACATGAAAGTCCAGCAGCAGTATAGGTGAGTGAATGATATTCAGCTTCAGTGCTCGAGCGAGCAACTATTCTTTGTTTTCTTGAAGTCCAGCTGATGAGGTTTGAACCATGATAAATGGCATATCCATTCTTTGAATGACAGTCATCAGGGTTGGAGAACCAGCCAACATCCGAATAAGCTAACAAAGAGGTCACGGGTGTGAAGTGAAGACAATGATGCTGAGTGTCATTGGGATAGCGAAGAATGCGTTTGACAGCACACCAATGATGATCAGTGGGAGAATGCATGAACTGACACACACGACTAACAACATAGGTGATGTCAGGACAGGTTATGGTTGCATATTGTAAGCTACCAACTGTTTGCTGATATAGAGTTGGGTTGTGGAACGGATCACCGTGGGAAGTTAGTTTGGCTTGCGGATCAGCCGGTGTAGAGATCAGTGTGGAGGCTGTCATTTGGGTGCGTTCCAAAATGTCACTAATGTACCTTTTTTGAGATAAGTGAATGCCCTTGGAGTTTCTTGATATATGCAAGCCGAGAAAGAAGTGTAAATCGCCCATATTTTTGAGAGCGAAGGCTCGATGAAGGCGGGAGATGAAGTATTGAATGACCTTGGCATTGGTTTCTGTAATGATCAGATCATCGACATAGACAATAATATAGATAGTGGCAGTGGATGAGTTGTGAACAAAGAGGGATGCGTCAGAATGACATGCTTGAAATCCATGGTAACAAGGTATGTTTTGATTTTTGTGAACCGGGAGCGTGGAGCTTGGCGAAGTCCATAAAGTGCCTCGTGCTAGGCAGACTTGCGTAGGATGTATTGGATCTTCAAAGCCCTTGGGTTGACGCATATAAACTTCTTCCATCAGATCACGAATGAGAAAGGTGTTGTTAATATCGAGCTGACGAATCGGTAAATTGTGGGATATGGCTAGTTAGAGAACAAGATGAATTGTCATAGGCTTGATGACGCACTGAAGGTCTCAAAGAAATCGGTTCCCTTCGTTTGACTAAAGCCTTGTGCGACCAGTCGCACTTTGTGTCGTTCGATGGAGCCATCTGCATTGTGTTTTAACCTGAAAGTCCACTTACAACCCACGAAATTAATGTTAGGGGGCATGGAACAAGTGGCCATGTTTGATTTTGGACAAGAGAATTGTATTCTTCTTGCATCGCTTCTTGCCATTGTGCGTGTTTGATTGCTTTTGCATAATTGTGGGGGTTCAAGAGGTGGTGATGATGTGGAGTCAGTGAGGAGTTTTGGTGTGAGGGAATTGGTGTAGGCTCTGGTGCGCACAGGATGGTGGGAGGATGATGCAGGTCGGTAATGGCTAGGATATTGTTTTTTAGCTGTAGAGCTGTGTGTTGGTTGTTGGTAGTGTGAAGTTGGTAGATGTGGGCAAAAAGAGGAACTATAGGATGTGGTGAGGAGAAGAGGAAACTGTGGGGATGACTGAAGAAGGTGGAGGAGAGGTAGATGGTTTGGTAGTATTAGAGCTAGAGGAAGAAGGTGACGAGGATGAATAGGGAAGAGATTGAGGCGGTATGTGTGAGAGATTGTGTGGCTGAGCAGCTTGGCCTAACATATTTGTGGAGATGGAGAGTGGAGTGGGGTAGATGGTGACGTTATAGGAGAGATAGGAGAGAAAGGAAATGAGTCTTCTTTAAAGATGACATGTTATGAGATTTAAATACGTTGTGTTGGTATATGATAACACATGTAACCCTTGTGAGAAGAACTATACCCAATGAAGACACATGAGAGGGAGCGGAAGTCAATTTTGTAGCTATTATATGGTCGAAGGAAGGGATAACAAAGACACCCAAAGGTTTTAAGGAAACCATAATCTGGAGTTGTATGGTATAATTTTTTATATGGTGATTGGTAATGCAGAGTAGGTGCGATTGTTCGATTGTGCAAGTAGGTGGCTGTTTTGAAAGCGTGTTCCCATAATTTTTGTGGCATAAATGATTGGGCTAAAAGATTTCATCCTTTTTCCACAATGATACGATTTCGGCGTTCAACAACACCATTTTGTTCTTCAAGTATATGGACAAGACACATGATGTTGTATGCTATGAGATCGTAAAAATGTGGACAAATTACGATATTCACCCCCCAGTCAGTTTGTAGACTTTTTATTTTATGGTGAATTGTGTTTGTATCATTTTACGAAAAGATGGAGAACACTTGGGATTTGTGGGATAGAAAATAGATCCAAACAAACTTGATGCATTCATCAGTAAACAAAACAAAATAACGATTTCCATTGATTGAAGAAAGAGGAGAAGGTCCTCTTACATTTAAGTATATCAAATCAAATGGTTTATTAGGTGCTACATGAGTGGAAGAAAGGGAACAATTATGAATTTTGCCAAGTTAATAGGAGTCACAGACTGTGGGAAATTTAATTGAAGAAAATGAGAGTTAAAACCGTGAAACAAGTGTCCACAACAATGATTACTTTGGATGAGCAAATCGATGATGCCAGCAATGAAGAGAAGTACGCACACCGGTAAGCGCCATTGTTTTGGATGTGGAGATGGATGGGGACAACTGGTATAAGCCATTATGAATGGTGTCATGGAGAAGGATTTTTCCCTGAAAGGTCTTTACAAAGCAACGATTAGGCCATAATTCAATAAAGACATTGTTGTCATCTATTAACTTGGAAACACTCATAAGGTTTTTAGTATGGTGTGGGACGACAATAATATCTTGTAGACAGAGGGGAGGTAGGGGAGAATTACCGACGTGAGTGATAGGTAGGAGATTACCATTTCCAACTTATAATTTGTCTTCATTGCAGTATTGATCAGCAAGGCTGAGTTTGTGCAGGTCTGGTGTTACATGATCTATGGCGCCGGTGTCGATGTACCAGGATGGATCAACAATGGTGGAAGAGGTGCTATGTTGTGATAGGTGTGCCTAGCGAGAATTATTATGTGGTCGAGGGTTACGAGACAAGTAATCCGTCTGATTTCTAGGTTGCCAACAGTCAATGGCTTCATGATCCGTTTGTCACACAGTTGACAATGAAGGTGGGGACAACAAGAATCACCCGAGGAGCAAGGCGGATGTAACACCCCTACCGCTAATCTCCTAATTACTGTCTAATCGTCTCGGTCACCTTACTACTCGCAGCGGAAATACAAAAGCAAACGGCGGGTGATACAATGCTGCTAGCCGTCCATACAGCTAGCAAGACCTACTCTACATACAGTAACGGCCCGATAATCAGAAATATACCGAGCTTCCATAATTACTTCCCAATACATCTACATCATTTGCTTACAACATTCGATTACCGAGTATACCAAAATCATAGTCAATTACATCCCTTCCTACGAGTTTACAAAAGCCAAGAGTTTACCAACCTACTCATCTTTACTAAGTTCACAATCTCCAAAATATCAAAAAGGGGGTTTACCACATGGTACACCGGCTACTCAAAAAGACATTCAATCGTGTACAACTCGGTACACCATTCCCAATCTACTAACTACACCAAAAAGTAATCATCTTGGTCTCAACACGACCATCATCCTTCACGAGAACCTGTAAAATTAAAAACAGTGCCCCAAGGGGCTCAGCAAAAGCTGCGCATGAAATTCGCATACCCCGCGTGCTAATGGGGGTACGTCGACTACTTTGTCGAATACATGGAGTTCGTTTTATACATGCATACATGTTATTACATACAACATTACAAACATACAAGGTACATACATACGAGATACATACACACAAGGTACATACATACAGCGGGATACAATTCACAAGTCAATCAACACAGTAATACACTTCACGAATCCTTACTTCTTTCTTTGTTAGCCAGTTACCCATCCGGGTTAATTGGATGTTCATTACTCTTTTACTCGGGACCAAACGACTTACACCAGCCTTGGTCTTACTCATACAAATACTTACTTACTTACATTATACTCAAGTTAAGTTGGTGTGACCTCCGGGTAAGGACTACACCGTCCCACCACCGGGCTTTGGGTGGCTCACTAATCCAGGTTGCTACCCATTTAAGGGGTTTGGACCATGGAAAAGATTAAGGTTAGGAATCGGATCCAACCTCTTGTGTCTCCTCATCCTCACGCGTGGCCGAATCTATATCAGGCTTCTTACATACTTTCAATTTACCAATTTACTCAAAGTTAGAAGGGTTACATAGTTAGTGAGTTAGTGGGAATCATTCACAATCACTTTGTCATAGGTTAGCACAAATGCACAACCACATTCAAGCACCTCATCATCATTCATACATTTCATGAATTATACAAACTACAGTTCAAATACAATTCAACAAGAAACAATACATTACAAATACAAAAAAGGTGCAATAAATCCGATTCGTGCGTTTTATCTTATTTAGGTGATCACATAGCACATAGCACACAAATCAGAATAGCCAAGGTAGCATACAAGGCATGAGAATTTCATACCATTCACCGTGTCCTTGGACTCACTGACTCTCCTTCTGTGTTCGACTATTCGAATCGTATCACATACATGCGATTGAGCAGTTGATTATCTATAATTAACTTAACTTGTTTCATCTTTTTTTTTCCGGACTTATAGTTACTATGTCCTTACAATTCATACGCTCTCTCATTGGTTACTTACTCTTCATTACTTTTCAAACTTGTTTATACTTTTAATGACCAGTAAACATCATTAATCAAGTCCTAATTATCTTATACTATCATTACCATTCACTTCCTTATCTTAAAACCCACTTTTTAAACTTAATTTCAAGATTTTGGGTTGGTCTAGGACCTTGTCCGGGTCCTAAGTCCCGGGCCAACCTTTGGTCTAAGTCTCTAACTGAAATTTCACATGGTTCGGGTCTTTATACATCAACTAAGTCCCGAACCAAAAGATACTTGAACTCTCGGCTGGTTTTTTTGCATGGTCCGGGACTTCCTCAGGGACTTAAGTCCCGGACCATAGCAGGTTTTTACTAGTTTTTAGATTTTCAATTTCTGTTACACTTCTCTCTTTGCCCATTCAGTTTCCCATTCTTTTCACACTTAATCCCACATGTTTAATTACCTAAATGACTCTTTAAACTTCCCTAAATCCATCACTAAACTCATTACTCATTTCCGTATTAATTCACACATTTGTTTTCCTAACTTTCATTTCAGCACTTGTATTAATTCTTCCTAGTTCCTCTTATGCTACAGATTTTTGCTCTCACTTATACCATCCAATACTTACCCAACTAATGCCATTTCTAGAATTTAATTTGCATTATCTTCCAGCCTAGTTCTACTCACCACTTAACTCTCTCTCAAATCTGTTTTCAAAGTGGTTTTCTACCCACATTAAGCTCCTAAGTTATTTAGTTTCTATCTAAATTTTGACAAAGCCTCCCCTAAAATTTAGCATTCTCACCACATTGTTTTGCTCACTCATTACAGCTTAGCAAACCTGTTTATCCAAAACATCAATACACAATTCCCCAATTACACTTACAATTTACCTCAGTTGACTTATAAGCTTTTATTCATCATTTTAACATCACTAAACATTACTATCTTCTTACTCAATATGTGACAGCCTAAGTATTACTTAGCAAACAATATAATTCTCTCCTTCTCAAGCATACAAAGCTATTTTACATTACTTACAAAGCTAGCTCAAGGTTTGGTCATTACCTTGAATTTTCTAGCTCCTTTTCTAGCTCATTTTCTTTCTTCTTCTTCTTTGCTTGTTCTTTCCTTCTTCTCTCTTGTTCTTGTTACACCAAATCAATAATGCTACGACCATACATACCACCATACTAACTTAGGAACTAATCTTTACTAACCTAGAATTTAGGACATGTTTTTAGGGTTTAGAAGAGGCATTACCTTCCATTCAATGAGTGGAGTTCTTGGCTAGCAAAAGAACACTATTCCAGCCCTTAATGTGAAGCCAAAACCGGCTGAACAAGGAACAATATTGAGCTCACATTTTAGAATTTCTCATATTGCAAAAGAGAGCTAGAAATGGTGTATTTTTGAATTTCTTTTTACCTCAAAACAACAAGGAGATGAAGGAGCTTCCAATGGTGGTCTCAAGCTTCAAAAAGAGTCATACCCATGGAAATGGAAGTGGGGCTTTTCGATTTTTGAAAGGAGGAAGATGATCTCCTTGACACGGGGAATTCAACGGTGTACTTTTTATGATTTTTGGACAAGGATTGAGTCTTCAAAATGAGGAAGAAGGTGGGAGTTGTGTGGGTTTCTTCAAATCGCCATGGGAGGTGCTCAAGGAGGAAGAAGAATCAGAAAGTAAGGAGGGAGTACGGTGGAGAATGGAGAGAATAGGAGAGTGAGTCTAGAAGTAAGGTGTTGTACTTTATTACTTTTTCTTATTTTGTTATTTTGTCTTTTGTGTATTAGAGACAATTAAGAGAGTGAGAGAGAGAGGGAGAAACCGGCCCACACAGCACACACACAGATTTCAATTTTTTTTATTTGCAAATGGGACAGAGTAGTTTGCTCTTATTACAGTTAACACCCCGTAAGTTCCCGTTTTTGCACTATTTACTTACCGGTACCTGCTTTCCGGAATTTTCTCGTTTAATTAATTTTATTGGTTCTAGACCTTCACTAATGTCTAATTATGACTATTTGATAGACCAAAATTATTACGGGTCTATTTAACCCGCTTAAAGTCGTGTTTTCCCGGTTTCCTCGAAAAACGCGCTTTAAGGTTCGTTTGTGTTTTTAATCCGGTTTAAGGATCTGTTTTCTTCGTTAATTGTTCCCTAATATTTATTTAGGCATACTTAAGCTTCTAAAATCTTAATTAGCCTAATTAATCACTATTTTTAAATTTCGGGGTATTTCAATCTACCCCCCCAAGGAACTTTGCCCTCAAAGTTGCTCAAGGTTTACGGTTTACTATCTCTACTCATTTGGCAACCCAATTGCCACAATGTAATTTACTACCACCTTACAAGGTGTTCACTTTCTCTATATTACACGCATTACACATTTCAAGCACAATACACAATTTCAATGTACACCATACCAAAATACTACAATTCGTAATTACTATACACACCATTCCACAATACCTTTCACAATACCAATTGCGTCAAATACCATACAACACAAATACATTACACATCATGAAAATATGCTAAAATACAATTAGCACTACATGTGCCAACAAAATGTACTACAATACATACATACTATGCAATGCTACCCCAAAGCAATGCAAAACAAAATGGCTCTACCCCCCTTAAAAAGGGGTACGCCCCGTACCCTCTAAGTACTAGACACTCTAGTCTACGAACAACTTTGGGTACTTCGCCTTCATGGCGTCCTCTAGTTCCCAAGTCTCTTCCTCGACGCCGTGGTTAGACCACAAGACCTTCACCATTCGCACTGACTTGTGGCGAGTGTCTCTGGTCTTAGTATCAAGGATTCTCAAGGGAGTCTTGACATATCTCATCGTTGGCTCAAGGGATAGATGCTCGGGCTCTAGAACATAAGAAGGATCGGCAATGTACTTCTTGAGTTGCAAAACATGAAACACATCGTGAACACGTCCCAACTCCTCAGGTAAAGCTAACCTGTAGGCTACAGATCTGACTCTCTCGGTAATATCATACGGCCCTACAAACTTCAGGCTCAGCTTGCCCTTCTGGCCAAATCGAAAGACACCCTTCATAGGCGAAACGCGCAAAAACACTTGATCGCCTATGACAAACTCAAGGTCACGTCGTCTCACATCCGTATAGGATTTCTGTCTATCTTGGGCTGCTTACATATTTGCTCGGATTTGCTGAACTTCAGCTTGTACTTGCTCAAGGTACTCCAGTCCTATGATGACCGCTTCACTCGACTCATCCCAACACAAAGGGGTACGGCAAGGTCTACCGTACAAAGCTTGGAATGGCGACATCTTAATCGAAGCATGATAACTATTATTATAAGAGAACTCGATCAGATGAATCTTATCAATCCAGCTCCCCTGGAACTCTAAGGCACATGCTCTAAGCATGTCCTCGAGTGTCTGGATGGTCCTTTCTGTCTGACCGTCAGTCTATGGATGGAAGGCGGTGCTAAACTTCAACTCAGTACCCAGCGCTTCCCGTGTCGCTCTCCAGAATCTCGAAAACAATTTGGTGTCGCGGTCAGATACAATAGTCTTCGGGACTCCGTGGTGTCGAATGATCTCCTTGTCGAACAGCTCAGCGAGCTTCGCCACCTTCCAGGCGTCCTTCATTGGTATGAAGCGGCAACCTTGGTAAGGCGATCGACTACTACCCAGATCATGTTGAGTCCTCCCCTGGCATGTGGGAGTCCTACAACAAAATTCATGGAGATATCATGGAATTTCCACTTCGGAATTGGCATAGATTGCACCATTCCGCCCGGTCTTCAATGCTCAAATTTTACCTTCTGACACGTGAGACATCTCAGAACATACTCAGCCACATTAGATTTCATTCCAGACCACCAGAAGTACCTCTTCATGTCTTTGTACAATTTAGAGGCTCCCGGATAGACGGATAATGTAGAACAGTGTGACTCTCGCAGGATGCGATCCCTCAGTGTAGCATTGCTTCGGGGGATGCATAATCTGCCATTCAGTCGGATCAGACCATCTTCATGCAGTTTGAAGTCGTACTTTTCTTTCTCGAATGTGCCTTCTATGATTTTCTGTCTAATCTCGGTCATATAAGGGACGGGACACTCAACTGAGCGTCTCGCACCTCATCAACCAAGCTAGAAGAAGCGAGTAGCGAATAGAGTGAGTGTGCTCGACGGCTCAGGGCGTTGGCTACAACGTTTGCCTTCCCTTTTTTATACTGAAGTTCGATGTTGTAATCTGATAAGAACTCCATCCACCTTCTCTGTCTCAGATTCAGTTCCTTCTGGGTGAATACATATTGCAAACTTTTATGATCAGAGTAGATGGTGATGCTTACCCCATAGAGATAGTGTCGCCATATCTTCAAGGCAAAGACAATGGCTCCTAACTCAAGATCGTGTGTCGGGTAATTCTCCTCATGCTTTTTCAGTTGGCGGGAGGCATAAGCTACTACCTTGCCATGCTGCATGAGTACACATCCCATACCTTTGCCTGATGCATCGCAATACACCTCGAATCCCTCTGTGCCCTCTGGAAGAGTGAGAACGGGCGCTGAGGTCAACGAGTCTTTCAAGCTCTGAAATGATTTCTCGCAGTCAACGGTCCATAAAAATGGTGCATCCTTCTTCATCAATGTAGTCATGGGCTTTGCGACTTTAGAAAAGTCCTTCACAAATCTCTGGTAATAACCGGCTAGACCAAGAAAGCTCCGTTTGTCGGTAACAGTCTTAAGTCTAGGCCATGATCGCACTGCTTCAATTTTAGCCGGATCTACAGAGATACCCGCGCTCGAGATGACATGTCCAAGGAATGATACCTGATCAAGCAAAAACTCGCATTTGGAGAACTTCGCATACAGCTGGTTCTCGCGCAGTGTCTCAAGTACTCGCCTCAAATGGCGCTCATGCTCATCTCTGGATTTCGAGTACACAAGTATGTCATCGATGAAGACTACCACTGAAGTATCCAGATGATCACTGAATAACCGATTCATCAAGTCCATGATACTTTGCTGGTGCATTCGACAAACCAAATGACATCACCGTGAACTCATGGTGGCCATATCTAGTACAGAATGTCGTTTTCTCAACATCCTGCTCCCTGATAGCAATCTGATGATACCCGGATCAGAGGTCAATCTTGGAAAGACTGAAGCTCCCTTCAACTGATCGAACAGGTCGTCGATGCGTGGCAATGGATACTTGCTCTTTACCGTGACCGCATTCAATTCGTGGTAGTCGATGCAGAGTCGGAGGCTATCATCCTTCTTCTTCACAAAGAGGACCGGTGCTCCCAGGGTGATACGCTCGGGCGTATGAACCCTTTGTTGAGTAGATCACGCAACTGCTCCTTGAGTTCTGTCATTTCTGCCGGTGCCATACGGTACGGTGCCCTAGAAATGGGACCAGTACCAAGTACAAGATCAATCTCAAACTCAACTGCTCTCAGGGGTGGCATACCAGGTAGTTCTTTTGGGAACACATCGGGAAATTCTGATACAACTGGCACCTCAGTGCTGAATTCTAGATCTCTCTCTAGATCTTGCACATAGCATAAATACACGTCGTGCCCCTTTCTGAGCTCCCGGTACATAGTGATAGCGGAGATGACTGTAGTCGAAGGCTCTCTCGGCCTCTAGCAGTATGAAATAGTAACCCTAGATGGACTCTTGAGCAGCAGTCTATGCTCAGCGTAGAGGATTCGCCCCTTGTGCCGCTCCAATGAATTCATCCTGACTATCAAGTCGAATCCTAACCCATTAAACTCGATGAAGGAGATGGGAAACTCTTCGCCCCTGATTCGGAACGTGGCAGCTCGGTAATATTTGGTACATCTTACTCGCTCCTTTGACGGGAGCGTAACCAGGAAGTCTGGTAGCTCATCTGCGTCTAGCCCCAACCTCTTCGCAAATGAGGGCAAAACGAAGGTATGAGAGGTGCTGGAGTCGAATAGCACAGAGGCATCAATGCCATTTATCGGGAAGGTTCCCGTTAGGATGGTGCCGCTCTTATCTGCTTGTGCTTCGGTGAGGATACTCAGGTTACCTTCGGTACCGAGTCCACAACCTATTGATTCACAAGTTTTGTAAGTAATGATGGTAGGACACAAGTGGAATTTAATAACCAACACTACTTTTTATTAATAACCACCCATCATACATATTGTGCCTCTAATACACATTACTAATGCATTACATGGAATTACAAGGTTAATACTTCCTAAAGGTAAGGTTCAGGCGTCCTGGTTTCATGTGTGTGGCATTGACTATTGCCGGTGGTGCCGTATTCAACTTGATCTTCTTAATCCCGTGATACTACAGCCTTGATTTTCCACCCATGATTAGGACATCTCCTGATCTCAATACCATCTTTTCTGCGAGGTCCACACGCTTCTGCTCGCTATACAAAAATACCGCGCCATCACCAATGGACCAAGACACTGCAGGTACTCCTTGTTCAAGAGATTCCATCGTCTCGTCCTTATACCCAAGTCGTCCTTCATTCTCATAGAAGTTGACGATGCAAAGATCCACTTCAAGTGCGGGGATTGGATCATCTTCACATTGTTGTGCAAGTTCTACAGCTTATGTAACAAGCGTTTGAAATTCGATGGGTATTGTTGGTGGTGTCGCTCTGTCTTGCATTCCCGTCCTTTGGTATGTCTTGGTATAAGGATTCCAATCATTTTCCAAGCACATCATCTTCAGCTTCATCTTCGCTCCACCGGGGAATTCGGGTGTGTAAAATCCTCCTAGACCTGCTCCTAGTTCATTGTACCATCGGATGATGGAAATTTGTGCTTTCAGTGTCAGGTATCCTTTTAATAAAATCATACCTGGTCGGATAACCTGACACTGCTCATTGGTGTAGTGGTGAGTGGTGATGTCGGCTTATTCATGGTTTGGGTTTGAAGGTATTGGGTAGCAGATATGAAAATTTCCTAAGGTTGTAAATTTCATTTTACGTTAGTTCTACTTTCAACTAGTTCATTTCATGCTTAAGTCTCATACTTCAAGTGTTTACTCATTCATGCATTCATTCAGACAAGCAATTCAATACTTTAGACATGCTCTTCAAGGATTAAAGGTATAAGTTAGTACCTAGGCCGGACTTAGCACCGGTCCCATCACGGTCAATGATGTGCAAGGCCGGCTGCCTCTGTGGTGCGCCCTTCTGAGCACCTTGGGACCTCTGTCACTGCGAGGTCTGCTGGGCCAGAGCATCGCCAGATGCAACCTCCTTGCCTTCCCTTTGCTTGTAGCCCTGATAGTTGCCCTTGGGCTTCGAGTTTTCAGGGCATACATTTGCACGGTGCCCTAGTTTCTGATAGTTGAAACATTGGATTTCTCTACCTTGGCAATCTGTGTCGGGGTGATCTTGATTACATTTTCTACATACATAGCTACGGCCATCGGAGTAGTTCTTGCCATAGTAGGAACCAGAACTTGAGGCTTTGAGTGTTAGCACATTCGGTGCAGTAATACTAATTATTATATTCACACATGCATGTAAGAGTTTAAATTCAGAAATTTACCCTTGGGCGGGTGTGATCTCAGTGGCTTTGCAGCCACCGGCGCAGAGTAAGCAAGCTGTAACGGCTCAGCTGCTTTGCCCTTCTCGGCATGGGCACTGCTCTCACTGGGGGTGTTCTTCTGTGACTGGAAGAACTTCCCCTTTTTCTTCTTCCAACTCTTTCCATGGTTCTGCTCCTCTGAGCTGGTGTTCTTATTGTTAGCCTTGCGCTTAAGCTCTTGCTCTTCATCTCTCAGCTGACATGTGATCTCAACTCGAGATGCAACATGATAACACTCCTGAAGTTTTCAGATATTAGATGGTGTTCTGAAACATTAAGGTAATAGTTTAAGTATTGACGATAGCAATAAGGGTTCGAACCCACGTTTACCTGAAGGGAGGTAAATCGGGTGTACCCCATGCCGTACCGAAGGCGATGGCTCAGACCGCCATAGAAGCGATCGACCAAGACCTGGCCGGTGTACTCTAGGTCGGGCAATATACGTAGAATAGAGGTGAAGCTGCGGTAGTATTCATCAACTGACATCTTCTCCCTCATCTTCAAGGCGTCGAGCTCTAGACGTTTCTTTGTTTTGACATGCTCTGGGTAGTACTTTGATCGAAGAATGACGGTGAAGGATTCCCAATCAAACGTAGGGTCGTCAACATACTCGCCCTTTACTAGTTTCCACCATTCCATAGCAGCATCTTTGAGGTAGTAGGCTGCTATCCTCACTCGAACTCTAGTAGGAGCCTCGAGAGTCTCGAACGCCATCTCCATCTGTAGGCTTCAAGTTTGACGGGTACGCTCTCGCCTCTAAAGCAAGGAGGTCAGAGATCAGCGACTACTTTCACCCAATTCATGTCTCTGGGTTGAGGGCGTGGGATTGGTCCAGCTTGAGTCTGCTGGTTTTGCTGTGTCTGTTGTACAGCCGTAATTACTTGTGGTAGCATCTGCGCTACCGTGGCCGTGACGATCTCAGCTATCGTCTGCGTGCCAGGTCCCTCAGTAGACCCTCCACGGCCTCCGCCACGACCGCGTCCTCTGCCTGACATCTGAACAATTAACAATTATATTAGGCACTATGACATTATGACCTTGTGACCTTGTGGTCTTGAATTTAAACAATGGTATCGTCTTTTCAGACGTTAAGGGTATCCGTTATCATTAACGGTCATTCCTAGTTAGGTTTATACTCCTCCGTTATAAAAGGGTTGTAATCCTAACTCGGTAATCCCTATGCTCGGTAATTTCTTGACATCAGAGCATTACTACGCTTTGATACCACTTTTTGTAACACCCCTACCGCTAATCTTCTAATTACTGTCTAATCATCTCGGTCACCTTACTACTCGCAGCAGAAATACAAATACAAACGGCGGGTGATACAATGCTGCTAGCCGCCCATACGGCTAGCAAGGCCTACTCTACATACAATAACGGTCCGATAATCAGAAATATACCGAGCTTCCATAATTACTTCTCAATACATCTACATCATTTGCTTACAACATTCAATTACCGAGTATACAAAAATCATAATCAATTACATCCCTTCCTACGAGTTTACAAAAGCCAAGAGTTTACAACCTACTCATCTTTACTAAGTTCACAATCTCCAAAATCTCAAAAAGGGGGTGTACCACATGGTACACCGGCTACTCAAAAAGACATTCAGCCGTGTACAACTCGGTACACCATTCCCAATCTACTAACTACACCAAAAAGTAATCTTCTTGGTCTCAACACGACCATCATCTTTCACGAGCACCTGTAAAATTTAAAACAGTGCCCCAAGGGGCTTAGGAAAAGCTACGCATGAAATTCCCATACCCCGCGTGCTAACGGGGGTATGTCGACTACTTTGTCGAATACATGGAGTTTGTTTTATACGTGCATACATGCTATTACATACAACAATACAAACATACAAGGTACATACATACGAGATACATACATACAAGATACATACATACAGCAGGATACAATTCACAAGTCAATCAACACAGTAATACACTTCACTAATCCGTACTTCCTTCTTTGTTAGCCAGTAACCCATCCGGGTTAAACGGATGTTCTTTACTCTTTCACTCAGGACCATACGACTTACACCAGCCTTGGTCTTACTCATACAAATACTTACTTACTTACATTATACTCAAGTTAAGTCGATGTGACCTCCGGGCAGACTACACCATTCCACCATTGGGCTTTGCGGGGCTCACTACTCCAGGTTGCTACCCAGTTAAAGGGTTTGGACCATGGAAAAGATTAAGGCCAGGAATCGGATCCAACCTTTTGTGTCTCCTCATCCTCACGCGTGGTCGAAACTATATCGGGCTTCTTACATACTTCCAATTTACCAATTTACTCAAAGTTAGAGGGGTTACATAGTTAGTGAGTTGGTGGGAATCATTCACAATCACTAAGTCAAGGGTTAGCACAAATGCACAACCACATTCAAGCACCTCATCATCATTCATACATTTCATGAATTATACAAACTACAGTTCAAATACAATTCAACAAGAAACAATACATTACAAATACAAAAAAGGTGCAATAAATCCGATTCGTGCATTTTATCTTATTTAGGAGATCACATAGCACATAACACACAAATCAGAGTAGCCAAGGTAGCATACAGGGCATGAGAATTTCATACCGTTCACCGTTGTCCTTGGACTCACCGACTCTCCTTCGGTGTTCGATTATTCGAATCCTATCACATACATGCGATTGAGCGGCTAATTATCTATAATTAACTTAACTCGTTTCATCTTTTACGTTTCCCAACTTATAGTTACAGTGTCCTTACAATTCATACGCTTTCTCATTGGTTACTTACTCTTCATTACTTTTCAAACTTTTTTATACCTTTAATGACCACTAAACATCATTAATCAAATCCTAATTATCTTATACTATCATTACCATTCACTTCCTTATCTTAAAACCCACTTTTTAAACTTAATTTCAAGATTTTGGGTTGGTCCGGGACCTTGTCTGGGTCCTAAGTCTCGGACCAACCTTTGGTCTAAGTCTCTAACTGAAATTTCACATGGTCCAGGTCTTTATACATCAACTAAGTCCCGGACCAAAAGATACTTGAACTCTCGGCTGGTTTTTTTTTGCATGGTCCTGGAGTTTAACAGGGGACCAAGTCATGGACCAAGGTTGCAGGAAAATTCTCAGCGCTTTTAATGTACTGGTCCGGGACTTCCTCAGGGACTTAAGTCCCGGACCATAGCAGGTTTTTACTAGTTTTTACATTTTCAATTTCTGTTACACTTCTCTCTTTGCCCATTCAATTTCCTATTCTTCCCACACTTAATCCCATATGTTTAATTACCTAACTGACTCACTAAGCTTCCCTAAATCCATCACTAAACTCATTACTCATTTCCATACTAATTCATACATTTTTTTCCTAACTTTCATTTCAACACTTGTATTAATTCTTCCTAGTTCCTCTTATGCTACAGATTTTTGCTCTCACTTCTACCATCCAATACTTCCCGAACTAATGTCATTTCTAGAATTTAATTTGCATTATCTTCTAGCCTAGTTCTACCCACTACTTAACTCTCTCTCTCAAATTTGTTTTCAAAGTGGTTTTCTACCCACATTAAGCTCCTAAGTCATTCAGTTTCTATCTAAATTTTGACAAAGCCTCCCCTAAAATTTAGCATTCTCACCACATTGTTTTGCTCACTCATTACAGCTTAGGAAACCTGTTTATCCAAAACATCAATACACAATTCCCTAATTACATTTACAATTTACCTCACTTGACTTATAAGCGTTTATTCATCATTTTAACATCACTAAACATTACTATCTTCTTACTCAATATGTGACAGCCTAAGTATCACTTAGCAAACAATATAATTCTCTCCTTCTCAAGCATACAAAGCTATTTTACATTACTTACAAAGCTAGCTCAAGGTTTGGTCATTACCTTGAATTTGCTAGCTCCTTTTCTTTCCTTTCTTTCCTCTTCTTCTTTGCTTGTTCTTTCCTTCTTCTCTCTTGTTCTTGTTTCACCAAATCAATAATGTTACAGCCGTACATACCACCATACTAACTTAGGAACTAATCTTTACTAACCTAGAATTTAGGACATGTTTTTAGGGTTTAGAAGAGGCATTACCTTCCATTCAATGAGTGGAGTTCTTGGCTAGCAAAAGAACACTATTCCAGCCCTTAATGTGAAGCCAAAACCGGCTGAACAAGGAACAATATAGAGCTCACATTTTAGAATTTCTCATATTGCAAAAGAGAGCTAGAAATGGTGTATTTTTGAATTTCTTTTTACCTCAAAACAACAAGGAGATGAAGGAGCTTCCAATGGTGGTCTCAAGCTTCAAAAAGAGTCATACCCATGGAGATGGAAGTGGGGCTTTTCGATTTTTGAAAGGAGGAAGATGATCTCCTTGACACGGGGAATTCAACGGTATACTTTTTATGATTTTTGGACAAGGATTGAGTCTTCAAAATGAAGAAGAAGGTGGGAGTTGTGTGGGTTTCTTCAAATCGCCATGGGAGGTGCTCAAGGAGGAAGAAGAATCAGAAAGTAAGGAGGGAGTACGGTGGAGAATGGAGAGAATAGGAGAGAGAGTCTAGAAGTAAGGTGTTGTACTTTATTACTTTTTCTTATTTTGTTATTTTGTCTTTTGTGTATTAGAGACAATTAAGTGAAATACCCCGAACTTAAATATGGTGATTTAATTATTCCAATATGGTATTTAAGGGCCTAATAGTGCCTAACTAATTTTAGTAAGCAAAATAAATCCAAAAGAAACGAGAAAATGCTTAAAAAGCAAAAAAACGCTAAAATAAGCGTTATATAACCTTAGGAGGTACGAGACCTCGGTTAGAGTATATTATGCACTCCTAAGGCTTATTCATGCCTAATTTATGTACGGGAACAATTCCCGGAGAAAACGGATCCAAATAACGAGTTAAAACGCTAATAAAGCTTTAGCGCACGTTTTTAGAGAAAACCCGAAAACGTGACTTCGGGTGGTCAAATGAACCCGTAAAAATTATAGTTCATTAAATAACTATAATTAAATATTAATGTAAGCTTAAGAACCATTAAAAATAAAGAAACGAGAAAAATCCGAAAAACGGGCCTGGTTAGTGAATAGTGCTGAACCGGGTTAAATAACGAGTGTTTCTTGTAAAAGACGAAAACGCCCCCAGATTATATTATACATGGGGCCGGTTTTTATGAGTATACAACACTCCCCTTCTATTAATAATAAGCTAACTAAGGGAAGGAAAGAATAGTCAAAAAGCAAATAGTGAAAAGTGGACTTATACCCCACTTTATTCTCTCTCTCCTCATTCTTTCCATTCCCACCGTGAGACTCCCCCTCTCTTTCCTCTCTTCTTCCTCCTTGGGTGATTTGAGCTGCAACAAAGGAGCTCCCATGGCTTTATCATCTTCTTCTTCTTGTACAAGCTTCGATAAAGCTCTGAATTAAAAACCGAGCATAGATTCTTGCTCCTCTCATCAAGGCCTATCTCCCTCTCTTTTTAAAATTCAAAAAGGAAGAAGTTCATATTCATGGGTATACCCCATTTGAGAAGGAAATCACATGTTCTTGGAGCTAGACATCTCCTCTTTCATTCAAGGTAAGAAAAAACCATTTTTCTTCATCTATTTGTCATGGCTGATTTTTGCCTCCTTTGATACCTTGTTTATTTCCTTTTGAGCTATGTTCCAAGCCTCCAATGGTGGTGGAGTGCCCTCTTTTAATTCATGGATGAAGATCCACCTTAGAGCTTCAAAGGTAATGACCTAATTATGTGTTCTAAGCTCCTTCCTTAAATTCTAGGGCTATTTTTATGAGTCTAAGTGTCTTGACTTAGTCCCATTCCATCCTTGAATGTTGGCTAGAGTATAGGGCAAGTGGGTTTCCTTGGCCGATTTTGGGAGTCAAGGGAATTGAGCAAGAGAGATGGAGAAGAAAAGAAGAGAAGTGAAAAAGAAACCCTTGAAAGCTAAAGGTAAGAAATCTACCGTGAAATTATCTAAATGCTTATGAACTTGGGAACGGAAAATAATTAAATGAATGAACCCCACTTGAGTTGTGGTAGTAATGTGCTTGTATAGTAATAATGCAAGTTAGAAAACATTTGAGAAATATAGTGTTTGGTTCATGAGCCATTCATTTTTGTGAATTGTGCATTGTGTTGTATTTGGAGATTTTGATGAGTAGAGATGGATTTGTGTGTGCTGGTAGAACCCTTGTGGGTTGGATAGTTTTAGGTTGATTAAAATGGTGGTATGAGTTTTGGGCAATGTTAGAAAAGTAGCCGGACTATGGCGAATTTCCGGTAGAAATCTAAGTGATTTTAGTGATGTTTTGAGTGAAGTATAACCTAGGGTTAGCTAGGTATGAATGGATATTGATTTGGGTTAGCAAACCACTTTGGGAATGCTTATTCAAGGAGAGGAGATTTGTGCAAAATCGGTAGCAAAAGGAGTTGTTTAAGTGCCTTAGGAGTTTTAAGAAATAAAGAAGATTTAAGGCTTTAAGAGTAAGGCATGAACCATGGTGTGAGAAGTGCATTGTCTAGGAGGATTTGGAATCACTGCTGGAAAAAAAGAATAAACAACGCCCCTTTAAAAACGGATATATTGTAAATCGTTTTTTTATAATAGGCGGGACATCTTAATAAAAGCTTTGCTTAGAAAGCGTTGTTTATATTATGGCGCCCAAAGACAAAAACAACACTTGCTTACAAAGCGTTCTATAAAAGATACGTATAAAAAACGCTTCTCAAAAGAAGCATTTTTTATGTCTTTAGGCGCAATAACATAAAGAACGCTTTAGCTAAGAAGCGTTCTTTATGCTGATCGTAAGTAGCATAAAAACGCTTCTTAAGTGAAGCGTTCTTTATGTTACCTAAATTATAAACAGTTTTCGCCCTCCCGCCCAGTCTTCTCATCAGTCTAATCGCGACTGTTCCCCTACCCACCCACTCTCTGTAAACCTCGTTCTCACTCCATGTAAACGTTGCCCTCCTTCTGTAAAAAACCTCGCTCTTTCCGCTTTATCTCCTCTCAATCGAAACCCAGAAACATCACAATATTTGCCGCCGCGGCGCCTCCTTCTCTTCCATCCCGATAATCGATCTTCTATCTTCCGGCATTGGGGCGATGAAGGCAGGCCACATGCATGCGTAGATCGATATCGGCGCCTCTCGCTATCGGTAATTTTGCCCACAATCTACGAATATATATATATATATATGTATGCCTATCCTTTTTTGTCATAGATATAATCTTTCGATTAGTAATTATGTTTGCAAAATCGCACGAATTGGACATACATGCCCTGTCGCACGCACGGCGCCTCTGGATTACAACCCCAACTAGCGAAAGGAACAACATACATGCGCGGTAGATCTTTCGGCTCTATTCTTGGGCTGATGAGGTATTTTTGCAAACCAAACTTCTTAATCAGGAAAATACATGCTCTGTTTGTTTGGGGTTAAGGCGTCTGTTTGTTTGGGATTAAGGCGTGAAATATATTGTGTGTGTATTGTTTGGGAATAATATTGCATGCAAACAAAACTGCGGCGCGCATTTGTTGTTAACCTATGTGTGCTTGCAAACCAAACTAGCTTGTTAATTAATCAGGAACATATATACTCTGTTTTTTTTGGGATTAAAGGCGTGAAATAAAGTGTACGCGCGTGTGTTTGGGAATATTTTTGCATGCAGACCAATGGACTTGCTGGTTTTTACTATGTGTTGATTATTGTTAATCAAGGGCGCATATTGTTGTACTATGTGCTGATTTTTACTTGCTGGTTGTACAATTAATGGACTTGGGAATTAATGTGTAATATAATGCCTTTCGGCATGCATACAAATATAGTATATATGGCGAAATTAATTTGGTTAGATGATTATAGGGTATATTAATTAATGCTATATATTATACTATAGTATAACCTAGGGTGCAAATATTAGATGACTATAGGATGTATTAATTAGTTACAAAGACATAGCATTACGGCAGCTTGCCTGACGTATTCCCCTTCCCCATATTGCTTTTACCTTAACATCCACCCAGAAGTTTATCTACGTTTCTACCAATACCAACATCAAAAACTTATAAGTTCCTTCACATTCTTCTCAGATTTGTTATCCGGTCAAGCTAGGCATTCCAATTAACCCTCTAATGTTTTGGCAATCTATATGACCACCATTGGCCATATTAGAGACCTCTAGCGCTACTTACAGCTTCTTAATTTCTTGTAGTTATTATTTTAGTATCCCTTTACATTTTTTGGCTAGCGCCTATGACCTTCGATCGGCATCAACCTATAAAAAAAAATTGAACTCGGACGGGCCCACCAACTTTATTTTCCTTCACGACCTTTCTTCTCTCCTTTTCGATTCCTTTAGTCACCTCTGACTAGTATGTATGCTGTAGAAGCTTCAGTAGACCGAGCAATCAGAACTGGACAGCACTGAAACATCACAGAGAAAATCTGATAAAAAGTCAGACGAATTTGGCCGATGTAGACGGTTGCTGCCTCTGTTGAAGATGAAAGTACCGACGATCATGATGATTCTTCTACTGATACAAAAGAGACAGAAGAAGAAAAACATGGTACAAAAGAGACAGAGGCAGATATAGATGAAAGGATGAATGAGAACTCAGAAATAGAGAGGTTGAAGAAATTGGCTAAATAGTTAAGTGAGGCTGCCACGAAGTAGAGTCCGGTGGCGATTAACGGATTACCGACATACTTCATAACCTTGAATGAAGAAAACGGTTTTCTAGAATAGTGGTATCAGGAGGATAAGAGGAAACTTAGTCAATTATATGGTGGCATAGGGGACTATATGAAGATAAAGTGGTACCACATCTCCCGGTTGATGTGTTTCATGTGTTATGGATGGAGATGGAGATGGAGAAGGTAGACACTTCTCCATCTCCAGTTTCGATTGGATCTTCTTTCAGTTTTGAACATTGATAGGTCTGAGAAATCATTAAACGCTAGGACATGACTGTCTGTAGATTGCATGTAGTCATTTGGAATACTAGTCATACTGTTGATGTGGGGTGCATCGTATCTTTTAAAAAAACTAGATGAAGGTCTCTTGGCAATTAAAAAGATTGAGAGATTCCCCCTAAGTATGATTCCCCCTGAGTTTGCATGTTAAGCGACTTTAACAAATGATAGCAATAAGTGACAGTTTTTATGCACAATAAGTGACAGCTTTTATGTTATAATGTAACCTTAGTAGATAACTTTCTACTATGGTTATAGTATAACATAAAAGCTGTCACTTATTGTGCATAGAAGCTGTCACTTATCTATCAATAAGTGAGAGCTTCTATGCACAATAAGTGACAGCTTTTATGTTATACTATAACCATAGTAGAAAGTTATCTACTAAGGTTACATTATAACATAAAAGCTGTCACTTATTGTGCATAAAAACTGTCACTTATTGCTATCATTTGTTAAAGTCGCTTAACATGCAAACTCAGGGGGAATCATACTTAGGGGGAATCTCTCAATCTTTTTAATTGCCAAGAGTTTTTCATCTAGTTTTTTTTTTAAAAGGTATGATGCACCCCACATCAACAAGTGTGGCTAGTATTCCAATGACTGCATGCAATCTACAGACATTCATCCAAGTGTTCGAATTCTCCGACCTATAGATGTTCAAAACTGAAAGAAGATGCGAATCCCAATCCAAACTGAAGATGGAGAAGTGTCTGCCTTCTCCACCTCCGTTTCCATCCATAAGTCATGAAACTCATCAACCGGGTGATCGGTACCACTTTGTCTTCATATAGTCCGCCATGCCCCATATAACGACTAAGGTTCCTCTTATCCCTTCTGATACAACTACTCTAGAAAACAGTTTTCCTTCATTCAGGTCATGAAGTATGCCGGTAATTCGTTAATCGCCACTGGACTCTACTTCGTGGAAGCCTCACATTAACTATTTAGCCAATTTCTTCAACCTCTCTGTTTCTTGAGTCTCATTCATCCTTTCTCTAATCTGCCTCTGTCTCTTTTGTACCATATTTTTCTTCTTCTATCTCCTTTGTATCAGCAGAAGAATCATCATGATCGTCGGTACTTTCATCTTCAATAGAGGTAACAACTGTCTTAGCGAATTGGAAATGTTTCTTCTCGGGTACGTATTAATAATACTTTTTGTTTGAGTTGGTGATTTTATTATTTGCGCAGTTTGGATAAGTTAAATGGTGCACTTAATCGCTTTTATAATTCTGTTGTGCCGCTTGTTGATTTCTTCTCAACACTTTATTCCAAGTCGATCGATCTGAAGTTTGTCAATAAGGAGAGAGGGCGCACACATGTGTTGAAAAGCACTAAATTGGTCTGAAGAAGTCATGAGTCTATCTTTTCTTTTTTCAAATGTTGTATTGTACATGTTATGATCGAAGTACTTGAACCATTTTTAGTATTTTGGTTAACTAGCTAGTTACAAATGTGTAGTTGATCGATACTACACTTAAGCGTATGTGCGCTAGCTGGTATATTATGCAAAAGAGTACTGCTGTTTTGATGATCTATATATTAATTAAAATTCACCAGTTTTGGTTTTATATGGTATATACAATTGCAAACAGGTTTTGAATGATTTTGTGATTTTAATTTTGTGTTACGCGGAGGGTAATAAATTGTAATAAAAATACATATAAAAAATGACCATATAAGAAACGCTTATATGTATAAGCTTTCTTATACGCTCGTGCCAAATGACATAAAGAACGCTTGTCTTGATAAACGTTTTTTATAAATCTTCATAAAGAACGCTTATAATAAGCAAGCGTTTTTTATAGTCGGACATAAAGAACGCTTTCACCTTGAAGCGTTCTTTATGCCTTGTAGATTCCCGCCCCCTTACCCGCTTTAAAAAACGCTTTAGCGATAAGCGTTCTTTTAAATTAATGTATAAATAACGCTTACAACGCGTTCTTTAAAAGGCTCGACCATTTGCGTCGCCGGCATAAAAAACGGTTATAAAGTGTTCCAAAAGACAAATAAAAACATTGTTTATTCCTTTTTTTCCAGCAGTGAATGGTCAATTGGAGTCGGAACAAAATGCAAATTGTTAAGAGATAAAAATTTGTAGCACAAGGGTGCAAAATGTAATAGGGAGAATGGAAAATTGTGAATTTGAGCAAGAATTTGAGTAGGGATTAAACCTATGATTTGAAGAGGTTTAGAGCATATTTTAAGGTGTATAAACATGTAGGAAACATGTGGAATGATTAGGAAATGATTAGAGGTGAATTAGGGGTTGAAAACTGATCAAAAACTGTAAATTTTGACAGTTCCAGGGGTGGTCCGGGTTTGTAAATCGGTACACAAACCCGGACCACATCAAAAACGCACCAGAGATTGATCCCAGGGGTTGGTCTGGGTTTCTATCCCAGGACACAAACCCGGACCACATGTAAAAATGGCCAGAAACAAATTTCAGTGATTGGTCCGGGTTTGTAACCCCGGACACAAACCCGGACCAGGCTAAAAATGTAACAAAATGTGTTTTAAGGTGTCCTAATGATGGGGAATTGATTGGTAATGGTTTTAGAAGTTGTTAAGCCCTTGTTTGGTGGTATTTAAAGGTCCTAAGAAGTGTAAACAAGTGTAGGAAATGAGTGGGAAGTAAGGACATAGTTTGACATAAGTAAAACTAAGTGTAACGGGACAACGGGGAAAGTACGGGAGTAGTAATTATGTACGTACCGTATGAACATAGTATTAATAACAATGTTTGAAACATTATCAGTGGAGCAAGTGTGAACTAAGGAACAAGGGAACACATGGTAAAGCTAACCCTGGTGAAAGGTATGATTTTCTCATGCCCCGTATGCTAACCGAGCTACGTTGATTTGTGTGCTGTATGCCGGCTAATCAAGATTAAGGCATGAAAACAGTTTATTGCCTTTCATTGTATGTCTTTCTGTATGTTGTATGAGCTAACCCTTCTTGATTGATTATGTGGCTTAACTTAGTGTGTAGACCGACTCATAAATGAGTCTTGATGTTAGTGACTCATAGTAAGAGTCGTGTTGTGAACTAACGAAAATGTAGAAACGCGCGAACACTAACGAACCAAGAAACAATAATGCAAACCAATGAACTCACTAGAATGTGAGAGAGTGTATGGGACTAGTAACCTCCCGATAACGGTAAGAGAACTAAAATGAATAACCCACAAACAATAAGTAGTGGAAGTATATAAGTAACCTCTATTAGAGGAATTGATGTTGGTGCAAGTCATGAACCATGAGAGTAGTAAAGGATGATGAGGGATCTCTAAACCTCTTAGAAAATTAATCGACCCACTGTGAGAGGACCTAGCTGATGTAAGTAATGTCCCGAACATGAGAGTATTCGATACATTGGGGAAACCCTTAAATCTGAGAATACTAGACATTGGTAATTCCCTAGCTAGTGGAGGTTATCGAGAGAGATACTTCTAGGCTAATCCATGAGATTGTAAGATACTCCGAGAGAGGAGTGTTGGGAATTTGGGTAGTCCGGTAAAGAAGGAAATTTGAGTATTTGAGGAGCTAAGTGTATAGCCCCATTGTATTTGTAGGCCCGGTGGCGAGTCTTGTGTATGACTCCGCCCGGAGGCCAAAAGTATTGAGTAATGCGTATTGAAATGGTATAAATCCCTAGATTCTCACACAGTCCTCTCGCGTAATTCACTAGCTGGAATTCTAACCTATCGCCGAGTTCTACCGAGTTACCCTGTTACCGAATAAGGAGAGTACAAAGGGAGAGAGATTCATAAAATCAATGCGACAGTGGAAATTTTCAGGTATTGTTCGCGTGCCTTTTATTGAGGGGTGAACCCCTATTTATAGTTTTTCTCACAGGCCTTCTGGCTTATCACATTGTGCCAGCCTGGCATAAAAATATCTTGGTAGACCTACAAAATATCTGATAAATATCTTATCCTAGCTTCCCTACCTTTGGTCGCTACCTGTATTCGCTTTATTCCCCTATCGACCGGTCACAGACGACCGGTCGCTATTCGTGCTATACTTGGTGACCGGTCACAGGCGACCGGTCACTTCTTGTACTACATTTTACATTCCTGGCGACCGGCCGTAATCGACCGGTCGTAGCGATGCTTTTGGTGGCCGGTCACTAGCGATCGGTCACTTTCTACGCTATGTTCTAGGACTCTTGGCGACCGGTCGAAAACGACGGTCACTGCTTGTGGCTTGTTTGGGCTTAGACAGGGACGCCCGGTCGTCGCCCTGGCCTTACTAGGCTATTGCTCTTTCTTTGGGGCTTCTGGACATATTTTCCCCTCTTCATCAGTCCCACAAGTTCTACTTTTGGCGTTTTGCGAAGAAAGTAGAACTTAGAACTTGACTTTCTGGTCCGACTTGGGGGATGAAAATTGTTTTCTTTTGCATTGGGCCTTGCCTTCTTGTTTCCTATCTCCCAGTCCCACAAGTTCCACCTTTTTTCCTTGGACAAAGGATGGGACTTCTCATGGTCCGTGCGATGTGCATGCCATGCTCGTGTCACACACGCGTCTGTGCCAGTACGGAGTGGCCGTTGCAGAATTTCTATCGTTTCACGCACGCCAGCCGTCACTGCATAATATGCAAAGTCTCTGCAATTTTCCTGCAAAAAGCGCTTTTTTGTTTGTTTTTACGTTTTAAATGTTTCCAAAATTATTTCACCGCCTTTAAAAGGTTTTCAGGAGGGCGATGTTTTCTCTTTCCTCCGATTTTTGCACTTCACAGGTTTTCGAGCTCCCTCTTTTGCTTTACTATTTCCGCTTTCTCTCTCTCTCCGCTTTGCCTCTTCTTCCCTGCTTTTCTTCGCTGCTTCAATGGCATCTTCCAGTTCCAAATCGTCGCGTGTTTCCGCTATAAGCGCCATCGTGGGCTCCAAATCGGGGGGGAAGTTCCGCCCGACGCTCTTGAAACCTAAGTCCGCCTATTCCAGTAATCGGGAGCCGTTACCTAGCATTCTAGATGTTAAGGCTCTCGATTCTCTTCTCGCGAAGGTGGAGGTTCCCACGGGGACCCAGATTTTTCTTCCCTCCGAAGATTCGCATCCCCTGGACGACTTCGGCCGTGGGTACTATTCTGATTTTTTCCTGCGTGGGATGACGGTTCCTCCCCACCCGTTTGTAATGGGGTTTCTGATCCGCCGCTGCTGCACGCTCGCCCAGCTTCACCCGAAGGCGGTGTGCCAGCTCCACGCGTATATTGCTCTGTGCGCCGAGGAAGGGGTTACGCTTTTTGCTACAGAGTTTGTCCAATTCTTTACTAGCAGGGTCGATTCTGGCAACCTGACCATATCCGGGCGGTCTGGGCATTCGCTTTTCGAGTACAAGAAGCTTGCCCAACGCTGGAGTGCGCGGTGGTTCGTCATCGTCCCGCCTACCGGGCGGTATCTTGGGGTTGCCTACTGCCCTTCGATTATCAAGGGCTCCTTACACTGCCCAACGACGCCCAAATCAGAGCTCCACATGTCCTGAAATACCCCGACCATATATATGGCGATTAAATTATCCTAATAGGTATTTAAGAGCCTAATAATGATTAAGAAGTATTGGTAAGGGAAAATAAATCCGAAAGAAACAAAGAAACGCTTAAAAAGCGAAAAACGCTAAATAAGCGTTAAATAACCATAGGAGGTATGAGACCTCGGTTAGCGTATTATATGGATTCTAAAGGTTTAATAAGACCTAAATAATATATGGGAACAACTGCCGAAGAAAACGGATCCAAATAATGAATTGAAATGCTAATAGAGCTTTAGAGCACGTTTTTCGAGAAAACCCAAAAACGTGACTTTAAGTGGTCAAACGGACCCGTAAAGATCCTAAATCATTAAATAAGAATAATTAAGCATTTATGTGAGCTTAATAACCAATAAAAATAAGGAACAAGAAAATTCCAGAAAACGGGCCCGGTTAGTGAACAATACCTAAACCGGGTAAAATAACGAGCGTTTTCTGTAAAAGACGAAAAACACTCCAGCTAGTATACTGCAAGGGGGCCGGTTTTTAATAAATTAAAAGCCCTCACACACACTCACATACTAGCTAGTTAATTAAGAGACAAAAGCGAAAAGTAAAAAAAAAGGGGTAAAAGTACACACTTATTCTCTCACCTCACATTTCACTCATCTCTCTCCCATTCCTCCCTCTCTCACCGATTTCTCCCCCCGTCTCTCCTCTGGTGTGGCGATTTCAAAGCTCCACAAGAGCTCCAATGGCAACCTCATCTTCTCCTCCTTGCTCTACCTCCATTTGAGCTCCAATCACAAAAATAACTACATATTTGAACTCCCCTCACTCTCCTCTACACTTCCCTCTTTTCGGAATTTCAAAATGAGGAAGTTCATTTTCGTGGGTATACCCCATTCCAAGAGAAAAGCACACCATTATGTAGCTTGGAGTCTCCTCTTTCCAACAAGGTAAAAATCTCCATGAAAACCTTAAGTTTTCTTCATCTCCTTTGGTAGCCGATTTTTACCCTTGTGTAATGCCTTGCTCTCTCTCTCTCTTTTGAGCATAATAACAACCTTGCAATGGTGGTGGAATCACCTTCTTGAACCAAGGGCTAAAACCCCTCCTAAAAGCTTCAAAAGGTAAACCCTAGAAATTTGTTTAAAACATCTCAATGAGTTAGTATAAATCTAAGGGTTAGTATATTAATTATACTTGTTTTGTATGTTTTGGGTGATGGGAATGGAGTTTGGCAACTCCATTCCCCACAAAATCGAATTGTACAAGGAAGAGAAGAGGAGAAGTGGAAAAGGAATGAAGGAATTGTAAACTCAAGGTAAGGGCTCTCTCCTAAGGTTAAGATTTAATGTATTAGAGCAATGGGAATGGGTAACCAATTTAAAAGAACCTAAACTATGGTATTAGTATTGGAGTTTATGAAGTTTTGAGTATTTGTGAACTAGTATGTGAATTATAGGCCATAGAGCCAAGAGTATTGTATATGAGTATTAATATCGTAGATTGAGGAAGTATTGATGAATTGGTATTGAATTGATTGCTGGTAGGACCCTTGTATGGGTGTGGCTAGAATAGGCATAAATTTGGTAAGAAGGTGTATGTGTGGCTAAGTAAGAAAAGCAGATGAGCTATGGCAAAATTTTGGTAGGAATATGTACAATTATGGATGACTTGGTGAATGGGAGAACCAAGGTGTGTATTGAAGTTAGTGGAGATATTTAGTAACTATGGATTGGTACTTGTAGTATGAGGATGTGAAAGTGTAAAATCTGTAGCAGAAGTAGTATAATGCATTGGAGGAACTAGGAGAAACTAGGTGTGCTTGGAGAGCCTAAAGTGTGAAGTAAACCACTTTGTAACAGATTTTGAAAGGAGCTAGATAATGGGAAGGATTGAGTGGAAGGTAATGTAATGAGGATATTAGTAGTGGTATTGGTAGTAAGAGTATTGAATGATAAAGGTTAGGTTGAAAATCTGTAGCATTTGAGGAAAGAGCAAAATCTGTAGCATTGGTGAAAAGGGAACTAGTAAGTGTTGAGAAGAAATGAGGGAAAATGTGTAAGTGAATGTAAGGATTGAGTAGTAAGTTTGGTGGATGAACCAAGGTGATTTAGGAAGTTTGATTAGTGCTAAATCATGTGGGAAATATTGGTAAAGATTTGGGAAGCAATGGGCAAAGAAAACACCCAAAAACAGATTTTAAAACTGAAGTACTGGGCCGGACCGGACTTGCGACCGGACTTGCAAGTTCGGTCGGACCAGAAATTTCTCCCGTCAGAAACCTTATGGAATGGACCGAACTTGTGACCGGACTTGCAAGTTCGGTCGGCCAGAAAAATTCCTGTAATGCAAGCTACTGGAATGGACCGACCTTGCGACCGGACTTGCAAGGTCGGTCGGGCTAAAATTCTCACGAAGGGAACTTACTGGAATGGACCGACCTTGGGACCGGACTTGCAAGGTCGGTCGGCCCTGGAATTTTCACACGATGTAGCCTACTGACTTGGACCGAACTTGCGACCGGACTTGCAAGTTCGGTCGAGTCAAACAAAAAAAAATGTTTTATTATATGATTATAGTAATCATGTATATATATTGCCTATACACACATAAGCATATGTAGGTGGTAATACACCATTAATGAAATAGTAATGGTAAGAAAGTAAGTAAAGGAGTAAGAAAACAAGTTTAAGAAGTAATAAGGAAAAATGGTTTCATAACCAAGTAAGAAAGTAAGAAAGTAGTAAGTATACATTGAGAGTATCAAAGAAGGAGTAAGTTAGATCAATAATGGATCATTGATCATACTACTTCATGTATGTATAGGAATCAAAAAGTTGATCCTCGAAGGAACCCGGTAGTACGTCGACGGTGAACGGTATGATTTCTTCATGCCCTGTATCCTAACTTGGTTACCCCGATTTGTGTGCTTATGTGATCACCAATAAGATAAATGCACGAATCGGACTTATATTGCACTTAACTGTGTTTGAACTATTTTGTTCTTGTTGTATCTTCTTGAACAATTAGTTTGTATAATTCATGAAATGAATGAATGGAAATGAGAAGTATGTTTAAGTATTGTGTACTCGTGTATTGTATGTATGTATGGAAATAAAGTACTGACTTCTGCTAATTCCTAACATTCTAACTCCTAACTTGAGTAGTGAGTGAAAAGGAATGAGTAGAAGTCCGATATAGTTTCGGCCACGCGTGAGGATAAGGAAACACAAGAGGTTGGATCCGAATCCTGGCTGTAATCTTTTCCATGGACCAATTCCCTTGAATGGGTAGCATCCTGGATTAGTGGGCCACCCTAAAGCCCGGTGGTGGGATGTAGTAATCCCTGCTCGGAGGTCATACCGACTTAACTGGAAGTAAAGTATGTAAGAAGTAAGTATTGTATGTGTATTGGTCTTGACTATTGTAAGTCATTGACCGGAAGTAAAAGAGTATCGAACACCCGATTAACCCGGGTGTGTAATGAAGCTAACTGGACCTTGGTATGTATTGGAGAATTGTATCTCCGTATTGCGTATTGGGTATGTAATGAGTATGTATTGTGTATGTGTAACCCGAAAGATGGTAGGTAAGTATTGGTTGACTTGTATTGTCTTCCAAGCATGTACGGTACAGTACGTATGTATGTATATCCTGTGTAGTATTGTAGTATCATGAATGAAGGCATGTATGTATGTATGTATGTATGTATGTATGTATTGCAAAATGAATTGCATGTATTTGACCAAATGGTCGGCGTACCCTTGCTAGTACGCGGGGTATGCGGTTATCATATTCAGCGAAAGCTGACCCCCTCGGGGGAACGTTGTTAGTGCGCAGGTACCCGGAGCGGATACGGTCCAGGTAAGAGACCGGTGGCGCGCCTTGTAATTAGAAGTATCTAGTTGTGAGGAATGGGTAGCAGATTGACTCTTGGTGAGTGTGTATGTATCTGGGAGAAGTATTGTAATGATTTTGGAACCTAGTAAACTCGGTATGCGTAGTGTATTATCTTGTACGGAATTGTGGAGTATTGTATTGAATGGAGTATGGTATTGAATGGAGTATCGTATCAAATGGAGCATTGTAGTACTCAGCATGTAATGAGAGTATGTATTGTATTGAGTAGTACTCGGATATTCCGGTCCATCAGACCGATGCTGTATGTAGTAGTAGCCTTGCTAGTCACGTGGGTGGCTAACGGCATTGTATCACCCGCCGTTGAGTAAGTATGTATCCGTTGCGAGAGTACGAATGTATAAGGAGTTGGACGGTAATTACAGTGTTAGCGGTAGGGGTGTTACAAAAAGTGGTATCAGAGCGAAGTATCGCTCTGATGACTGGAAATACCGAGTCTAGGAATACCGAGTTAGGAATTAGAAGCTTAGGGCTAAGGGCTGAGTGTTAGCATTAGATATGCTAGTTAGGAACTACCGGTGAGTACCGGATACCTACAATACCAGTCCCGCCCGCCGCGAACCCCATTGTATAATTTGGGAAAGGACGCCAGGGAGAGGGAAAGTCCTCTCGTACTCGGGAGAACCGATCTGGCAGTTGTGAAGCAATCACACAGTAAACAAGAACCGACATACGGTTGATTCCCAGAATTGGAAGTCCCGGAGATGGAACCCGGTTGAACAATAACACCCGCACTCAATAGCGGTTGAACGAGCACTCCAACCACGATGAGGCTACAACTTGCAACAGCAGGGGGCGACGTGCTTAGCAGTCGCGAAACCTAGCTAGTCAACCAGCAGCAGGAAAAGCAGCACTAAGCGTGCAAAGGAACGGGGAAAAAGTACAATAACAGAACCCGAGACACAAGTCTACGGGATAGTAATACTTGAATAATACCACCAACGGTATGCTAGCTGACTAAGGACATAGTCAGAAGCGGTTAACTCCAAGGCTACAACGCCATTAAGGTTACAATACCTGGCCTATATAGCACAGACAACTAAAAGAACAACCATAAGGTATAATCCGATAGGACTACGAGGATAGTGCCTAAACAAGGTAGGCTCAGTAACCACCACAAGTGTGGGAACGAGCCACAAGGAACAACACTAACCAAATAAAGCGGGGATCTCCAAGGATTGGAGAAGTACGCAGACCTACGACATCCATGTCTAGACCACCAAGAAGCTACCTAAAAGATCGAGTATCCCAATCAGCGATCATAAGATCAAGGGAAGAGTCAACAAGACTATCAAATACTAATGGAAACCATATCGTGATCGGTATAGAATTACCCAAAAACCACCAGTACCACGCACTTGCCACGGCAAGTGCAGTAAGGACAGAAATATGTAAAGGAACTCTAACACACCACAGGTACATAGTAATGTACCGTGGCTACAAGAAGCAACTACAGGATCACACATCTTAACAACTAGGAGTATGGAACCTTGGAAAGGCCCGACGGCCTGACCATTACTTTAACCTCATACCAGTCAGCATGAAGCTAGACTTGGTCAAGACCTCAAGCATGGCTGTGCCATGAGAGATTTCTTTTAACACTGAACCATTGTATTCAAACCCGAATTCTTCCTTCAAAATCACAACTTCTTTTAAAAACCTTGGGCTTTAAAACCAAATCAACAGAATTACGGTGAGTATCATGGAATGATACAAGAGGATTGACAATAGAATACTTCGTTAGGCGTGTGACGAACACTACGAGTGTACCCAATTATGGGATGTGGGACAACTACACTCCGAAGGAGCTTGCGGGCCTGACATATAGTTGGGTAAGTGGTAACGTATCAACATGGTACCCCACGTATGTATACATGTAGTGTACGAAACACGGGAAGTAGTCAACTCTGTTCTACGGACCATGAGTAAATGCAAAGCAGAACAGCTGGAACCTCAGGCGATCAAGGAGAGAAGGAACTCCGCTAAGTAACAAGTATAAAGAACTCAGAGAATCCATCTGAAGATAAGGAATGAGGATTAAGAAGCGCAAAGAGCGCCGACTAGTAAGCATAGACATTGGATATGTCTGAAGGACATTAAGTAAATACATGACAGCTGGAAAGCACACCCAGCTTGAACACGGTAAGGCAAAAGCCTAACATGAACACCACAATGCTCAACAAACGGGACAGAATTCTCAAGAGCAATTACAAGATTACCACAAATATAATCCATCATCAAAGAGGACATTTAAACCTAGTCTAAACCATTAGGAGGTGTATAAACAGTTTACCCAAGAACGGGAGACGCTATAACCCCCAAGGGGATAACTTAAAATACAATAGCACAAGGCGGTATAGCAGACACAACATATCATAAACATCAGCCGGATGTAACGGCGTGATCCAACGGCACCCAGGAGCAATCCTTGAAGGGTGTCCGAGATAACAGCAGTTGAACAAGTGTCTTGATAAGAGCACGGAAGCTAGAACAAATATTCGGTTAGAACACCGAAAGGATTTCACTTAACAGGAAATACCCTAAATTAGCATCAGCTTGCCTAAAGGGTCTCCTATGAACGGAAGCGTGATGTCACGACTTACCATGGAGCCTAGTAATACCTCCAACCTACGGGGTATACATGGAGTAGAAACATGTGTAAGCAGCTTGCAAAGAGCACAGCTTGCAGCAATAAGGCTTAATGGCCACAAACCAAATACGTTGTGTAAACTGAAATGATTGCAAACCACACCGGTGGATAATAAGACTTGCAAGAAGTATTGTCTCATATGACAGGAAATCAACAACTGGACCATCAATTCAAACCCAATCTCCTGAGTGGCTTGGAGTAATGGTCAACTCAGTGTCGCTGTCACTAGAGCATCAGCCTAGTACACAGTTGACAAGCCTTTAATTACCTGCATACCTTCTGTAGCAATGGTAGCACAGAGGAACACGAATGGTAATAACGCCAACAATGGCCTAGTCCACGCTTGGACACTACGAGAAACTTGAGGAAAGACACCTCTCATTAACAGGAAACCACCCATGCGGTGATGATGTGAACCCTTAGAAAGAGGCTTCCGTCTACCATAACAACAAAACTTGTGCACATAGATACTGCAAAGAGACAACGAATAAGGAAATGAGATTTCCAAACCACTACGCCTACAAGAGGCTGTGGACTGTAGAAGCACATCGCTTAAGAGCATTGCAGCTCGAAGGAGTAAGTATACTCCTTATGTACCCAAACATGTGGTGAACCATTGTAAAAATACTAACATGGTAAACCTCGTCATGAGACCTACGAGTGGAGACAACCCCTTAACAAGAACCTTCAATTGTTAGTGATAGAATACCCTCCAATTGGAGAACGGGACCAAAAACCTTGGAAGTTTTGGGGGTGTCCCGGTGATGTACATGCAAAAGTAAAACCACATAGCTAGAGCCTATGATCAGTGCTCAGCACTATAGAGACAGTAATTGTCAATTCAAACAATGAGTGTGCACATTGCACACCATGAATGACCGGCGCTCAAGAAAACTTGTAACCCGATGGACCACTTCATATTTGGTCAACCAAGTTATTTTGCAAACTATATCACGAATGAGGAAGTAATGTGAGGTAAGCTAACCTACACATGAAACCTAAATTGAAATAAAACATCCCCACAGTGGGAAGATAATAGTATTGTGGTGTGCTACGACAACCGCCATACACACGAATAGAGGAAACCCTCAGTGTTCGTACCATAATTGGAAAGATGCCAATGACAATGGCAATGGGTAAAGAGGAACTACTACAGTAACAAAGACAGTAAAAATGATGTCATGTAACGAGTAAGAGTGTGGTGCGCAATTAACGACCGCTAGGAGGAAGTAGTCAGCAAGGACACGAAGTATAAGTACAAGAAGACAGACAGAAATATTCATTCCTATGCGATCACTTAAGTGATTTACTGTCAAGCGTTTACGCCTCTGCACTCTGTATGACTGGGTGTTTTGGTATTGCACTAGCGCAGCTAATGATCTAATGCGATAGCTAGGAACATGGAAAATGTAAACCGTAGTAAACCCTTCTTTTCACCAACAAACTTGGCACAAGCCAATTAAGCAAGCTTAGCAACAAACCATGCGGCCTGAGGCCAAAGAAGCACGAAGAGTGTGAAACACACTAACAATCACAAATGTGAATTCCAATGGAATAAAAAGGTGGAAGGAGACTTGAGAAGTCACTAGGACCGACGCATATCAATGCAAAGTCATACAAGTAAAGAACACTTGTACTGAACCAGAAGAACTGGTATAATCTGAAAGCTATTGACAACAGAGGAAACACTACGACTAGGCAGTGACCTAACCTCGCCGACAATGAGTCGGAGGAACTTAGTGAACAATTGTGGGAGTACGAACAGAATGTATAATAGATTGCCAGAGAGCTGGTTATAAATCTAAACTCATGGAGTTCAAGCACGGTAGAAGAATACCACATTTATTTAGTAAACCTTATCTCCACAATAGAGGGATAAAAAGGTGATGTATAGCACATTAAGGATAACATGGAGGGTGAGGAACCCAAGTTATCAGGGTCGCGCAGCAGAAGCTAGTGGGCCCTAGCTAGGAAATGTAATACACCTAGTAAGTATGAAAGAATGGCTATTAATGCCTTGAAGCCTACTAGGCTAGAACTGAATTAATTATGAGTTAAATAAACTCATGTACGAATCCTCGGTGCAAAGACTAAACCATTGGTATGGTTAAGACCCTTTGACCAGAGCATATTGTATAGTATATCGTAATGAAGCTAAACGCTTCAGATTGCCCAAATCGAGTAAACCAATGTTTAATAGTAACATATGGTAGATTACGTGGGCGTAATCCCTTTTAAGGGGGGTAGAGCGAAAACCGCTTAATGCAAGTTTTATAAATAAAACACATAAAACTATAATGTGCATAACACAAACGAGAATTTATTCGATGAGTGGTACTTCACGTTATATAAACATACATATTCATTCATAGTGAAATTGTGGTAACTAAGCATTAGACATGCAAATACCATAGGGCGAATATACCCACCTTGTAACCCAGTGTAAGAGTATTAGTAAAGAAGAGTAATGGGTAGTGGACGGAGCTCCACAAGTATTGTAACCCTTAGAAGTAGTACGAATGGATTAAGAGTAGTAGAGGAATGTAACCATGAGTAGTGTATTCGTAAATATGTTATTGGAAGTAAATCGAGGACAACCGAATTTCCTAAGTACTGTAGTCCTTAGCTAGAATATTTGAGATGAAGGAGAGTAGTGAGTGGAAGTAGTAACAGACGAGGAAATGAGTACTTAGGTATTGAATCTTGAAGCAGGTATTTGGAAGTAGAGTGAGGATGATTGATGGACTGAATTCCATCATTTGGAGATGTGTGACATTGTAATCACGACTAGGTAGAGTAAAAAGATAGAAAATTGAAATAATCAACTATCTGTTTGTTTGAAACTGATGTGGGAAGTCGAACTTGATCCTGATCAGATCGAGGGAAACCGAACACAAATTGGGGTGGAAAGATAGTTCAACACTGATGCTGATCACATCAGGGTTGAACGATTCTTAAAGCTCCCCTTAAGTGGCCACAAGAATCACATAGGATAGAAGTAATGAATATAAATTGGAATTTGAAGTTATGTGTTTTAGAAAATTTTTAATTGGTAGTAGTGAAAGAATTTCCTTTAGTATGGAGAATGAGGATCTACTAGAAGTGTGTACCGAAGAAGATAGTAAGGTAGTATGTTGTATTATTCCAAGGGCAGCGGAACATAGAGGAGTCCTGTGTCTAGTTGACCTTGGTGCCTGAGGGATTGTATGTGTATTGCATTGCTTTGGGGATAGCTTTGCACTGTATGTATGTACGAGCTTGGTAATGAGGAACCGGATAGTTAGTAGTAGTGCGGATTGGAGTAACTATTGTATATTGGTATAGTATGGTATGTAGGAACCTTGAGGGATGGATTTGGGAATCGTAAGGAGGAAGGATTATGACGTTGGCACTAGACAAGTATAAAGGAGTAAGTATAGTAATCCCATAACCTCGAACAACTTTGAGGACAAAGTTCTTAAGGGGGTAGATTGAAATACCCCGACCTTATATATGGCGATTAAATTATCCTAATAGGTATTTAAGAGCCTAATAATGATTAAGAAGTATTGGTAAGGGAAAATAAATCTGAAAGAAACAAAGAAACGCTTAAAAAGCGAAAAACGCTAAATAAGCGTTAAATAACCATAGGAGGTATGAGACCTCGGTTAGCGTATTATATGGATTCTAAAGGTTTAATAAGACCTAAATAATATATGGGAACAACTCCCGAAGAAAACGGATCCAAATAATGAATTAAAATGCTAATAGAGCTTTAGAGCACGTTTTTCGAGAAAACCCGAAAATGTGACTTTAAGTGGTCAAACGGACCCGTAAAGATCCTAAATCATTAAATAAGAATAATTAAGCATTTATGGGAGCTTAATAACCAATAAAAATAAGGAACGAGAAAATTCCGGAAAACGGGCCCGGTTAGTGAACAGTACCTAAACCGGGTAAAATAACGAGCGTTTTCTGTAAAAGACGAAAAACACTCCAGCTAGTATACTGCAAGGGGGCCGGTTTTTAATAAATTAAAAGCCCTCACACACACTCACATACTTGCTAGTTAATTAAGAGACAAAAGCAAAAAGTAAAAAAAAGGGTAAAAGTACCCACTTATTCTCTCACCTCACATTTCACTCATCTCTCTCCCATTCCTCCCTCTCTCACCAATTTCTCCCCCCCCCCCCTCTCTCCTTTGGTGTGGCGATTTCAAAGCTCCACAAGAGCTCCAATGGCAACCTCATCTTCTCCTCCTTGATCTACCTCCATTTGAGCTCCAATCACAAAAATAACTACATATTTGAACTCCCCTCACTCTCCTCTACACTTCCCTCTTTTCGGAATTTCAAAATGAGGAAGTTCATTTTCGTGGGTATACCCCATTCAAAGAGAAAAGCACACCATTATGGAGCTTGGAGTCTCCTCTTTCCAACAAGGTAAAAATCTCCATGAAAACCTTAAGTTTTCTTCATCTCCTTTGGTAGCCGATTTTTACCCTTGTGTAATGCCTTGCTCTCTCTCTCTTTTTGAGCATAATAACAACCTTGCAATGGTGGTGGAATCACCTTCTTGAACCAAGGGCTAAAACCCCTCCTAAAAGCTTCAAAAGGTAAACCCTAGAAATTTGTTTAAAACATCTCAATGAGTTAGTATAAATCTAAGGGTTAGTATATTAATTATACTTGTTTTGTATGTTTTGGGTGATGGGAATGGAGTTTGGCAACTCCATTCCCCACAAAATCGAATTGTACAAGGAAGAGAAGAGGAGAAGTGGAAAAGGAATGAAGGAATTGTAAACTCAAGGTAAGGGCTCTCTCCTAAGGTTAAGATTTAATGTATTAGAGCAATGGGAATGGGTAACCAATTTAAAAGAACCTAAACTATGGTATTAGTATTGGAGTTTATGAAGTTTTGAGTATTTGTGAACTAGTATGTGAATTATAGGCCATAGAGCCAAGAGTATTGTATATGAGTATTAATATCGTAGATTGAGGAAGTGTTGATGAATTGGTATTGAATTGATTGCTGGTAGGACCCTTGTATGGGTGTGGCTAGAATAGGCATGAATTTGGTAAGATGGTGTATGTGTGGCTAAGTAAGAAAAGTAGATGAGCTATGGCAAAATATTGGTAGGAATATGTACAATTATGGATGACTTGGTGAATGGGAGAACCAAGGTGTGTATTGAAGTTAGTGGAGATATTTAGTAACTATGGATTGGTACTTGTAGTATGAGGATGTGAAAGTGTAAAATCTGTAGCAAGAAGTAGTATAATGCATTGGAGGAACTAGGAGAAACTAGGTGTGCTTGGAGAGCCTAAAGTGTGAAGTAAACCACTTTGTAACATTTTGAAAGGAGCTAGATAATGGGAAGGATTGAGTGGGGTAATGTAATGAGGATATTAGTAGTGGTATTGGTGTAAGAGTATTGAATGATGGTTAGGTTGAACGTAGCATTTGAGGAAAGAGCAAAATTGTAGCATTGGTGAAAAGGGAACTAGTATAAGTGTTGAGAAGAAGTGAGGGAAAATGTGGTGAATGTAAGGATTGAGTAGTAAGTTTGGTGGATGAACCAAGGTGATTTAGGAAGTTTGATTAGTGCTAAATCATGTGGGGAAATTGGTAAAGATTTGGGAAGCAATGGGCAAAGAAAACACCCAAAACAGATTTTAAAACTGAAGTACTGGGCCGGACCGGACTTGCGACCGGACTTGCAAGTTCGTCGAGCCCAGATTTAAAAGACGGGAAACCTTCTGGATCGACCGACCTTGCGACCGGACTTGCAAGTTCGGTCGGACCAGAAATTTCTCCCGTCAGAAACCTTCTGGAATGGACCGAACTTGCGACCGGACTTGCAAGTTCGGTCGGCCAGAAAAATTCCTGTAATGCAAGCTACTGGAATGGACCGACCTTGCGACCGGACTTGCAAGGTCGGTCGGGCTAAAATTCTCACGAAGGGAACTTACTGGAATGGACCGACCTTGGGACCGGACTTGCAAGGTCGGTCGGCCCTGGAATTTTCACACGATGTAGCCTACTGACTTGGACCGAACTTGCGACCGACTTGCAAGTTCGGTCGAGTCAAACAAAAAAAATGTTTTATTATATGATTATAGTAATCATGTATATATATATGCCTATACACACATAAGCATATGTAGGTGGTAATACACCATTAATGAAATAGTAATGGTAAGAAAGTAAGTAAAGGAGTAAGAAAACAAGTTTAAAGTAATAAGGAAAATGGTTTCATAACCAAGTAAAAAGTAATAAAGTATAGTATACATTGAGAGTATCAATGAAGAGTAAGTTAGATCAATAATGGATCATTGATCATACTACTTCATGTATGTATAGGAATCAAAAGTTGATCCTCGAAGGAACCCGGTAGTACGAATACGACGGTGAACGGTATGATTTCTTCATGCCCTGTATCCTAACTTGGTTACCCCGATTTGTGTGCTTATGTGATCACCAATAAGATAAATGCACGAATCGACTTATATTGCACTTAACTGTGTTTGAACTATTTTGTTCTTGTTGTATCTTCTTGAACAATTAGTTTGTATAATTCATGAAATGAATGAATGGAAATGAGAAGTATGTTTAAGTATTGTGTACTCGTGTATTGTATGTATGTATGGAAATAAAGTACTGACTTCTGCTAATTCCTAACATTCTAACTCCTAACTTGAGTAGTATGAAAAGGAATGAGTAGAAGTCCGATATAGTTTCGGCCACGCGTGAGGATAAGGAAACACAAGAGGTTGGATCCGAATCCTGGCTGTAATCTTTTCCATGGACCAATTCCCTTGAATGGGTAGCATCCTGGATTAGTGGGCCACCCTAAAGCCCGGTGGTGGGATGTAGTAATCCCTGCTCGGAGGTCATACCGACTTAACTGGAAGTAAAGTATGTAAGAAGTAAGTATTGTATGTGTATTGGTCTTGACTATTGTAAGTCATTGACCGGAAGTAAAAGAGTATCGAACACCCGATTAACCCGGGTGTGTAATGAAGCTAACTGGACCTTGGTATGTATTGGAGAATTGTATCTCCGTATTGCGTATTGGGTATGTAATGAGTATGTATTGTGTATGTGTAACCCGAAAGATGGTAGGTAAGTATTGGTTGACTTGTATTGTCTTCCAAGCATGTACGGTACAGTACGTATGTATGTATATCCTGTGTAGTATTGTAGTATCATGAATGAAGGCATGTATGTATGTATGTATGTATGTATTGCAAAATGAATTGCATGTATTCGACCAAATGGTCGGCGTACCCTTGCTAGTACGCGGGGTATGCGTTATCATATTAGCGAAAGCTGACCCCCTCGGGGGAACGTTTTTAGTGCGCAGGTACCCGGAGCGGATACGGTCCAGGTAAGAGACCGGTGGCGCGCCTTGTAATTAGAAGTATCTAGTTGTGAGGAATGGGTAGCAGATTGACTCCTGGTGAGTGTGTATGAATCTGGGAGAAGTACTGTAATGATTTTGGAACCTAGTAAACTCGGTATGCGTAGTGTATTATCTTGTACGGAATTGTGGAGTATTGTATTGAATGGAGTATGGTATTGAATGGAGTATCGTATCGAATGGAGCATTGTAGTACTCAGCATGTAATGAGAGTATGTATTGTATTGAGTAGTACTCGGATATTCCGGTCCATCAGACCGATGCTGTATGTAGTAGTAGCCTTGTTAGTCACGTGGGTGGCTAACGGCATTGTATCACCCGCCGTTGAGTAAGTATGTATCCGCTGCGAGAGTATGAATGTAGAAGGAGTTGGACGGTAATTACAGTGTTAGCGGTAGGGGTGTTACATGTCCAAGATCCTGAAGGCGGTGAGTGATCTTCATCCGAGCGTGGAGGACTTTTTCACCGGTCCGCGCCTGGTTTCGCTTGCGCATTCTGAGGGTAAGAGCTTTCCCCTCCTTTTTCTGTTTTCTTTTTCACTTTTGCCTTGCCTCGACTCCTACTTACCTTTCTCCCCTTTGTCGCAGATTTTCCCCAGCTTGGGGCAAAGGTGGGTCCCTTTCATAGCTGGCAACTGGTGTCCTTCAAGACCGAAGAAGGAAAGGTGGATTACTACGCCACCCTGGAAGCTGTGGAGGAGTCGGCTCTTTATGAGGAAGAGGCGGTTGTTACTGGTCGGAAGAGGTCCGGAGGTGAAGCTGAACATCCGGTAAAGAAGCAGAGACCGGCGAAGGGCGGAGAAGAGGGGTCTCCTCGGACACCGGAGGCCCGGTCATCCGACACTTCAATCCAACCAGGTACTTGGTATACTAGTCCAGGTTCCGGCCGTCGGGTATTTCTTCCTCTTACGCCCGGGTCAGATCTCAATCTTAGTCCGTGAGACGAGAGAGGGCGTGCATGTGCGGTCTCGTTCTCCGTGCTTTATTTGTTCCAGATTCCGTCGTCTTTTCCTTCGCCTTGGCTGCTACCTGCTCTTTTTCTTTTTGAGGTTATTCATTTGTGCATATTATTTCTGTTTTGCAGCTCCCGAGGCCGGCGGGGCCGGGGCCAGGGAGAGAATAGGATTATCCGGCGCGGGCGAGACGCCCGGTCAGCCACCTCTTACTCAGCATCGCCAGAAGACCCTTACCTCGAAGGGTAGGGTGAAACATATGGCCAAAAGGACGAGGGCCTCTGATATAGTGCACCTTGATGAGTTAGGTGCTTCAGATGCAGCTCCACAACAGGAGCTTTTGGAGGAGGCTGCCCCCTCTGGGCCCGGGGCCTCACTACCGGGGGGAGGTATCTATGGGGCGGGCGCTACGCCGGGCGCGGCTGAGGGAGTGCCTACGGGCCCGGAGGCGACGAAGGATGCTGATACCGTCACATCGTCCTCACCTCCTCCACCCATCCATGGTTCTTTTTATGGGCCGTCTGGAAAGGATGGGTGGCTCTATCACCGCGGGCAGCCCCTCCCTCTTCTGCCCGTGACCGAATCGTCCTCCTATTCTGACCTGTGGAAGGAGGCAATTTGCCGGTCTGACTCTCCTGACGGTCTCTTTGCCCCGATGAAGACTATTACTGCGGCTAAGGAGAGGTTGAGGATTGGAGGGGGCGGAGCGGATGCTATCATGCGCCACTCTTTCCCTCTAGACGACTCGCTCAATTATTTATGGCAGGGTATCTACCGGGTGAGTGATTTGCCTTAACACCGGTGTTGTATGCCTCTTCTAGATTTTCTTATGCTCACTGTTTCATTTTGTACAGACGGTGGCTTTTGCCCAAAGTGTGGACGTGCACACCCGGGCTCTCCGCTCGAAGCTCTACCTCGAGGAATGCTGGGCCCGCAATGCCCAAGAGGAGTTAAGGATAGAGCGGTCCTCCAACAGCATCTTTGTGGACACCGTTCAAGAGGAGATTTCCCGGCGGGTGCATGAGCAGACCGCAACTATGAAGAAGGAGCTGGGCGATGCTCGCCGGGCGTGCACCAGGCAGAGCGATGAGTACGAGGAGCAGTTGAAGAGGCTGCGTGAGGAGAATTTTTCCCTCAAGGGTCAGGTCCGGTCGCTGGAGACGGAAGCCGCGTCTCTTAAAAAGGTACGAAGTGAGTTTGCTGACGCCCGGTTGCTTGCCTTTTCTGACTTGGAGTCCTTGGTGGGGCAGGCCCGAGCTTCCCACGATCAAGAGACCGAGAAACTTCGCGCTGAGAAGGCCACCCTAGCGCAGGAGAAGGCGTTACTTGCCGAGGATAGGGCCAAACTTTCCCAAGAGCTTCACTCTGCTTCCGAGGCGAATGCTCTCCTGAAAGGGGAGTTGTCGTCCTCCGAGGCGAAGACGGCGGAGATGGTCCTGGCGGGCGAGGTGCTGACCTCTGAGAAGGAGAAGTTATCTACCGAGCTCCACAAGTTGTCTGGTGAGCTTGCGGCTTCCATGGAACAACGACTTTCTTCCGAAGAGAAGGTAAGGATGTTGGAGGAGGAGTCTGCTAGGCTGCGGCTAGAAAACTCTGAGCTGGCCACGAGAGGTAATTTTTCACTTTCCCAATCATCCTATGTCGCTTCTTCCGCCTCTTTAATAAAAGTTTTTTTTCTTTTTCTTCTCCCTTTCCCTTTGCTTAGGCCCGAGGCCTGGGAATCCTGTCGAGGGGCTAGAGAGATTGAACCTACGGATTGACGACTTCGAAGAAGAGCTAATTGCCGCGAATGCCAACCGCGATCGGTACCGGGCCTATGCTCACACCCTGGAGCAGCAGGTGGCCGGTCTCGAGGCTTATTCTCGGGAGGTGCGAGAGGACCTGCAGCAGCAGAGCATGACGTTTGCTCACCTGAAGGAATCCTTCACCTCTCAATGCGGGAGGATGGTCAAGTCGTGCCGCCAAATTGTCTCGAGGTTTTTACGGGCAAGGGGGAAGTCATGGACGACAGCCTTTACCGGGAGCTGTCTTTTAAGGAGGTTGCACGGAAGACCTCCATTCACGAGGTGCTTGAGAAGTTCGGGCGCCTTCCTGGGGAGGCATGCTTTGTTCCTGGCCAGGCGTCTTTTCTTCCTCCCGGGAGCACCGCTCATCAGGGTGGCGTAGGTCTCCGGTCCTCCGCCGGGAGGTCCGGGTCTTCGGAGAGTGTTCAGGGGGTTGCTGCCACGAATCTCGATACTGTAAAGGAGACTTAGATAGGCCAGCGAAAACATAGATTAGCTTTAGTTTTTTTTTTCTTTTGGTCTTGATGTACACGTGCCTCCAATAGTTAATGGAATTATTTTAGTTGCTTTTCCAATTAGTGCCATTTTGTTTCGTGACCGGTCGTTCTCTTAGACCGGTCGCTTTTGTTTGCGTGTCATCGATTTCCTTCCCTTAGTCAATTGTCTTTATTTTGCGGGTGCGACCGGCCGCACTCACTCGACCGGTCGTTCCGTTTGTATTTTAATGATGCGACTTGGTCGTGTTTGACGACCGGTCGTTCCTGCTCTTGCCCGGTTGCAATCAGTGACCGGGCATTTCTCGTTTGTTCTTTCCCTTCCTTGCTTTTGGAAGCCAAGCGATGGTACTCGCGGTCGTTCCCCTTTCCCTTTCCTTTTCCTCGTGTAATGGAGGAAGAGTTGCGGGGGGCATCCGACCAGGGTACGGTGTGGCGTCCCACACTTAGTGATTCACCCACTATAGGCGACCAGAGCTCCCGGGGTTTTCGGAGATGGGTTTTTCATTTTTGTTCTTGCTTGAGTGCGACGACTCACAACAAGGTTTTCAGGGCATTGCATCCTGTTGGGCATGGCCCGGGTGTTTCTTTTTCAGGGCATTACATCCTGTTGGCCTTGGCCTGGGTGTTTCTTTTTCAGGGCATTACATCCTGTTGGCCTTGGCCCGGGTGTTTCTTTTTCAGGGCATTACATCCTGTTGGCCTTGGCCCGGGTGTTTCTTTTTCAGGGCATTACATCCTGTTGGCCTTGGCCCGGGTGTTTCTTTTGATGCGCGGTTTTTTCCAAAAATAATTCCCTTTATTGATGTTTGTCAAAGCATTACATTGATTTTTACACATAAAATTTCTTGAGGCATTCTACGTGCCAGGAATGGGGCAATTCGTATCCCTCACTATTCTTTAGGTGATATGAAGCTCGCCCAACCTTCTGATGGATAATGTAAGGACCTTCCCACTGGGGGTTGAGTTTTTTGGGGGCTGACCTCTCTTAGGACCAGCTCACCGGGACAAAGCTTCGTTCCCTGACCTTGCGATTGAAGTACTTTTCTACCTTTCTTTTGTTCTGCCATCGGGCGGCCGCTACGGCTCTCTCTTCTTCGAGTAGGTCCAGATGATCTTTTATTCCTTCATCGTTGAGCTGTTCGTCATAGGACTCCCAGCGGATTGATGGGATCATGATTTCAGCTGGGACAACTGCCTCTAAGCCGTAGGTCAATCTGAAGGTGTGTTTCTCCGGTTGGTCCCTTTCCGTCGTCCGGTAGGACCATAGGACTTGGTATAGTAGTTCGGCCCAACCTCCCTTTTTGCTTCCTAACCTTGTTTTAAGAGCTTTTATGATCTGCCCATTTGCGTTCTCGACCTGCCCGTTGGCCTGGGGGTGCGCTACCGATGCGAATCTTATCTCTATCTTCCACTGCTCACAAAACTCCCGGAAACTGTCGCAATTGAACTGTGTCCCATTGTCGGTTATTATGATCTTTGGCAACCCGAATCTGCACACAATGTGCTTCCATACGAATTCTTGCGATCTCTTGGCTGTAATGGACACGGTAGGCATTGCTTCAACCCATTTTGTGAAGTAATCAATGGCCACGTACATGAACTTGAACCTTCCGGGAGATGCTTCCGGGAAGGGGCCAGTGATATCCAGCCCCCACATCGCGAACGGTACCAGGGATAGTATGGCTTTTTGCATGGCCGGGGGGTTGTGTATCTTGCTGCCGTGCTCCTGGCATCTGGCGCACCTCCGAATGTATTCCTTGCAGTGGTCCTGCATTCTTGGCCAGTAGTAACCGAGCCTCATGATTTTGTGGGCCGTGGCTCTCTCTCTCTTGGTGGTTTCCGCATACCCCTCGTGCACCTCCTTTATGAGTTCACTTCCCTCTTCGTTCGTGACGCATCTGAGGGCGGGTCTTGCGAATGATCTTTTGTAGAGGCGTCCCCCTTCGAGGAAAAATGACGCTGCCCGCCGCTTTACATTCCTAGCCTCTTTGTCCTCCGGTGGCAACTTTTCTTCAAGGATGTACTCCACGATCGGAGTCATCCAAGATTCCTTGGACGCGAGGGGCTCAGTCGCTAGGACCTGGGCTTCGTCTATGCTGGGACTGGTCTTGGTTTCCAACCACACCCTACCTGGTATCCTTTCGGCCATACTTGCTAACTTCGCTAGCGCGTCTGCTTCGGTGTTTTTTGCCCGGGGAAGGTGCTTCAGCTCGCATCTCGAGAAGCTTGTTTTTAGCTCTTGGACCCTGAGTAAATACTTCCAGAGTTTTTCCTCCTTTACCTCATATATGTTGTCATGCTGCCGGGTGACCAGTAAGGAGTCTGAGTATATTTCCAGGTCCGTTGCGCCTAGGGCAATGGCAACCTCCAGGCCTTGAATGAGAGCCTCGTATTCAGCCTCGTTGTTGGTTACTTCGAACTCCAACCGGAAGGCGTAGTTGATGTCTCGTCCATCGGGAGTTTGGACTACAATCCCTGCTCCCGCCCTGTCTTGCACCGAGCGCCGTCTACCTGGATGATGAAGGGGGTGGGTGGCTTTCCTCTTCTTGGTCGAAGCTGGTCTCCGTTATGAAGTCCGCTAGGGCCTGAGCTTTGATCGCCGTTCGTGGTAGGAAGTGGATTTCATATTGGGTGAGTTCGACTGCCCAGCTTACCATGCGTCCCGACGCATTCGGATTATTCGTTATTTGCTTCAGCGGCCAGTTAGTCCTTACAAGGATTCGGTGCGATTGGAAGTATGGTCGTAGCTTCCGGGATGCCACCACTAGAGCAAGAAGACCTTTTCAATATTGGTGTAGCGTCTTTCTACGGGGGTCAGGATCTTCCCTGTGTAGTAGACGGGAATCTCCTTCTTTTCGTGCTCCATGATTAGGACCGCTGCCACCGCCCATGCTGATGCGGACAGGTAGAGGTAGAGGTCCTGGCCGGGCGTTGGGACTCCCAGCTTGGGTAACTCTCGGAAGCATTTCTTTGATCCTCTCGAAGGCTTCTTTGCATTCCTGGCCCCACTGGAACTTGCTGTTTTTCCTTAATATGTTGAAGAATGGGATTGCCTTTTCCTGCAACTTTGAACAGAACCTGCTTAGGGCCGTGAGCCTTCCGTTGAGAGCTTGGACATCTTTGATGCTTCGGGGAGGGCTGAGGTCAAGAATCGCCTGGGTCTTTTCCGGATCCACCTCTATCCCTCGCTGCCCAACGATGAAACCAAGGAATTTTCCTTTGGTGACCCCGAATACGCATTTTTCCGGGTTTAGCTTGATCTGGAATTGTCGAGCGTGGTGAATGTCTCTTCCAAGTCTTTCATGTGCTGTTCTTTGGACGGACTTCTCACGACTATGTCATCCACATAGGCTTCCACATTTCTCGAGAGTTGCTCCCGGAACACTTTGTCTATCATTCGTTGGAAAGTCGCGCCGGCATTTTTTAATCCGAATGGCATCACTTTGTAGCAGAAGATTCCCGCTGAGGTGACGAAAGAAGTTTTCTCAGAGTCCTTCTCATTCATCTTTATCTGGTTATACCCGGAGAATGCGTCCAGGAAGCTCAGGACGGAGCTTTGGGCCGACGAGACAACCAGTCTGTCTATCGATGGCAACGGGTAAAAATCTTTGGGGCATGCTTTGTTCAGGTCGGTGAAATCCACACACATTCTCCACTTCCCATTAGACTTTTTACCATAACCACGTTCGCCAGCCACTTGGGGTAAGACACTCTCTGATAAAACCCGCCTGCAGGAGTTTTTGGACTTCTTCTCGAGCAGCCTGGTCCCTCTCTGCTCCGACCACCCTTCTTCTTTGGCGGATTGCGGGTGCGCTGGGTCTACGTTGAGGTTATGCTGGATAACGTTGGGCTTATTCCGGGCATCTCCTCTGTGCTCCAGGCGAATGTGGCCCTTCTTTTTTCCAGGAATCTTGTTAGATGGACTTGTTCTTCGCTGTCAAAGGCATTTCCAATTTTAAAGAATTTGCTGGGGTCAGTTCGTAGAGGTACCTCTTTTGGGAGATCAGCGGGAGCCTCGTACCGCTCCGTTGTTTCGTCGGAGGGGGAGCTTTCCCTTGAATTCCTTCTCGGACCCCACGGTTTTGATGGTCTCGTTTCCTGGTAAACTTTCCATGATCCGCCCTCACATACCCGCGACTTTCTGGCTCCCTCTCACCGTCACGAGCTTCCCTGACCGGGTCAGGTACTTCATTTTCAGATGATGGGTGCTACAAATGGCTCTGAAGGCGTTTATTCCTGGTCGCCCGAGGTACATATTGTACCCAGAGAGCCCGGGAAGGATGAAGGCCGTCAGCTCTTCCGTGCGCCTCTCATCCCCTTGCCCTAGAGTGATGGTGAAGTCGATGCTCCCTATAGACTTAGCCGAGATCCCTCCTACGAAACCACCCAGTACAGCTGAATAGGGCTTGATCCTATCTTCCGGTATCTCGAGTTTCTTTACTGCCTCAGCAGAAATGACATTAGCACCCGCCCCGCTGTCGACCAGGATTCCTTCCATCATGCGGTCGTTCACCTGGGCCCTTATGACCAGCGGGTCGTTATGCGGGTACAGGACTCCGTCTTCGTCATCCTCAGTGAAGTAGATGGGAAGGAGCTTTTGGTGTTTCGCGTCCTTCTTGTCCGGGAGTTCCCGGTGAACCTCGTGGACGTGTCTTTTCCTTTCGTTGGGGGTCAGGGGCCCTACTTCTGAGAATAGTCCTGTGAACATTCTCAAGGAAAGTTTTATTAGTTTCTTTATCTTTGTTTGTTAGCATTGTTTATTTGTAAGTTTCGAGATATATGAAGCTTTATCGGGATACACGCGCTTATATGGTAAAAAAGCTTTAATAAAGTAGCAGCAAGCCACGGCCTCCGCGGGATACAGAGATGATTCTTTCTTTCTAAAGGGGGACTTCGCCCCCTTTCCTAGAGGATTACCCTATGCAATATACAGACCTGTGATTACCCCGAAGGACTTGCTATGGTCCAACTCTGGGTGGACTTCTTCTTCTGTCTTAGGCCGGGAGGGCTGGCCACCATAGTGCTGCCTGTGTTGGGCTCCCCTTCCTTTCTTCTTGTTCTCCTCGATCAGCCTTAGCTCCTTGGCGAGGTTTGCGCAATTGATGGTCCTGTGGCTGCGGTGCCCATGATACTCACAGAAGGCCACCGGCACCTCTCCCGGGTTGGGCTTTCTTGGCGGGGGCAGGAGTCCCTCTCTTACGGCAGCGGCGTATTTCCCCATCAGTACCGTTGGGAAGGCTCTGGAGCTCGAGGCCTGCTGTCCTTGGGGGGCCGGGGTCTTGGAATAAGGCTTGTACCGGCTTCCCCCTTGGTGCGATCCTCCGGTCGTAACCACCCCTCCTGTCTGGCCTCCCTTCTTCTCACCCGCGGCGGGAGCTCTAAAGCTGTTGAGGAGCTCCTTGGCCTTATTCTCCGCAACTTCTGATTTGAGGAAGTCGTGGATCATTTCGGCTAGCTCACCATGCGATTTTGGCGCCTTGGTGGCTATTTTTCCAGCGAGGCGGGGGGGGCCAAGCCATTACCGAAGGCCTTGATCAGTATCTTTTCGTCGATGTCGTCAATTTCAGCCACCTGTTTGTGGAATCGCTCGCTGTACTCTTTCACAGTCTCCCCCTTTGCCTGTTTCACATCCATGAGCTCTATTGTTTCCCTTTTTACCTTTTACTGGCCGCAAAGTATTGCTGGAATTCCTCGGTTAGTTGTTTGAAACTGGAGATCGACTGGGGTGGTCTAGACGAGATCCAGCTCAAGGCTCTCTTGGAGAGTGTTCCAGGGAATAGGTTGCACAAGGCGAGGGAGCTAATCCCCTGGGTGTTCATGGCGAACATGAACTTCTTAATGTGCTGAGCAGGGTCCCCAGTACCGTCGTACTTCTCCACCGCTGGGGCGACGAAGTGGGGCGGGAGTTTAGCTCTGCGGATCTTTTCGGAGAAGGGGTATAGGCTCATGTCGATGGCGTCATCTTCTTCCTCCTCGATAGTGATTAAGGCCTCCCCTCGGGTGCCTCTTTTCCCGTCATTGCTTCCGGCCACATCCCGACCCTTCAGGAGATCTATCGCCTCTGACATCTCCTCCCACTTTCGCTGGAATTCCTCGTCTCTCTGCATCAATTCCTGTTGCAGGAGCTCGTTTCCTTCCACGATTTTTTCGTCGATGGATCTGGTGAGGCTCGTCAGCATGTTCTCTAAGTCTTTTTTGGAGGAGTCGTGGGTTGCCTCGGGTCCAGTACTTCCGTCGTTGGTTTGCAGATTTTTCCTTGTCCTGGGTGCCATTTTCGTACCTAACCTGCAAAAACAGTTTCGTTCTTAGATATGTCGACTTCGTACGTTCTCCAAAGTTATTACTCTCGTCGGTGGACTCGTGGTGCTAGATCTGAGCTGTTCGTTCCCACAGACGGCGCCAAATGAAATGGTATAAATCCCTAGATTCTCACACAGTCCTCTCGCGTAATTCACTAGCTGGAATTCTAACTATCGCCGAGTTCTACCGAGTTACCTTGTTACCGAATAAGGAGAGTACAAAGGGAGAGAGATTCGTAAAATCAATGCACAGTGGAAATTCTCAGGTATTGTTCGCGTGCCTTTTATTGAGGGGTGAACCCCTATTTATAGTTTTTCTCACAGGCCTTTGGCTTATCACATTGTGCCAGCCTGGCATAAAAATATCTTGGTAGACCTACAAAATATCTGATAAATATCTTATCCTAGCTTCCCTACCTTTGGTCGCTACCTGTATTCGCTTTATTCCCCTATCGACCGGTCATAGACGACCGGTCGCTATTCGTGCTATACTTGGTGACCGGTCACAGGCGACCGGTCACTTCTTGTACTACATTTTACATTCCTGGCGACCGGCTGTAATCGACCGGTCGTAGCGATGCTTTTGGTGGCCGGTCACTGGCGATCGGTCACTTTCTACGCTATGTTCTAGGACTCTTGGCGACCGGTCGAAAACAACCGGTCACTGCTTGTGGCTTGTTTGGGCTTAGAAGGGCGACTAGGCTATTGCTCTTTCTTTGGGGCTTCTGGACATATTTTCCCCTCTTCACGTATGTATGAGTAAAGTAATGAGTATTGAGTAAGAAGGAAGTATGAGTAAGTATTGAGTATTGAGTAATGAGTAAATATGAGTAAGGTAAAGAGTACGGAGTACTGAGTATGTGGGAGTAAGTATTGAGCATCGAGTGATGAATAAGTACTAGCATAGTAATGAGTATCGAGCAAGCGCGAGTAAGTAATGAGTAAGGTAATGAGTGTAGTGTGAGTAAAGCAACAAGTAAGTTGGACTAAGTTGGTGTAAGACTTAAGAACCCGAATGGGAAGAAAGAGAGCATCCGATTAAACTGGATGAATGAATAACTAACATGAATGGTTGACTGACAATTTGTCTTCCTTAGTAAGTATTGAATCTTGTAGATGTAGGTAAGTATTGTTGCTTGTGTAAGATGATGTAGTATCAGATGTATGTGTGAAAAAAATGAACTCCATGTTTATTCGACCAAAGTAGTCGGCGTACCCCGGTTAGCACGCGGGGTATGCGAATTTCATATGCAGCAATTTTGCTGAACCCCTAGGGGCATCGTTTTTATTTACAGGTACTTCAAAGCCGACCACCGTTCGAGAGTGTAGGACGGGGCTTCTATCTGAGCATGGGTAGTGGAGTAATAGGAACTGTAATTGTATTGTAATGCGAATTTGGAAGTCCAAACTATATCGGTAATTTAAGGATCGTAGTAGACTCGGTATAGTATTGTATTGGAGTTTGTATTTGAATTTTGATTTGGGGTATGAAATGGAAAGTAATGCATTGTGTAGGGTACTTGGTATGTTCAATTCATCAGGCCGATAGTATGTAGTAATGTAGCCGGCCTTGTTAGTCACGTGGGTGACTAGCGGCATTATACACCCGCCGTTGTGTATGTATTATCCACTGCGAAGGTAAGTATTTGTACAGTAATGACAGTATTAGCGGTAGGGGTGTTACATTAAGAGAGTGAAAGAGGGAGAAATCGGCCCACACAGCACACACACAGATTTCAATTTTTTTTATTTACAAATGGGACAGAGTAGTTTTCTCTTATTACAGTTAACACCCCGTAAGTTCCCGTTTTTGCACTATTTACTAACCAGAACCCGTTTTCCAGAATTTTCTCGTTTAACTAATTTTATTGGTTCTAGACCTTCACTAATGTCTAATTATGACTATTTGATTGACCAAAATTATTATTGGTCTATTTAACCCGCTTAAAGTCATTTTTTCTTGATTTTCTCGAAAAATGCGCTTTGAGGTTCGTTTGTGTTTTTAATCCGGTTTAAGGATCCGTTTCTTTGGGAATTGTTCCCTAATATTTATTTAGGTATAATTAAGCTTCTAAAATCTTCATTAGCCTAATTAATCACTATTTTTAAACTTCAGGGTATTTCAGCGGATTAGAACCATGACATTGGGACACACTGTTGCTGTTGTGATGGGGTTACAGTGAGTGGCTTCGACAATTAATCTAAAGTGCTGCAGAGGGAGTGGAAAGGAAAGATGCAGAAGGTGTGGTAAGTTGAGTAGTATGTTCTTGTTCCAGGCGAGCTTCTTTCTACAAAATCATGTCAACTAGTGCTATGATAGAGGTGTATTCACTCTTGACCATCAAGGAAGCAGTAGAGGGACCGTAAGAGGCATCTAGAACGTGAATAATATGGCCAATAAGGTCCTCACTAGAGATCGGATAAAGGTTTTTGGCCAACGCATCAGCAACAGATCTCTTGCGTTCAATATATTTAAGCATGGAAAAAGAGCCTTTCCGGAGTGATTACAATTGAAGCTTCATTGGCATACGACGAGCATGTGTCTAAGACTACAAAGTGTTTTTGAGAGCGGACCAGGCAGCCTTGGATGATGTGGCACAGGTCACTGTGATGAGGGCACATTCAGAAAGTGGATTTGAGCTAGAGATGAACAAACGGTCACTTTTCTTCCAGGCGACATAGGCTGGATTTGGTTCAATTGTAACAACTCCTTTATCGTCTGCAAGGGAGCATGTGTTTAGGGGGTGGTTGAGGGTTCAGAATATGAGATTCAAAATCAAATGTTTGAGAGCGGAAACAATGGTGGTGCGCTAGAGTGAGTAGTTGTCTTTATCGAGTTTGATGCTAATGGACAGAATTTGGAAATTGAGGCTAGTAGAGGAAGTGTTGGCAAGAGCCAGGAGGTGTGGCGTGCTGTTTGCCATAATAGAAAGAAGAAACTGATGTGTAGGTAAGGAATGTGAGCACAGAAGAAAAAAAGATACGTGGCTCTAGATACCATGTGAGAATGCTTGCAAAATAATATTTGTATTGATGTCTGAATACATGCATTGAAATACATTGATATATATACAATGGAAAATAACAGAAAAAGAGCCAACTATTAGGACAAAGCGATAACTATCAGAAAAAAGAGCTAACTATTGGGAAAAATATGAAAACAAATTTAACAGACCACGACTAATTTGAATATGAAATACTCCAAAAGAGCTAACTATTGGGAAAAATATGAAAACAAAAAAGCCGCCCCATGGTAGGGTGGTATCTGTCATCCGAAAAAACTCTATATAACCCCCCCCCCCCCCAATATGCCCATTTTCCACACAATACTCCACATTATCATAATCTTGTTTCTTTATTCTCTCATTCCTTCCGAATTTAATTAAGTAAGTGGCTCTACTTATCTCTTTTTTTCCTTTTTCTGTATTCTTTATCTATTTATAATCAATATGTTTATTATACTAGTGTTTTTTATTTTTTTTGTTCTTCAACTCCTAGATAGTTCTTCTACTCCTAATTAGTTATTCCAATTTTGTTTAGTTTATTATTATGCCTTCCAAAATAGGGTATGGTTAATTAATGTGCAAATGTTGGGAAATTAAAATTAAAATTTGGTTATAATTACATTTGTTGTTTAGTTAATGTTAAATTCGTAATTAATTAGTTTATTTAATTTGGAGTTTGTAGATCTACAATTTTGTTTCTTATTACCATAAAATTACATAGAAATGCTGGTAAAGTTTAAAATTAATTTTGACATTTATATTGTTGTTTAACTAATGCAAAATTCATAATTAATTATCTCTTTTATTTTATAAGTCACACATTTACCAATTTTGTGTCTATATACTTAATTTAATATGGTAATGTTGTTATATTATTATGCAATTTTTTTTACATTTACGTTGTTGTTTAATTAATGTTCAAATCGTAATTAATTATCTCATTTAATTTATAAGTAGCAGATTCACCAATTTTGTGTTTATATGTGTAACACCCCAACCGCTAATCCTCCCATTATCCTCTAATCAATCCCATAATTACCTTACCCGCAGCGGAATACATACTTACTCCCGGCGGGTGAGACAATGCCGTTAGCCATCCGAGACTAATAAGGCTACTACTACTTACAGTAACGGTCTGACGATTAGAATAACCGAATACATACTACTTACTTACAATACCAAATACTTACTTACAATTGATTACCGAGTATCCAAATTATACGAATTACATTCAAATACTACTTCCCAAAAATTAAGAGTTTATACCTTCTCTCCTTACTATCCAACCATGAATTCATTAACCAAAAAGGTGTACCACATTGTACACCGGCTACTCAAAAAGGCCTTAGCCGTGTACAACTCGGTACACCATCCAAACCTACTAACTATACCAAAAAGAATTCAGCCTTGTCCTTACTCTAACGTCACGCCTCGCGGGTACCTGTAGAATAAAAACATTCCCCCTAGGGGGTCAGCTTACGTTGAATATGATAACCGCATACCCCGTGTACTAGCAAGGGTACGCCAACTATTTGGTCGAGTACATGCGGCTCGTTTCATTCATACATACATACATGCTTCATACAATACAAATTCAATACATTCAATTCACAAGCATACATACATTCAATACACACAAGGGAGATATTACGAGTCACCCATTCATACTTACCGTTTACTCACCGCATTACGGAGACACAATTCTCCATTCCATTCCAAAGTCATGTTAGCTTCATTAGACACCCGGGTTAATCGGGTGTTCAATACTCTTTTACTCAAGCTCATTGACTTACAATAGTCAAGACCAATACACATACAATACTTACTTCTTACTTACTTCACTCCAGTTAAGTCGGTATGACCTCCGGGCAGGGATTACTACATCCCACCACCGGGCTTTAGGGTGGCCCACTAATCCAGGATGCTGCCCATTCAAGGGATTTGGTCCATGGAAAAGATTACAACCAGGATTCGGATCCAACCTCTTGTATTTCCTTATCCTCACGCGTGGCCGAAACTATATCGGACTTCTACTCATTCCATTTTACTCATTACTCAAGTTAGGAGTTAGAATGTTAGGAATTAGTAGAAGTCAATACTCCTTTTCCATACATCAATACAATACACAAATACTCATCATGTACACATACACTTCATTCTCATTCATTCATTTCATGAATTATACAAACTAATTGTTCAAGAAGATACAACAAGAACAAAATAGTTCAACACATTTATGTGCAATATAAGTCCAATTTGTGCATTTATCTTGTTGGTGATCACATAAGCACACAAATCGGGGTAACCAAGTTAGGATACAGGGCATGAAGAAATCATACCGTTCACCGTCGTATTCGCACTACCGGTTCCTTTGATGATCAACTATTTGATTCCTATACATACATGAAGTAGTATGATCAATGATCTATTATTGATCTAACTTACCCTTCATTGATACTTTCAATGTATACTTACTACTTCATTACTTTCTTACTTGATTATAAACCATTCTTTTCCTCATTACTTCTTATTTTTGCTTCCTTACTCATTTACTTATTTTCTTACCTTTACCACTTCATTAATGGTGTGTTACTACTTACATAAGCATACATGTGTATAGGCATATATATATACATACATATGACTACCATAGTCATATAAACATTTTTTTTGTTTGACTCGACCGACCTTACCCAGGGTCGACTCAAGGTCGGTCGAAGTCAGTAAGTTTCGATCAGGAAAAATTCCAGCTCGACCGATCTTGCAAGTCCGGTCCTGAGGTCGTCCATTCCAGTGGGTTACGTGAAATTTCAGGCCCGACCGCCTTGCAAGTCCGGTCCCAAGGTCGGTCCGTTCCAGTGTGTTCTGGTTCGAGTTTCCTGGACTCGACCGACCTTGCCCAAGTTCGGTCCCAAGGTCGGTCCATTCCAGTGGACTTCTGGCTTCGCATTTTACGACTTGACCGACCTTGCAAGTTCGGTCCCCAAGGTCGGTCGAAGTCAGAAGACTTCCCGTCTGTGTATTTTAAGGCGACCGACCTTGCGGTTCGGTCCCAAGGTCGGTCCGGCCTAGTACTCATTTTAAAATCTGTTTTCTTAGTGTTTTTACTTTCTCATTGCTTCCCCAATCTTTACCAATACTTCCCTAGATGTTTACCACTCATTTAGATGCTCTAAATCACCTTAATTCATCCACCAAAATTATTACTCAATCCTAGATACACCTGTACAATTTTTCTCATTCCATTCCAACAATTACACTAGTTTTCCTCACCCAAACGCTACAGATTTTGGTTTTCTTCATTATGCTCAGATTTTCCCTCAACTCTTATCCTCCAATACCCCTCAACTAATTCCACTCCTAGCATTCAAAACACATTACTTTACATCCTATTTCTTCACATTACCTAAACCCTTTTCAAATCTGTTTTCAAAGTGGTTGAACACTCTCTTTAAACTCTCCAAATACACCTAGCTATTGTCTAGGTCATTACCTCTCCTTACACACACTAACTCCTCAATTTCTAGACAAATTTGGACATAGTCTCCCCTATAATTCTTACTTTACTCACACACCATTTCAGCTCACAATTTGCTCATTCACACAACCTGTTTATCCAATACATTATACACACATTTCAACTCCTCTACAACACAATAAATTCTTGCACATACCCATTCACTACCCAATGTTTTCCCAAGCTTTTAAACATCATTAAAAAGCTTCAAACTGTTACATTATCGTTCCTCAATATACTACAACATGCTTACTACTTATTACTCAATACATTACTCATTCTTAACTACTTAAAATCTGTTACATTACTACACATAAAACTAGTTCATGGTAAGGGTGATTACCTTGTGTTTCTACTTTTTCTTTTCTTTCTTGCTTTCTTCTTCCTTGTTCTCCCTCACACCATGCACAATGCTACAACCACCATACCAATACACACTAACCATTTAGCATTCATTTTAACTAACCCTAGAATTTAGGTTTTAGGGTTTAGAAAAGAGTATTACGTTCCAATGGATGAATGAAGTTCTTGACTAGCAAGAGAGTAGGATTCCTAGCCCACAAGAGAAGCCAAAATCGGCTGGAGCAAGAAGAACCAAGAGTTCAAAAACTGAAAATCCTTATAATGCTAATGAGAGCTAGAAATGAAGGATTTTCGAAATTCTTTTTACCTCAAGATGACAAGGAGGTGAAGGTGCTTCTAATGGTGGACTCAAATCTTCAAATGGGAATACCCATGGAAATGAAAGTGGTCGTTTTCGATTTTTGGAAAGATGAAGATGCTCTCCTTGCCAAGGGGGTTCTAATGGTATGATTTTTATTGCATTTGGAGGTGGTTTGGTCACTCAAAAATGGAAGAGAAGTGGAGGGCTTCACACACCTCTTCAAATCGCCATGGAGGTGCTCAAGGAAGAAGAAGAGGAAAGAGAGAGAGGGGACTACGTGAGAGAGAGCAAGGGGGGATGGGTTGTGAGGAGAGAGAGTGTCAAATTTTGCTTTTTCTTTACTTTATTTGTCTTTTAGCACATTAGAAAGAAATAAAGAGAGTGAGGGAGGGGGCTGTCAATTCCACTCACACACACACACTCACATTTTTATTTTTATTTGCAAAGTGGACACACTAACTTTGTTTATTTGTACTCTTACCCCACAACTTCCCCGTTGCTACAGTTTTTTACTAACCGGAACCCGTTTTCCGGAATTTTCTCGTTTAATTAATTTTATTGATTCTAAAGCTTCACTAATATTTATTAGTGACTATTTAGTTGACCAAAATTGTTACGAGTCTATTTGACCCGCTTAAAGTCGCGTTTTCCCAGTTTCCTCGAAAAATGCGCTTTAAGGTTCGTTTATGCTTTTAACCTAATTTAAAGGTCTGTTTTCTTCGGGATTTGTTTCCTCATATTTATTTAAGTGTAATTAAGCCTTTAAAAATTATAATTAGCTTAATTAATCACTGTTTTTAATTACGTGGTATTTCAATCTACCCCTCTTAAGGAACTTTGCCCTCAAAGTTGCTCAAGGTTTATGGTTTACTATCTCTACTCATTTGGCAACCAATTGCCATAATGCATTCTACTACCACCTTACAAGGTGTTCACAGTTCTTACACTACAAGTATACACCAATTCAAATACCCTACACCGTACTCAATTCAAATACCATGTACAATACTCAATTCATACACAATACTCAATTCAAATACCATACACAATACACCATCCAATTCGCACATTCCACAATACACTTCACAATGTCATTCGTGTCATATACTGTACAACACAATTGCATTACTCATTACACACACACCATACACATACCATACACATCGTACTACATATTGAATACCACTAGCACTACTTTGTGCCAATACAATACAATTAGCACTACATGTGCCAACAAAATACAATTACCATACATACTACGCAATGCTAACCCGAAGCAATGCAAAAGCAAAAAGGCTCTACCCCCCTTAAAAGGGGTACGCCCCGTACCCTCCTGCAGACTGTTATTTCTGAGTGGTTAAACTGGTGTAAAATTAAAAGAAAGGAAATTAAAAACTCAAATTATAAACGTCGGGCTGCAAACAAATCCCGGTCGTAGTTAGTAAAACAAGTGTCGTATCCACAGGGAGATTGTTCAATTTATCCTAGTCTTGGTAGTTACTTAAAAATTGTAAAAAGGGGTTTAGCCGAGGCAAGCTTGATTTGTTGTTTGATCAGTGCAAATATAATAAAAAGTAAAAAGGTGAATTAAGTGATATGGATGGAAAAATGTATCCTAGGATAGCGGGGGAATTTCCTAAATTACTTAAACATATTTATAACCATGTTTCAATTTATTTATTGCCTATTAGAGTTAATAATTGTCAGTTACGAACTCTTAATAAAAGCCTTAATATTTTCCTGCTCAGTCCGGAGTGTAAATATCAAGATTAATTCCTTTGTGGTACCTAGACTATCTCAAAATCATATGTTGATAGTTACCAAATAAATGTAGTCGTTTGTCGCGCAAAACATTAAGCAATATTAGTTGAAATGAATTAAAACAAGTTAAATGAGAGAAACAGGTGATAAATATTAATTTACGTAATATTAGAAATCAAACCCCCATCCTAGGATACAAAAGAAAATTACTCAGACATTAACGGAGTTAAGAAGATTACACAGATAGATTTTGACATAAATTCAGAGGAAGAACTGGTCTGCTCTCCTCTCACTGCTGTTCTTCTATTTCTTTAGTTACTGCGTGAGTGTGGACTGTTGTGGTGTTACGGGAGGAAATATAAGTGGAAGCGAATGGGTGAGTGTGGTGAATGGTTTCTTCAGACTCCCGTCGTGTGTGGTGTGCTTTTTTAGTTTAAGGTGGTGAGTTTATATAGAGAATTGAGGCAGATCCGTACGTATTAATCGATTGTAGTTGATTGCAGTCTGAGTGCTTCATTTATTGCAGAGGGGACAGAGAGCTGGAGTGATTTAAGGTAGGCGGTGCGGCGGAGTAGATGGATAACAGAATCCATTTGCAGAACGACGCGAGGAAGAAGGAGACAGGCGCGTCTCAGATCTGGAATTTTTACACGCGTCCGCGTGGTGTCCTCCTCGTTGTCCGCCTGAAAATGGGCGGTTGCATGTGTTGTGTCTTGTCCGCCTGCGGTACCGCCTCGTTGTAGGCGGTTGCATTGTTTCTTGCGCGCGCGAGGTGTGTCTTGTCCGCCTGCGGTACCGCCTCGTTTGTAGGCGGTTGTAATTGTTTCTTGCGCGCGAGTTCTTACTCACGTCCGCCTCCTAAACCGCCTCCTTACCATGCGGTTGCAATATGTGTTGACCTAATTTCCTTCCAACTTTGACTGGCTCTAGTTTCTTCGTTTGGACTCCGTTTTCTGAGCCGTTTGCGTCTACGCGTTCGTCTCTTTGTCTACTTTACCCCGGCTTGGTTTTCCTCATGTTTAAACCAATAAATTTGTGAGATAATCAATAAAACATAAACTGGAGGAAAAACATACGATAGTGAGAAATGAGCAGAAAAGTGCTGATATATACATGAAATACACCCATAAACATGCTCATTTGACACTTATCACACCCCCACACTTACCTTTTGCTTGTCCTCAAGCAAAACCATGTACCCAAACAAGTAGGGAATGCTCAATATTAACAAATACTATTATGAAGGGTAGGATAAAGAAGTCAATAGTACATGATCTTAAACTTTTTAGAGGAGTGTGATCCATCACCTACTGGTGGCATAGGTGTACTCAGGGCAAAAATAAAAATTAGAGTTTCGGGGTATGATCCAAGGTACTTCAATGCTTCTTTTAGGTGACTTTGAGAACTTTTACCATGGCCAACTTCTCTCAAGAATGGGCATTGAGGAGAAAACAAAAGGAAAAATAGATTAAGCATTTGTTTCACTTTTGCATAAGAGATGAGAAGATAATATGTAGGCATCAAGCCTTTGTATTTAAGAACACTCAACTCTCTTTTGGTTACCAATGGTGTCTCGCAAGTCCCTTATTTATTATATATTTTTCTTTCTTTTTTTTTACAGAAAGCACCCCTTAGCAATCCCTAAGAGAAGACAGAAAGAACCCCTGAGCAATAAAAATCCAACCATTTCAGATCATTTGGTCACACCGCATAAAAATGCTCCTCAAAAGTAATCAAAATTTTAAAATTTTTGTACATTTTTGTACCATTTATCCCACAATTCATAACAATATTTATTCCTAAAGAGAACAACCCACATAAAAAGGGTCACGATATTAATTTGACAAACGCAAGATAGCAGAGAGATTAAGCATTTTAGCATAAAATGTCACCGAAAAGGGCACACTCCCCCACACTTAAATTGAACAATGTCCTCATTGTTCACCAGAAAAACAAGGGAAGGTTTCAGAAGGCCTTTTCGGTAAGTAGATAAATAGAGAGAACACGAAGCTCACGAATATTCATTTAAGCACATAAACTCTCCTCTGCATATTTTATTTAAATAAAACATAATTAAAGAAACTGGTACTCCCCTGATTTTATTTTTGCTAGCGTGTATTGGCTTCCCCCACACTTGAGCTTCAGCCTCAAGTAGCGTAGCTTGGTTGCGGTGTATACATGAAATTGCACCTGTATAAGACACTAGAAGCAACCATACTATAAACGGGGTTAAAAGTTAGCAAAAACAAAATTTAAAGGGAACCTGAAAATTAAAACAGCATGAAAAGCATATAAAATAAGTTCGTCCGGGTTGCCTCCCGGAAAGCTGCCCTTCTTTAACGTCTTTAGCTAGACGCCTTTTCGTTAGATCGATCATGGGGGGTGGTTATGAGGAGTAGATCCAAAGCATGACTCGATGGTTTTTTTGAGAGTCCACCGGGATGCATGTTTTCTTTTCTTATCCCGCTCTTCGTCCGGGATTGGTGGTGGTATCTCTGTAATAGACATGCCGTCTGGAAGGGTAATAAACAGAAGTGGGGATGATGGTGATTGAGTATCCCTTACGAACTTGAGATCTTTGGATTTGCTATCTGGAGATCTTCCTGATGCAAACTCCAGCTTTTCGTTATAAGCTTGAAGGGTGATTTTCCCCTGGGCTACCCAAATGTGCACATCGGCTGTGGCAAGGAATGGTCGTCCAAGGATGAGAGGTGTAGTGGAGTTCTCTTCGATGTCTAGAATGACAAAATCGCATGGGAAGTATAAGTGCTCCACTTTAATGATAACATCCTCCACCACTCCGCTTGGGTATGTTACCGAACCATCTGCCAGTTGCAGGGTCATCTTAGTCTTTTTCATCTCTCCAATTCCCAGCTTTTTGAAAGTGGAGAGGGGCATCAAATTAATGGAGGCACCCAGATCGCATAGGGAGTATGGAAATGAGGTGCTACCAATTGTGACTGGAATAGTGAAGCTGCCCGGATCATTGCATTTTGATGGTAGTGGTTTTTGTAGAGTAGCTGAGCAAGCTACATTGAGAGGTACCGTACCGACTTCGGCCAATTTAGTTTTGTTGGATATGAGGTGTTTGAGGAATTTGGCATAGTTTGGCATTTTGGCAATGAGGTCTACAAACTGTATATTGACGTTTAGTTGCTTCAGCATTGCTAGAAATTTACCATATTCATTATCCAATTTCTGCTTCTGGAGTCGGCGAGGAAATGGTATAGGCGGTTCTTGTGAAGGAGGTTCTGAAGCTGGTGGAATAGTGAGGACGCTTGGAGATGTCTTTTCTGTTGGAACCTCAACTTTTCCTTCACTATCCTCTTTGGATTCTTCTGATTGTTGCGGGATGTGAATCTCGTCGGTTTTCTTACCGCTTCTCAAGGTTATCGCCTTAACCTCTTCTCCTTCTTCTTCAAATTCGAGCTTCTCATTTTCATAACCGGCTACCAAGTTCAAGGTAGGTATTCTCAGATTGAATGCGATTTTTATAGACTTTGGCGGTGCTTTCAAGTTCAGCTACATTCCTTTTGGAAGTTTCGATTGCTACAACCCATTCTTGGAGGGAAGGGTGTAGTTCTGGAACTTCAGCTGTTTTAGCCTCCTTTGTCTTTTCTGCATCGTGCTCCTTCACATAGATGCACTTGGCTTGCTCTCTTGGATTTGGTTCATTTTGGCTGGGGAGAGCCCCTGGCGGTCTTCGAGCAAGATGTTCTGCAAGTTGATTGAATTTACCTTCGATTTTCTGGTTGAAGGCTTCTTGTGCAGAGAGCTGGTTCTGAGTTATGGACATGAAACCCTTCATCATCTCTTTGAGTTCTGCATTTGGATCAACAGAGGATGAAGATGGTTGTTGTTGTTGTTGTTGGAAACCTGGAGGGGGACCTTGTGCTCTATAACCCATATTAGAGTTTGGTTGGGGTCTGTTCCCCTGATAGGTGTTGGAATTGTTGTTCTGCCCTCCTTGATTCTGATCATTATTTTTCCATGAGAAATTCGGGTGATTTCTCCATGGGTAGTTGTTGTTGAAGTTGTTGTTGTAGGAATTACCGGGGCGGTTTCCTATGAATTGACTTCCTCGTACTGGCCTTTGCCTTCGCATTGATGAGTTTCATGAGGACCGGCGCATATGACACATCCTTCTGTAGGTGGAGCTGGTGGTGAACTTGTAGGTGGAGAAGCTATTGTTTTTACAATTTCGTTTTGAGATGTTGTTAGCTTTTCCACCATCTTTGCAAGGGACGAGATCTGAGCTGATAAATGATCTGTAGGCTCAACATGGAGTAGGCCTGCTGCTCGTGGCGTTCGTTCCTTTGGATCTCGTCCACTGTCTGGTATTGCTCGTCATGGTTTCGAGGAGATCCATTCCTTCTTTAGGAGATTTCATCATGAAACTTCCTCCTGCAGAGGAATTGACGAGTAGTCGGTTCCCATCATCCAGACCGTTAAGAATGACAGGCAGAGGGATTGATCGTCAAGACCATGGTGGGAACACTTCATTAGCATATCTTTGAATCTATCCCATGCGTCGTACAACGTTTCTCCCGGCTCCTGACAGAAAGTGTTGATTTCACCGATCAATTGCCTCGTTCTACTGGTTGGGTAGTATTTGGCAAGGAATTTTTGGGCCATTTGAAGCCATGTGGTGATTGATCGGGAGGGAAGGCTTCGGTACCACCGGTTTGCTGAATCCGATAATGAGTGAGGAAATAGTTGGAGTCGAATTCTTTCTTTGACGTTGCCGGTCTGACCAAAGAATTGCAGAAGTCTAGGAAGAGACTCAGATGATTTGGGGCTTCATCTGGGTTCGCTCCACTAAACTTACCTAAATCCCGGACGGCGGTGATGTAGTGGGTTTTGAAAACCCATCGTCCGGCTTCTGGTGTTAGTTCGGGAGAACTATAGCTGATGCTCTCCCTTCGGTATCGGTTGGTGGTAATCAGATAGGGCACGGTGTTCTGGTTGAATTGCATGGTCATTTCATTTATAACTTCGTTATTGGCCATGACTTGATTTCTCAGGTTTCTCTGCGCTTGAAATAAAGTACGCTCGGGTTCGGGGCTCGGACTGATTGGTGGAGAGCCTCGAGTTCGAGTATTTGGCATGCACAGAAGATAACTTGTGGTTCGTCAGAAACTGCAAAATTAGTTAGTAAATAAAATAAGAAAGACAGAAATATTGGTTAGGCTGAAAACGTTAGGAGTTAGTATACTGGAAATTATAAGTTAGTAGTTAGGGACAATGGAAAGAAATGACAATGGAACGAGATGACAGAAAATTTAAAGTTAGTAGTTAGAGACAATGGAAAGAAAGGACAATGGAACGAAATGACAGGAAATTTAAAGTTAGTAGTTAGAGACAATGGAAAGAAAGGACAATGAAGAAATGACAATGGAACGAAATGACAATAATATTAAGAAGTTAGGAGTTAGATGTCCAAAGTCCGAAGTCAAATGTCCAAGTCAGGTCAGAAGTCCGATGTCCAAGTCAGATTATAAGTCCGATGTCCAAGGTTAGATTATTAACAAGATAATTTGACAGTTTATTATAATAAAACAGGTGAACTACCGGAAACTAGGGAAATTGATGGAATCAATCTCCCCGGCAACGGCGCCAATTTGCAGACTGTTATTTCTGAGTGGTTAAACTGGTGTAAAATTAAAAGAAAGGAAATTAAAAACTCAAATTATAAACGTCGGGCTGCAAACAATTCCCGGTCGTAGTAGTAAAACAAGTGTCGTATCCACAGGGAGATTGTTCAATTTACCCTAGTCTTGGTAGTTACTTAAAAACTGTAAAAAGGGGTTTAGCCGGAGGCAAGCTTGATTTGTTGTTTAATCAGAAATATAAAAAAACAGTAAAAGGTGAATTAATTGATGTGGATGGAAAAATGTATCCTAGGATAGCGGGGGAATTTCCTAAATTACTTAAACATATTTATAACCTTGTCTCAATTATTTATTGCCTATTAGAGTTAATAATTGTCAGTTACGAACTCTTAATAAAAGCCTTAATATTTTCCTGCTCAGTCCGGAGTGTAAATACTAAGATTAATTCCTTTGTGGTACTTAGACTATCTCAAAATCATATGTTGATAGTTACCAAATAAATGCAGTCGTTTGTCGCGCAAAGCATTTAGCAATATTAGTTGAAAGGAATTAAAACAAGTTAAATGAGAGAAACAGGTGATAAATATTAATTTACGTAATATTAGAAATCAAACCCCCATCCTAGGATACAAAGAAAATTACTCAGACATTAACGGAGATAAGAAGATTACACAGATAGATTTTGACATTAATTCAGAGGAAGAACTGGTCTGCTCTCCTCTCACTGCTGTTCTTCTATTTCTTTAGTTACTGCGTGAGTGTGGACTGTTGTGGTGATACGGGAGGAAATATAAGTGGAAGCGAATGGGTGAGTGTGGTGAATGGTTTCTTCAGACTCCCGTGTGTGTGTTGTTTTTTAGTAATGGTGTTGGGTTTATATAGAGAATTGAGGAGGCAGATCCGTACGTATTAATCGATTGCAGTTGATTGCAGTCTGAGTGCTTCATTTATTGCAGAGGGGACAGAGAGCTGGAGTGATTTAAGGTAGGCGGTGCGGCGGAGTAGATGGATAACAGAATCCATTTGCAGAACGACGCGAGGAAGAAGGAGACAGGCGCGTCTCAGATCTGGAATTTTTACACGCGTCCGCGTGGTGTCCTCCTCGTTGTCCGCCTGAAAATGGGGCGGTTGCATTGCGTGTTGTGTCTTGTCCGCCTGCGGTACCGCCTCGTTTGTAGGCGGTTGCATTGTTTCTTGCGCGCGCGAGGTGTGTCTTGTCCGCCTGCGGTACCGCCTCGTTTGTAGGCGGTTGTAATTGTTTCTTGCGCGCGAGTTCTTACTCACGTCCGCCTCCTAAACCGCCTCCTTACCATGCGGTTGCAATATGTGTTGACCTAATTTCCTTCCAACTTTGACTGGCTCTAGTTTCTTCGTTTGGACTCCGTTTTCTGAGCCGTTTGCGTCTACGCGTTCGTCTCTTTGTCTACTTTACCCCCGGCTTGGTTTTTCCTCATGTTTAAACCAATAAATTTGTGAGATAATCAATAAAACATAAACTGGAGGAAAAACATACGATAAGTGAGAAATGAGCAGAAAAGTGCTGATATAATACATGAAATACACCCATAAAACATGCTCATTTAGACACTTATCACCTCCGTACTATACGGACACTAGGCATCTAGTCTACAAACAGATTCGGGTACTTCGCCTTCATGGCGTCCTCTAATTCCCAAGTCGCTTCCTCGACATCGTGGTTAGACCACAAGACCTTCACCATTCGTACAGATTTATGGCGAGTGTCTCTTGTCTTTGTATCAAGGATTCGCAATGGAGTCTCGACATATCTCATCGTCGGCTCTAGGGATAAGTGTTCGGGTTCTAATACATGAGAGGGATCGGCTATGTATTTCTTGAGTTGTGATACATGAAAGACATCATGAACACGCCCCAATTCTTCAGGCAATGCTAGCCTATAAGCCACGACTCCAATCCTCTCGGTAATGGTATACGGCCCTACAAATTTTGGGCTCAGCTTGCCCTTTTGGCCAAATCGAAAGACGCCCTTCATAGGTGAGACACGCAAGAACACTTGGTCGCCCACGGCGAACTCAAGGTCGCATCGTCGCACATCCGCATAGGATTTCTGTCTATCTTGGGCTGCTTTCATATTTGCTCGGATTTGTTGTACCTCAGCTTGTACTTGTTCCAGATACTCCGGTCCTATGATGACCGCTTCACTTGACTCATCCCAACACAACGAGGTACGGCAAGGTCTACCGTACAAAGCTTGGAATGGCGACATCTTAATCAAAGCATGATAGCTATTGTTATACGAAAACTCGATAAGATGAAGCTTGTCAATCCAGCTCCCCTGGAAGTCTAAGGCACATGCCCTAAGCATATCCTCTAGTGTTTGGATGGTCCTTTTGTCTGACCGTCGGTCTTGGATGGAAGGCGGTGCTAAGCTTCAACTCAGTACCAAGCGCTTCCCGTGTTGCTCTCCAGTATCTCGAAAGAAATCTGGTGTCGCGGTCAGATACAATGGTTTTCGGGACTCATGGTGTCAGATGATCTCCTTGTCGAATAGCTCCGTGAGCTTCGCCACCTTCCAGTGTCCTTCATCGGTATGAATCGGGCAACCTTGGTGAGACGATCGACTACTACCCAGATCATGTTGAGTCCTCCCCTAGCAGGTGGGAGTCCAACAACAAAATCCATAGAGATATCGGGAATTTCCACTCCGGAATGGGCATGGATTGCACCATTCCTCCCGGTCTTCGGTGCTCGAACTTCACCTTCTGGCATGTGAGACACCTCATAACATACTCAGTCACGTCGGATTTCATTCCTGACCACCAGAAGTACCTCTTCATGTCTTTGTACATTTTAGAGGCTCCCGGATGGACATGCAATGTCGAACAATGTGACTCTCACAGAATACGATCCCTTAGCTCAGCATTGCTTCGGGGGACGCATAATCTGCCATTCAATCGGATTAGACCATCTTCATGCAATTTGAAGTCGTACTTTCGGTTCTCGAAGGCACCCTCTGTGATTTTCTGTCTGATCTTTGTGAAGTAAGGGTCGCTCAACTGAGCGTCTCGCACCTCGTCAACCAAGCTAAAAGAAGCGAGTAGTGAATGGAGTGAGTGTGCTCGACGACTCAGGGCGTCGGCTACAACATTTGCCTTCCCTTCTTTATACTGGAGGTTGATGTCGTAATCTGAGAGGAACTTCATCCACCTCCTATGTCTTAAGTTCAGTTCCTTCTGTGTGAATACATACTGCAAACTTTTGTGGTCGGAGTAGATGGTGATGCTTACCCCATAGAGATAGTGTCGTCATATCTTCAAGGCGAAGACAATGGCTCCTAACTCTAGATCATGTGTCGGGTAATTCTCCTCATGCTTTTTCAGCTGGCGGGAGGCGTAGGCTACCACCTTGCCATGCTGCATGAGTACGCATCCCATGCCCTTGCCCGATGCATCACAATACACCTCAAATTCCTCTGTGCCCTCTGGAAGTGTGAGAATTGGCGCTGAGGTCAATGAGTCTTTTAGGCTCTGGAAGGATACCTCACACTCATTTGTCCATACAAATGGTGCATCTTTCTTCATCAATGACGTCATGGGCTTAGCGACTTTTGAGAAGTCCTTTACAAACCTCCGGTAATAACCGGCTAAACCAAGAAAGCTCCGAATGTCGGTAACAGTCTTAGGTCTAGGCCATGATCGCACTGCTTCGATTTTGGATGGATCTACTGAAATACCCGCGCTCGAGATGACATGACCGAGGAATGATACCTGATCTAGCCAAAACTCGCATTTGGAGAACTTCGCATACAGCTGGTTCTCGCGCAGTGTCTCAAGTACTCTTCTCAAGTGGTTTTCATGCTCTTCTGCTGACTTCGAATATACAAGGATGTCGTCGATGAATACTACCACTGAAGTGTCCAGCTGATCACTGAATAACCGATCCATTAGGTCGATGAATTTGGCTGGTGCGTTAGACAAACTGAATGGCATCACTGTGAATTCGTAGTGGCCATATCTTGTTCGGAATGCTGTTTTCTCGATATCTTGCTCTTTGATAGCAATTTGGTGGTATCCGGATCGGAGATCAATCTTAGAAAAGACCGAAGCTCCCTTCAACTGATCGAACAGGTCGTCGATGCGTGGCAATGGATATTTGTTCTTTACGGTGACCCCATTTAATTCGCGGTAGTCGATGCAGAGGCGGAGACTACCGTCCTTCTTCTTAACAAAGAGGACTGGTGCTCCCCAGGGTGATACGCTCGGGCGTATAAACCCTTTGTCGAGTAGTTCACGTAGTTGCTCTTTCAACTCTGTCATTTCTGCTGGTACCATACGGTATGGTGCCCTAGCAATGGGACCAGTACCAGGTACAAGGTCGATTTCGAACTCTACTGCTCTCTGTGGTGGCATACCAGGTAGCTCTTTCGGAAATACATCAGGAAATTCTGAGACTACTGCTACATCATCACTGAATTCTGGATCTCTCTCCAGATCTTGCACATGGCATAAATACACTTCGTGTCCTTTTCTGAGCTCCCGGTACATTGCCATAGCGGAGATGACGTAGTTGAAGGCTCTCTCGGTCTCTGGCGGTATGAAACAGTGACCCCAGATGGACTCTTGAGCAGCAATCGGTGCTCGGCGCATAGGATCCGTCCCTTGTGCTGCTTCAACCAGTTCATTCCAATTATCAAGTCGAATCCCAACCCGTTGAATTCAATGAAGGAGATGGGAAACGCTTCGCCTTTGATGTGGATTGTGGCGGTGTGGTAATACTTAGTACATTTTACCCGCTCCTTTACGGGAGAGTAACCAAGAAATTTGGTAGCTCATCTGTGTCTAGCCCCAACCTCATAGCGAATGCTGGCGATACAAAGGTGTGAGGCGCCGGAGTCGAATAATACTGAGGCTTCGATGCCGTTTACTGGAATGTTCCCGTTAGAATGGTGCCACTTTTGCCGGCTTGTTCTTCGGTGAGGATACTCAGGTTACCTTCGGTACCGAGTCCACAACCTATTGATTCATAAGATGATAAGTAACGATGGTGGAATGCAAGTGGAATTGAATAACCAACACTGCTTTTATTGAATAACCAACCATCATACATACTGTGTCTCTAATACACGTTACTACTGGATTACATGCAACTACAAATTAATACTTTCTAAAGGTAAGGTTCAGGCGTCCTGGTTTCATGTTGTGGCATTGATTATTGCCGGTGGTGCCGTATTCAACTTGATCTTCTGCATCCCGTGATACAGCAACCTTGATTTTCCACCCATGATTAGGACATCTCCTGATCTCAATACCAACTTCTCTGCGAGGTCCACACGCTTCTGCTCGCTATACAAGAATATGGCGTCATCACCAATGGACCAAGACACTACGGGCACTCCTACTTCAAGAGATTCCGCTGTCTCGTCCTTATCTTGGTGTAAGCCAAGTCATCCTTCTTTCTCATAGAAGTTGACAATACATAGATCTGCTTCAAGTGCAGGGATTGGTTCATCTTCACATTGTTGTGCAATTTCTACAGCTCGCGTGACAAGCATTTGGAATTCAGGGGGTATTGTTGGAGGTGTGGCTCCGTCTCCTGTTCGCGTTGTTTGGTATGTCTTGGTATAAGGGTTCCAATCCTTTCCCAAGCACATCATTCTCAGCTTCATTGTAGCTCCACCGGGGAATTCGGGTGTATAAAATCCTCCTGGACCCATTCCTAACTCGTTGCATCGTCGGATGATTGAAACTTGTACTTCGGGTGTCAGGTATCCTTTTAATAAGATCATACCTGGGCGGATGACCTGACACTGATTGTTGTCGAAGTAGTGAGTGGCGATGTCAGTCTCTTCATGAGGTGAGTTCGAAGGTATTGGGTAACAGATAAGGGATTTCCCTAAGGTGGTAAATTATATCTAGTGTGAGTTTTGGGCTTACTAATTCATTTCATGCTCAATACATACTTCCATGTTACTTACTCATACTCATTTTCATACTTCAAGTACTTACGCATTCATGCTCCCATTCATACAATTACTTTAATACTTAGTCATGCTCTTCAAGGTTTAAAGGTTACGGTAGTTACCTGGGCCGGACTTAGTCCCGGTCCCATCACGATCGGTGATGTGTAAGGCCGGCTGCCTCTGTGGTGCGCCCTTCTGCGGACCTCGGGACCCCTGTCCCTGCGAGGTATGCTGGGCATGAGCATCGCCAGATGCTACCTCCTTGCCCTCACGCTGCTTGTAGCCCTGATAGTTGCCCTTGGGCTTAGAGTTCTCTGGGCATGCATTAGCACGGTGCCCCGGTTTCTGGCAAGTGTAGCAACGGATCTCCCTTCCTTGGCAATCTGTGCCGGGATGATCCTTGTTGCAGTTACGGCATATGTAGCTACGGCCATCAGATTGGTTCTTGCCCTGGCCAAATCCAGAACCTATAGCTTCCAAGTTAGCAAGGTTTGGTATACTTACAATACTCTATATACATACGTTTTCACAAGTGTACTAATTCGGTTTCGGGTTCTTACCCTTGTAGGGCTGAGACCTCAGTGGCTTCACTGCCACTGGTGCGGTGTAGGCAATCTGTAGCGGTTCAGCTGCCTTGCCCTTCTCAGTATGGGCTCCACCGTCTCCTGAGGTGTTCTTATGGTGGGAATGCTTCCCCTTCTTCTTCTTCCAAGGTCTGGCTTGGTTTTGGTCGTCGGAGGTGTTACCCTTGCTGCTCACCTTGCGCTTCAGCGCTTGCTCCTCGTCTCTTAGCTGGCAGGTGATCTCAACCCGAGATGCAGCGTGGTAACACTCCTGAATTACTCAGGCATTAGGTTACACTTACATACGGGAATACTAATTCGCATTACTCATGGCTTTTAAGGGTTCGATGTTGTTTACCTGAAGGGAGGTAAACCGTGTGAAGCCCATGCCATACCGGAGTCGATGGCTCAATCCGCCGTAGAAGCGGTCGACCAAGACTTGGCCGGTATACCCAAGGTCGGGTAGGAGTCTGAGAAGAGAGGTGAAGGTGCGGTAATATTCATCAACCATCTTCTTCTCGGTCATTTTCAGGGCATTGAGCTCAAGCCGTTTCTTGGTCTTGACATGCTCGGGATAGTACTTAGATCAAAGGAGAGAGATGAATGCTTCCCAACCGAATGCAGGGTCGGCTACGTGCTCGGCCTTAATGAGCTTCCACCAGTCCATAGCCGCGTCATTGAGGTAGTACGCAGCTATCCTCACTCGAACTCCAGCAGGAGTCTCAAGTGTCTCGAATGTCGTCTCCATCTCGAAGAGATAGGCCTCGAGTTTGGCGGGGTCGCTCTCGCCTCTAAAGCATGGAGGTCGAAGGTCGGCGACGGCCTTTACCCAATTTGTTTCTCGGGGTTGAGGCGGGTCGGGCTGCTGCTGTTGTTGTTGCTGTTGGTTTTGTTGGGTTGCTTGTACTGCGGTGATTACTTGCGGTAGCATCTGTGCTACCGTGGCGGCAACGATCTCAGCTATCGTCTGCGCGCCCGGTCCATCAGATGTCTCTCCTCTAGGTCGGCCTCGACCTCGTCCTGACATCTGAACAAGTGTGAATTACATTAGGTGCAGTGACACTATGACCTCATGGTCTTGATTCAAGCAATGGTATCGTCTTTGCAGACGTAAAGGGTATCCATTATTGCTAACGGTAATTCCTAGTTAGGTTTCTAATTCTCCGTTGTAAAACGGTTTATAACCTAACTCGGTAATCACTACACTCGGTATTCTAATCATCAGAGCGAGACTTCGCTCTGATACCACTTTTTGTAACACCCCAACCGCTAATCCTCCCATTATCCTCTAATCAATCCCATAATTACCTTACTCGCAGCGGAATACTTACTTACTCCCGGCGGGTGATACAATGCCGTTAGCCATCCGAGACTAAAAAGCTACTACTACTTACAGTAACGGTCTGACGATTAGAATAACCGAATACATACTGCTTACTTACAATACCAAATACTTACTTACAATTGATTACCGAGTATCCAAATTATACGAATTACATTCCAATACTACTTCCCAAAAATTAAGAGTTTATACATTCTCTCCTTACTATCCAACCATGAATTCATTAACCAAAAAGGTGTACCACATTGTACACCGGCTACTCAAAAAGGCCTTAGCCGTGTACAACTCGGTACACCATCCAAACCTACTAACTATACCAAAAAGAATTCAGCCTTGTCCTTACTCTAACGTCACGCCTCGCGGGTACCTGTAGAATAAAAACATTCCCCCTAGGGGGTCAGCTTACGCTGAATATGATAACCGCATACCCCGCGTACTAGCAAGGGTACGCCAACTATTTGGTCGAGTACATGTGGTTCGTTTCATTCATACATACATACATGCCTCATACAATACAAATTCAATACATTCAATTCACAAGCATACATACATTCAATACACACAAGGGAGATATTACGAGTCACCCATTCATACTTACCGTTTACTCACCGCATTACGGAGATACAATTCTCCATTCCATTCCGAAGTCATGTTATCTTCATTAGACACCCGGGTTAATCGGGTGTTCAATACTCTTTTACTCAAGGTCATTGACTTACAATAGTCAAGACCAATACACATACAATACTTACTTCTTACTTACTTCACTCCAGTTAAGTCGGTATGACCTCCGGGCAGGGATTACTACAACCCACCACCGGGCTTTAGGGTGGCCCACTAATCCAGGATGCTGCCCATTCAAGGGATTTGGTCCATGGAAAAGATTACAGCCAGGATTCGGATCCAACCTCTTGTATTTCCTTATCCTCACGCGTGGCCGAAACTATATCGGACTTCTACTCATTCCATTTTACTCATTACTCAAGTTAGGAGTTAGAATGTTAGGAATTAGTAGAAGTCAATACTCCTTTTCCATACATCAATACAATACACAAATACTCATCATGTACACATACACTTCATTCTCATTCATTCATTTCATGAATTATACAAACTAATTGTTCAAGAAGATACAACAAGAACAAAATAGTTCAACACATTTATGTGCAATATAAGTTCGATTCGTGCATTTATCTTGTTGGTGATCACATAAGCACACAAATCGGGGTAACCAAGTTAGGATACAGGGCATGAAGAAATCATACCGTTCACCGTCGTATTCGCACTACCGGTTCCTTTGATGATCAACTATTTGATTCCTATACATACATGAAGTAGTATGATCAATGATCTATTATTGATCTAACTTACTCCTTCATTGATACTTTCAATGTATACTTACTACTTCATTACTTTCTTACTTGATTATAAACCATTCTTTTCCTCATTACTTCTTATTCTTGCTTCCTTACTCATTTACTTATTTTCTTACCTTTACCACTTCATTAATGGTATATTACTACTTACATATGCATACACACTAGTAGAAAAAACATTTTAAATGACGCACTTTAAACCACGGTTGTACTCGTAACCGTCATTTAAAAACTTTATACCACGGTTATGATCATAACCGTCACAAAAAGTGTCGGCGGGAGATTTTATACCACGGTTCAACGCAGAACCGTCATATATAGCTTTACGTGTTTTATTATATACCACGGTTCTGAAGGAACCGTCATATATAGTTTGACGCGTTTTATTATATACCACGGTTATAGGTCGAACCGTCATATATACTTTGACCCCTTGCATTATATACCACGGTTGTATGACAACCGTCGTTTTTAGTCATGGTAAAAAACTTTAAATGACGGTTTCTTGGTAGAACCGTGGTATATAGTCTAAGCGGGAATTCAAATTCTCCGCGAAAATTAATGCGGCTCTTTCTCCTTCTCCTATTAGATATATTGCTCTCACTGTCGAACAAATCGAACATGCTCTCAACTCTTCTTCTCTTCAACTTCGCATTTTTTTTTGCAACCCACCGGTGAACATGGAACAAATTCTCCTCTTCTTCATGCTCTGCGCCTCTTCTTCTTCAACTTTGCAACCCACCGGCGAACTGGAAAACAAGGAACACATGCGCCTCTTCTTCATGCCCTGCGCCTCTTCTTGATGGTAATTTTTGTGAACAAGTAAAAAATGCTCTGCGCCTCTTCTTCACGGTAATATTTGCGAACAAGGAACACATGCTCTTCTTCATCTTCATTGTAATTTTTGCAACCCTAACCGGCAAACAGACGGTAATTTTGTAGCCCACCGACGAACACGGTAATTTTGTAACCCACCGACGAACAAGGAATACAACATTCACTCATTTATTTTGCAACCCTAATTCGCATACAAGGAACATACATGTTCTGCATTCTGTAGTGTTTGAGCTCTGTTGAATTAGTTGAAGACGGCGCTAAAATCGCCGGCGATTTTTCAAAAAAAAAAAAACTATAAACCACGGTTTTACGAATAACCGTGGTTTATTAGTTCATTTTATAAATTAAATACCACGGTTCTACACAATAACCGTCATTAATACTCACTTTATACCACGGTTCGGGCTTTTAACCGTGGTATAAAGTCAATGATCTCACGGGAAAAAGGGGTCTTAAACGACGGTTCAAAGGAACCGTGGTATAAACTCCCTTTTAAACGACGGTTTTTGAACCGTGGTATATAGGTTTTAGCTATATGCGACGCCAATATAAACCACGGTTTCTAACCGTGGTATATAGGCAAAATAACCGTCATTAAAAACATTTTTTCCACTAGTGACATGTGTATAGGCATATATATACATACATATGACTACCATAGTCATACTTCATTAATGGTATGTTACTACTTACATATGCATACATGTGTATAGGCATATATATACATACATATGACTACCATAGTCATATAATAAAACATTTTTTTTTGTTTTGACTCGACCGACCTTACCCAGGGTCGGACCCAAGGTCGGTTGAAGTCAGTAAGTTTCGATCAGGAAAAATTCCAGGCTCGACCGACCTTGCAAGTCCGGTCCCAAGGTCGGTCCATTCCAGTGGGTTAATTATGTGAAAATTTCAGGCCCGAACGACCTTGCAAGTCCGGTCCCAAGGTCGGTCCGTTCCAGTGTGTTCTGGGTTCGAGTTTCTGGACTCGACCGACCTTGCCCAAGTTCGGTCCCAAGGTCGGTCCATTCCAGTGGACTTCTGGCCTTCGCATTTTACGACTTGACCGACCTTGCAAGTTCGGTCCCCAAGGTCGGTCGAAGTCAAAAGACTTCCCGTCTGTGTATTTTAAGGCGCGACCGACCTTGCAGGTTCGGTCCCAAGGTCGGTCCGGCCCAGTACTTCACTGTTAAAATCTGTTTCTTAGTGTTTTACTTTCCCATTGCTTCCCAATCTTTACCAATACTTCCCTAGATGTTTACCACTCATTTATATGCTCTAAATCATCTTAATTCATCCACCAAACTTATTACTCAATCCTAGATACACCTGTACAATTTTTATCATTCCATTCCAACACTTACACTTGTTTTCCTCACACCAAACGCTACAGATTTTGGTTTTCTTCATTATGCTACAGATTTTTCCCTCAACTCTTATCCTCCAATACTCCCTCAACTAATGCCACTCTTAGCATTCAAAACACATTACTTTACATCCTATTTCTTCACATTACCTAAACCCTTTTCAAATCTGTTTTCAAAGTGGTTGAACACTCTCTTTAAACTCTCCAAATACACCTAGCTATTGTCTAGGTCATTACCTCTCCTTACACACACTAAGTCCTCAATTTCTAGACAAATTTGGACATAGTCTCCCCTATAATTCTTACTTTACTCACACACCATTTCAGCTCACAATTTGCTCATTCACACAACCTGTTTATCCAATACATTATACACACATTTCAACTCCTCTACAACACAATAAATTCTTGCACATACCCATTCACTACCCAATGTTTTCCCAAGCTTTTAAACATCATTAAAAAGCTTCAAAACTGTTACATTATCGTTCCTCAATATACTACAACATGCTTACTACTTATTACTCAATACATTACTCATTCTTAACTACTTAAAATCTGTTACATTACTACACATAAAACTAGTTCAAGGTAAGGGTGATTACCTTGTGTTTCTAGTTTTTCTTTTCTTTCTTGCTTTCTTCTTCCTTGTTCTCCCTCACACCATGCACAATGCTACAGCCACCATACCAATACACACTAACCATTTAGCATTCATTTTAACTAACCCTAGAATTTAGGTTTTAGGGTTTAGAAAAGAGTATTACCTTCCAATGGATGAATGAAGTTCTTGACTAGCAAGAGAGTAGGATTCCTAGTGAAATACCCCGTAATTAAAATTAGTGATTAATTAGGCTAATAAGTAATTTATAAGCTTAAATAAGTATAAATAAATATTAGGGAGCAAATCCCAAAGAAAACGGATCCTTAAAACGGATTAAAATCACTAACGAACCTTAAAGCGCGTTTTTCGAGGTAACCGGGAAAACATGACTTTAAGTGGGTCAAATGGACTCGTAACAATTTTTGTCAACTAAATAATCGCTAATAAATATTAGTGAAGCTTTAGAACCAATAAAATCAATAAAACGAGAAATTAGTAAAAACTGACAAAAACGGGAAGTTGTGGGGTAGAAACATTAATAACCAAAACTTATGTGTCCAATATTGTAAATAAAATTTCAAAACCCACATGGGGGCTGTGTGTGTCCGATTTTATTTCCCCCACACACCCTCTTAATTCCCTTTTCATTTGCAAAAAGACAAAGAAATTAAAAAGTGAAAAACAAACCTATACTACCCCACTCTCACACACTCTCTCCTATCCCTATTCTCTCTTCTCTCACGTGAACCCACCCCCTCAATCTCTCTTTTCTTTCTTTCTTCTTCCCCATGCGATTTCCATGGTGATTTGAAGCAAACCACAAAACTCCATCTTCTCTCTTCTTGTTACTCTATCAAACCTTCTCCAAAAATTACAAAAACTACACCATTGGATTCCTCTCATCAAGAGGGACATTTCTCTCTTTTCAAAAATCAAAAAGGAGAACTTTTGTTTTTATGGGTTTGCCCCATTTGGAGCTTCAAGACTACCATTAGCACCACCTCCTCCTCCTTGTTCTATTGAGGTAAACATCTTCTTGAAACTCCATCTTTTTCTAGGCTTTAAGGGTAAAACGAAATTTGAAGCTAAACCCTTGTTTGCTTCTTTGAATGCTAGCTGATTTTGGCATTGTTGGAGAGTGGGAAACATTATTCTTTAGCTATTCTAAGCTTCATCTACTCCCTTGGAAGGTAATATACTCCTAAACCCTAAAAACTCACATTAAGCTTGGAAGAATGATTAAGGGTTAGTTTAGTGTATTAAAATGGTATGTAAATATGTGGGCTGTAGTGTAAGGATTGATTTGAAAACCGGTGGAAAGAAAGAAGGAAGAAGCATGAGAGAAGGAGAAAGAAAAAACTAGAAGAAAACAAGGTAATTAAGCTCACCCTTGTGTAACCTTATAATTGTATGTGTAACAGATTTTAATGGAGTAAAATTTACATTGTAAAATGGTAGTGTGGTAATAGTGTAATGTGTAGGAAGAAACAAGGTTCTAAACCCTTAAAATACATTTTAAAAACTGTTACAAATTGGATTGGGAATTAATGTTTGAGTGCATGAAATTTAATGTTGTTAGTGTAGTATTTGTGTATGAGAGATTGAGTATATTTGTATTGGATATAAACAGGTGGTGTAGATCATTTACATGAGGGAAACAATGTGGTGAGAGTGCAAAATATAGGGGAGGTTATGGCAAAATTTACCGAGGATTAGAACACTTAGTGAACTAGGAACTAGGAGATTAATGTGTGTGTTTGTAACAGATTTTGGTTGAGGTAGATAGAGGGTATATTAGGAGAGATAGTTAATGTAGTTGTAATGTATTAGAGGTGTTAGAAATGACATTAGAAGAGGGAGTTATAGAAGGGGAGTGTTAGTATCAAAATCTGTAGCAAAATGCATTAAGGAAGAAAACAAGGTAAGTGTTGAATAGAAACTTAGAGAATTGTGTATATAAGTTAGTATAGAATTGTGTAATGAATTAGGAAATGAATTAGCATGATTTAGAGTGTTTAAATTGTACTAAAACATGTTAGGATGTATGTAGGAAGATTAGGGAAAACAATGGGTGAAATTGGGAAAGGAAAACAAGGTCTGTAGCAGCTTTCTGCTACCGTCCGACCCAGAGTCTGGATCGGACCGTGGGTCGGACGGGCCTTGAGAAACGACGATAAATCTTTCTGGAATGGTCCGACCCAGGGCCCTGAGTCGGACGTGGGTCGAACGGGTAAGATTTTTCCTGTGTCGAAGTTACTGACTTCGTCCGACCCAGAGTCTGGGTCGGACAGTGGGTCGGACGGGGCTTGAACACGGGACTGAAACTTTCTGGAACGGTCCGACCCAGAGGAGTATAGGTCGGACGGGACAGTGCTGGGTCAGACAGGAAGAATTTCAGAGGACGAAAATCTACTGGAATGGTCCGACCCAGGGCTTGGGTCGGACGCTGGGTCGGACGACCCATAACTTACAAAAAAAAACTGTAAGCTCATAACTAGTATATATATATATATACCTACCTATACATATGTACATATATATGTAAGTAAACCATCGTTAAGTAATTGAAAGTAAGTAAATAAAATGTAAGTATAGGAATGTAAAGGCTTAGTAAGTATGAGTTAGGAAACATAAGAGTAATCGAATTAAGTTAATGATAGTTAGATTAATCATTTGATTGTATGTATATCATAGGATTTGATTTGTGACACCGGAGGACGTTCGGAAACACGTACAACGGTGAACGGTATGAATTCCTCATGCCCCGTATGCTATCTTGGTTACTCTGATTTGTGTGTTGTGTGCTAATTGATCACCAAATAAGATAAATGCACGAATCGGAGTTATCATGCTTACTTGTGAATATGTAGTGTGGTATGTTGTGTATATTTTCTTTAAATCTCAGTTTGTATAATTCATGAAATGTATGGATGAATATGAATGTGTGTATGAATGATATACTGTACTGTGACCGAACATGTTTGTGATTGGACTTCTAACTGATTCCTAACAAGCTAACCAATCTAACTTAAATTGGTAATTAAATTGGAATGAGTAGAAGTCCGATATAGTTTCGGCCACGTGTGAGGATGAGGAGACACAAGAGGTTGGATCCGATTCCTGACTCTTAAACTGGTCCGCGGCCCAAATCCCTTAAGTGGGTAGCATCCCGGATTGGTGAGTCAAGTAAATCCCGGTGGTGGGACGGTGTAGTCCCCGGGCCGGAGGTCATACCGACTTAACTTGAGTATAAGTAAGTAAGTAAGAATGTAAGTAAAGTAAATGGAAGTAAGTAAGTAAAGTAAGAATAAGTAACATGTAATGAGTAAAAGAGTAATAAGCATTCCGATTAACCCGGATGCATAAATTGGCTAACACGGTGAAGGTAAGTATGTGTGTGTGCTATTGTATTGCTATCTTGCATTGTATGAAGTATTGTATATGCATGTATGTTGTATGCAAAGCATGTATGTATGAAATTAATGAACCACATGTTTAGTGGACGTTAAATAGTCGGCGTGCCCTAGCTAGCACGCGGTATATGCGGAGTTCATCCGCAGCTTTTGCTGAGCCCCTTGGGGCGATGTTTTTACTACACACAGGTACAAGAGAAGGATGAAGGCTGTGAAGTGTTGAAGCTTATTTCTTTTGTCTTCTTTTGGATTGTAAACAATGATTGATGAATGGTGTACTAAGTAGTACACGGCTGTAGCTTTTTATTAGCCGGTGTACCATGGGGTACACCTTTTTGGGTATAGAAAGGATGGTGAATTGGTATAGATGAGTAGCCGGTAGAAACTCATTACTTTTGGTAGATTGGAAGGGGAATGTAATTGAAAATATTTTAAATACTCGGTGATCCAAGAATTGTAAGTATGTCATATTTTCGGTAATGGTAAGCAATGTTTTAGTAGCTCGGTACACTTAGGCATCAGACCGTCACTGTAAGTAGTAATAGCCTTGCTAGCCGTATGGGCGGTTAGCGGCGTTGTATCACCCGCCGTAGTAATAGTAGAATTTCCGCTGCGAACTGATAGGATTAACAGGACGATTAGACGATAAGCATAGGATTAACGGTAGGGGTGTTACAAAAAGTGGTATCAGAGCGTAGTTACGCTCTGATGTCCATAGTACCGAGCATAGGGGATTACCGAGTTAGGATTTCAACCGTCTTAAGACGGATACTTAGAAACCTAACTAGGAACTACCGTTGTTAACAACGGATACCCTTGACGTCCCTATGGACGATACCTTGCTTAAATTCCAAGACCTTTGAGTCATATCTTGCGGAGCCTAATGTAAATGTTAAACATTTAGATGTCAGGAAGAGGTCCAGGTCGCCCTAGAGGAGGGGGCAATGACGGACCCGGCACGCAGGCGATAGCTGAAATCGTCGCTGCCACGGTAGCACAGATGCTACCACAAGTAATCCAAGCTATGCAGCAGAACCAGCAAAACCAACAGAATCAAGCGGGACCAATCCCTCCCCCTCCACCCAGAGAAGTAAACTGGGTAAAAGCTATCGTAGATCTCCGTCCTCCATGCTTTAAAGGCGAGAGCAACCCTGCTAAGCTTGAAGCTTACATCTTCGAAATGGAGACCGCATTTGAAACCCTCGAAGCTCCTGCTGGAGTTCGAGTGAGAGTAGCTGCTTACTACCTCAAGGATGCCGCTATGGACTGGTGGAAACTAGTCAAGCACGAGTATGTCGACGACCCCACCTTTGATTGGGAGTCCTTTGCCGCTATCCTCCGATCCAAATACTACCCGGAACATGTCAAGACCAAGAAGAGGCTTGAACTTGACGCTTTGAAGATGACAGAGAAGATGTCAGTCGATGAATACTACCGTACCTTTACCTCCATTCTCCGTCTTCTACCCGACCTTGGGTACACCGGCCAGGTGTTGGTCGATCGCTTCTATGGTGGTCTGAGCCATCGCCTTCGGTACGGTATGGGCTACACACGATTTACCTCCCTTCAGGTAAAATCGGTTAACCCTTAGTATCATTTCAATACCTTGAATTCCTTGAATCTTTCCCTTATATTTTCACAACTAAGAATCCCGGCTAATACCTGAAACTTCAGGAGTGTTATCACGCGGCTTCTCGCGTTGAGATCACTTGCCAATTACGGGATGAAGAAACCGCGCTGAAGCGCAAGGCAAACAATAAGAACACAAGTGCCGAGGAGCAGAACCAGGGTAAAAACTGGAAAAAGAAGAAAGGGAAATTCTTTCATCAAACTCAAAAGAACTTCCCAAGTGAGAGTAGTGCCCATGCTGAGCAGGGCAAACCAGTTGAGCTTCTTCAGCTTGGTTCATTTGCACCGGTGGCTGCAAAGCCACTGAGATCACACCCACCTAAGGGTAAACTTCTATTCCTAAATCGTATTCTTACAAGTACCATATCTAGTATATCCACGCACACATGTGCTAACCCTCTAAACCTCAGGTTCTGGCTCCGGTTTCACCAAAACCTTCTCAGACGGCCGCACCTATGTGTGCAGGAAGTGCAACCAAGACCATCCCGGCAAGGACTGCTATGGGAGAGAAATAAAATGCTACAACTGCCAGAAACCGGGACATACGGCCAATAGATGCCCAGAAAATGCCAAGCAAAAGGGGAACTTACAAAGCTACAAGTAGAGGGAAGGCAAGGAGGTTGCATCTGGCGATGCACCGGCCCAGCCGGCACCACAGGGACCGGGATCCCGGGGACCTCAGCGGGGTGCACCTCAGAGGCAGCCTGTCCTTCATGTTATTGACCGTGACGGGTCCGGTTCTAAGTCCGGCCCAGGTAATTATCCGAACCTTTAATCCTTGAAGTAGCATGACTAAGTAGTAGAGTAACTGTTTGAATGAATGCATGAGTAAATAAAATGAAGTGTGTATTAAGCATGAAAAGAAGTAGTTGAAACTAGCACTCACCATAGATGAAATTTGTAACCATAGGAAGCTTTAGTATCTGTTATCCGATACCGGTAAACCTGAATCAAGAAGAGATCGACATCACCAACCACTACTACACCAATGAACAGTGTCAGGTCATCCGACCAGGTATGATCTTATTAAGGGGATACCTGACACCCGAAGCGCAAATCTCAATCATCCGACGATGGAACGAGCTAGGAACGGGTCAAGGTGGATTTTACACACCCGAATTCCCCGGTAGAGCGAAGATGAAACTGAAGATGATGTGCTTGGGAAAGGATTGAAATCCTTATACCAAGACATACCAGGAGACACGAACACAAGATGAAGCAACGCCACCGACAATACCTCCAGAGTTTCAGACACTCGTCACACAAGCAGTAGAACTTGCACAACAATGTGAACATGAGCCGATCCCCGCACTTGAAGCGGACCTCTGTATCGTCAACTTCTATGAGAAGGAAGGACGACTTGGGTTACACCAAGACAAGGACGAGACAGTGGAATCTCTTGAACAAGGAGTGCCCGTAGTGTCTTGGTCCATTGGTGATGACGCCGTATTCTTGTATAGCGAGCAGAAGCGTGTGGACCTCGCACAGAAACTGGTATTGAGATCAGGAGATGTCCTAATCATGGGTGGAAACTCCAGGATGCTGTATCACGGGATCAACAAGATCAAGTTGAATACGGCACCGCCGGTAATAATCAATGCCACACACATGAAACCAGGATGCCTGAACCTTACCTTTAGAAAGTATTAAATTCATAGTATCATGTAATCTATTAGTAACGTGTATTAGAGACACGGTATGTATGATGGTTGGTTTATCAATAAGAGCAGTGTTGATTTAATTCCACTTGTGTCCACCATCAATACTTATCCAATTGTGAATCCAATAGGTTATGGAATCGGTACCGAAGGTAACCTGAGTATCCTCACCGAAGCACAAGCCGGCAGAAGCGGCACCATCTTAACGGGAACATTCCCAGTGAACGGCATTGATGCCAATGTGTTATTCGACTCCGACGCCTCTCACACTTTCGTATCACCATCTTTTGTGAAGAGGTTGAAGCTAGATGCGGATGAGCTACCGAATTTTGTGGTTACTCTCCCATCGAAGGAGCGAGTTAAGTGCACCAAGTTCTACCAATCAGCCACCATCAAAATCAAAAATGAAGCGTTCCCCATTTCCTTCATCGAATTCAATGGATTGGGATTCGACTTAATCATCGGAATGAATTCGTTGGAGCGGCACATAGGTAGAATCCTCTACACTGAGCACCGATTGCTGCTCAAGAGTCCTTCTGGGGTTACCGTATCTTACCGCCAGAGACCGAGAGAGCCTATCGACCACACTTATATCTGCTATGGCTATGTACCGGGAGCTCAGAAAGGGCCATGAAGTGTATCTATGTTATGTACAAGACCTGGAGAGAGATCCAGAGTTCAGTGAAGGAGTACCCATCGTATCCGAATTCCCGGATGTATTCCCTAAGGAGCTACCCGGCATGCCACCACCGAGAGCAGTGGAATTTGAGATTGATCTCTTGCCAGGTACTGGTCCCATTGCTAGGGCACCGTACCGCTTGGCACCTGCTGAAATGACGGAATTGAAAGAACAATTACGTGATCTACTCGACAAAGGGTTTATACGCCCGAGCGTATCACCCTGGGGAGCACCGGTTCTCTTCGTGAAGAAGAAGGACAGTAGTCTCCGCCTTTGTATTGACTACCGCGAGCTGAATGCGGTCACAGTCAAGAACAAATACCCATTGCCACGCATCGACGACCTATTTAATCAGCTGAAAGGAGCCTTAGTCCTCTCCAAGATCGACCTCCGTTCTGGGTATCATCAAATTGCTATCAAAGAGCAGGATATAGAGAAAACGGCGTTCTGTACCAGATATGGCCACTACGAATTCACAGTGATGCCATTCGGTTTGTCAAATGCACCAGCAAAATTCATGGACCTCATGAATCGTCTATTCAGTGAGCAGTTGGACACTTCAGTTGTTGTCTTCATCGACGACATACTTGTATATTCCAAATCAGCAGAAGAGCATGAATTTCATTTGAGGAAAGTGCTTGAGACACTGCGCGAGAACCAGCTGTATGCGAAGTTCTCCAAATGCGAGTTCTGGCTAGATCAGGTATCATTCCTTGGTCATGTCATTTCGAGCGCAGGTATCTCAGTTGACCCTTCTAAGATAGAAGATGTACGATCATGGCCTAGACCTAAGACTGTTACCGACATTCGGAGCTTTCTTGGTCTAGCCGGTTACTACCGGAGATTTGTAAAGGACTTCTCGAAAGTTGCTAAGCCCATGACTACATTGATGAAGAAAGATGCACCGTTTGTATGGACAGACGAGTGCGAGTTATCATTTCAGAAACTAAAGGACTCATTGACCTCAGCGCCCATCCTTACTCTTCCAGAGGGCACAGAGGGATTTGAGGTGTATTGTGATGCATCAGGCAAGGGAATGGGATGCGTGCTCATGCAGCATGGCAAGGTTGTAGCTTATGCCTCCCGCCAGCTGAAAAAGCATGAGGAGAATTACCCGACACACGACTTAGAGTTAGGAGCCATTGTCTTCGCCTTGAAGATATGGCGACACTACCTCTATGGGGTAAGCATCACCATCTACTCTGACCACAAGAGCTTACAGTATATATTCACACAGAAAGAACTGAATTTGAGACAGAGAAGGTGGATGGAGTTTCTCTCTAACTACGACATCGACCTATAGTATAAGGAAAGGAAGGCAAACATCGTAGCCGACGCCCTGAGCCGACGAGCACACTCGCTCCATTCACTACTCGCTTCTTCTAGCTTGGTTGACGAGGTGCGAGACGCTCAGTTGAGCGACCCTTACCTAACCGAAATCAGACAAAAGATTGAAAATGGTACATTTGAGAAGAAAAAGTATGACTTCAAGCTACATGAAGATGGGTTGATTCGGTTGAATGGCAGACTATGCGTCCCCCAAAGCAATGCTGAGCTAAGGGATCGCATCCTGCGAGAGTCACACAGTTCCACATTGTCAGTCCATCCAGGAGCCTCCAAGATGTACAAAGACATGAAGAGGTACTTCTGGTGGTCTGGAATGAAATCGGATGTGACAGAATTTGTATTGAGATGCTTAACATGCCAGAAGGTAAAATTCGAACATCGTAGACCGGGCGGAATGGTACAATCGATGCTAGTTCCGGAGTGGAAATTTCACGATATCTCCATGGATTTTGTTGTAGGACTCCCACCTGCTAGGGGAGGACTCAACATGATCTGGGTTGTAGTCGATCGCCTTACCAAGGTTGCCAGATTCATACCGATGAAGGACACCTGGAAGGTAGCGAAGCTAGCTGAGCTAATCGACAAGGAGATTATCAGACATCACGGAGTCCCGAAAACCATAGTATCTGACCGCGACACCAGATTTCTTTCGAGATACTAGAGAGCCACACGGGAAGCGCTGGGTACAGAATTGAAGCTGAGTACCGCCTTCCATCCTCAGACCGACGGTCAGACAGAAAGGACCATCCAAACACTGGAGGACATGCTTAGGGCATGTGCCTTAGACTTTCAGGGGAGTTGGTTAGATAAGCTTCACCTTATCGAGTTCTCGTACAATAATAGTTATCACGCCTCGATTAAGATGTCGCCTTTCCAAGCCCTATATGGTAGACCTTGCCATACACCCTTGTGTTGGGATGAGTCAAGCGAAGCGGTCATCATAGGACCGGAGTACCTTGAACAAGTGCAAGCTGAAGTTCAGCAGATTCGAGCCAATATGAAGGCAGCCCAAGATAGACAGAAATCCTATGCGGATGTGAGACGACGCGACCTTGAGTTTGCCCTGGGCGACCAAGTGTTCTTGCGCGTTTCACCTATGAAGGGTGTCTTCCGATTTGGTCAGAAGGGCAAACTAAGCCCAAAGTTTGTAGGGCCGTATGCTATCACCGAAAGAGTTGGAGTTGTAGCCTACAGGTTAGCACTACCTGAAGACTTGGGACGTGTCCATGATGTATTTCATGTGTCACAACTCAAGAAGTACATTGCTGATCCTTCTCATGTCTTAGAGCCCGAGAGAGTATCCATTGAGCCGACCATGAGATATGTTGAAACCCCAGTAAGAATCCTTGATAGAAAGACCAGAGACACTCGCCATAAGTCTATACGAATGGTGAAGGTCCTATGGTCTAACCATGATGTCGAAGAAGCGACATGGGAGTTGGAATATGCCATGAAGGCTAAGTACCCACACTTGTTCATAGACTAGAGAGTCTAGCATTTAGTAATACGGGTACGGGTCGTACCCCTTTTAAGGGGGGTAGAGCCCTTTTGCTTTTGCCTTGCTTCGGGGTAAGCATTGCTTAGGGTGTAGGTGTTGTAATAGAATTTTGAATGGCACATGTAGTGCGAGTGAAACTGGTATGCGTATGTATGTATGTGTAATGGGTAGTGTATGGATGTGTATGTATGTGATGTATGTGTATTGTGAATTGCAGTAATGTATTGTGTATTGTGTGATGGCACGAATGGGAAATGATGTATTGCGTATGTGAGTTCGTATTGTGCTTGAATTGTGTATGCTTGCAATGTGGAAGGAAGTAAACACCTCATAGGTGTAGTAAGACACATTATGGCAATTGGTTGCATAATGAGTAGAATTATAAAACTATTAACCTTGAGCAACTTTGAGGGCAAAGTTTCTTAAGGGGGGTAGATTGAAATACCCCGTAATTAAAATTAGTTATTAATTAGGCTAATAAGTAATTTAGAAGCTTAAATAAGTATAAATAAATATTAGGGAGCAAATCCCGAAGAAAACGGATCCTTAAAACGGATTAAAATCACTAACGAACCTTAAAGCGTGTTTTTCGAGGTAATCGGGAAAACGTGACTTTAAGCGGGTCAAATAGACTCGTAACAATTTTGGTCAACTAAATAATCGCTAATAAATATTAGTGAAGCTTTAGAACCAATAAAATCAATAAAACGAGAAATTAGTAAAAACTGACAAAAACGGGAAGTTGTGGGGTAGAAACATAAATAACCAAAACTTATGTGTCCAATATTGTAAATAAAATTTCAAAACCCACATGGGGGCTGTGTGTGTCCGATTTTATTTCCCCCACACACCTTCTTAATTCCCTTTTCATTTGCAAAAAGACAAAGAAATTAAAAAGTGAAAAGCAAACCAATACTACCCCACTCTCACACTCTCTCTCCTATCCCTATTCTCTCTTCTCTCATGTGAACCCACCCCCTCACTCTCTCTTTTCTTTTTCTTCTTCCCCATGCGATTTCCATGGTGATTTGAAGCAAACCACAAAACTTCATCTTCTCTCCTCTTGTTCCTCTATCAAACCTTCTCCAAAAATTACAAAAACTACACCATTGGATTCCTCTCATCAAGAGGGACATTTCTCTCTTTTCAAAAATCAAAAAGGAGAACTTTTGTTTTTATGGGTATGCCCCATTTGGAGCTTCAAGACTACCATTAGCACCACCTCCTCCTCCTTGTTCTATTGAGGTAAACATCTTCTTGAAACTCCATCTTTTTCTAGCCTTTAAGGGCAAAACGAAATTTGAAGCTAAACCCTTGTTTGCTTCTTTGAATGCTAGCCGATTTTGGCATTGTTGGAGAGTGGGAAACATTGTTCTTGAGCTATTCTAAGCTTCATCTACTCCCTTGGAAGGTAATATACTCCTAAACCCTAAAAACTCACATTAAGCTTCGAAGAATAATTAAGGGTTAGTTTAGTGTATTAAAATGATGTGTAAATATGTGGGCTGTAGTGTAAGGATTGATTTGCAAACCGGTGGAAAGAAAGAAGGAAGAAGCAAGAGAGAAGGAGAAAGAAAAAACTAGAAGAAAACAAGGTAATTAAGCTCACCCTTGTGTAACCTTATAATTGTATGTGTAACAGATTTTAATGGAGTAAAATTTACATTGTAAAATGGTAGTGTGGTAGTATTGTAATGTGTAGGAAGAAACAAGGTTCTAAACCCTTAAAAGACATTTTAAAAACTGTTACAAACTGGATTGGGAATTAATGTTTGAGTGCAAGAAATTTAATGTTGTTAGTGTAGTATTTGTGTATGAGAGATTGAGTATATTTGTATTGGCTATAAACAGGTGGTGTAGATCATTTACATGAGGGAAACAATGTGGTGAGAGTGTAAAATATAGGGGAGGTTATGGCAAAATTTACCGAGGATTAGAACACTTAGTGAACTAGGAACTAGGAGATTAATGTGTGTGTTTGTAACAGATTTTGGTTGAGGTAGATAGAGGGTATATTAGGAGAGATAGTTAATGTAGTTGTAATGTATTAGAGGTGTTAGAAATGACATTAGAAGAGGGAGTTATAGAAGGGGAGTGTTAGTATCAAAATCTGTAGCAAAATGCATTAAGGAAGAAAACAAGGTAAGTGTTGAATAGAAACTTAGAGAATTGTGTATATAAGTTAGTATAGAATTTTGTAATAAATTAGGAAATGAATTAGCATGATTTAGAGTGTTTAAATTGTACTAAAACGTGTTAGGATGTATGTAGGAAGATTGGGGAAAACAATGGGTGAAATTGGGAAAGGAAAACAAGGTCTGTAGCAGCTTTCTGCTACCGTCCGACCCAGAGTCTGGATCGGACCGTGGGTCGTACGGGCCTTGAGAAACGACGATAAATCTTTCTGGAATGGTCCGACCCAGGGCCGTGATTCGGACGAGGGTCGGACGGGTAAGATTTTTCCTGTGTCGAAGTTACTGACTTCGTCCGACCCAGAGTCTGGGTCGGACAGTGGGTCGGACGGGGCTTGAACACGGGACCGAAACTTTCTGGAACGGTCCGACCCAGAGGAGTATGGGTCAGACGGGACAGTGCTGGGTCGGACAGGTAGAATTTCAGAGGACGAAAATCTACTGGAATGGTCCGACCCAGGGCTTGGGTCGGACGCTGGGTCGGACGACCCATAACTTACAAAAAAAAACTGTAAGCTCATAACTAGTATATATATATATATATGTATACCTACCTATACATATGTACATATATATGTAAGTAAACCATCGTTAAGTAATTGAAAGTAAGTAAATAAAATGTAAGTATAGTAAAGGCTTAGTAAGTATGAGTTAGGAAACGTAAGAGTAATCGAATTAAGTTAATGATAGTTAGATTAATCATTCGATTGTATGTATATCATAGGATTTGATTTGTGACACCAGAGGACGTTCGGAAACACGTACAACGGTGAACGGTATGAATTCCTCATGCCCCGTATGCTATCTTGGTTACTCTGATTTGTGTGTTGTGTGCTAATTGATCACCAAATAAGATAAATGCACGAATCGGAGTTATCATGCTTACTTGTGAATATGTAGTGTGGTATGTTGTGTATATTTTCTTTAAATCTCAGTTTGTATAATTCATGAAATGTATGGATGAATATGAATGTGTGTATGAATGATATACTGTACTGTGACCGAACATGTTTCTGATTGGACTTCTAACTGATTCCTAACAAGCTAACCAATCTAACTTAAATTGGTAATTAAATTGGAATGAGTAGAAGTCCGATATAGTTTCGGCCACGCGTGAGGATGAGGAGACACAAGAGGTTGGATCCGATTCCTGACTCTTAAACTGGTCCGCGGCCCAAATCCCTTAAGTGGGTAGCATCCCGGATTGGTGAGTCAAGTAAATCCCGGTGGTGGGACGGTGTAGTCCCCGGGCCGGAGGTCATACCGACTTAACTTGAGTATAAGTAAGTAAGTAAGAATGAATAAGTAAAGTAAATGGAAGTAAGTAAGTAAAGTAAGAATAAGTAACATGTAATGAGTAAAAGAGTAATAAGGATTCCGATTAACCCGGATGCATAAATTGGCTAACACGGTGAAGGTAAGTAAGTGTGTGTGCTATTGTATTGCTATCTTGCATTGTATGAAGTATTGTATATGCATGTATGTTGTATGCAAAGCATGTATGTTTGAAATTAGTGAACCGCATGTTTAGTGGACGTCAAATAGTCGGCATGCCCGAGCTAGCACGCGGTATATGCAGAGTTCATGCGCAGCTTTTGCTGAGCCCCTTGGGGCGATGTTTTTACTACACGCAGGTACAAGAGAAGGATGAAGGCTGTGAAGTGTTGAAGCTTATTTCTTTTGTCTTCTTTTGGATTGTAAACAATGATTGATGAATGGTGTACTAAGTAGTACACGGCTGTAGCTTTTTGATTAGCCGGTGTACCATGGGGTACACCTTTTTGGGTATAGAAAGGATGGTGAATTGGTATAGATGAGTAGCCGGTAGAAACTCATTACTTTTGGTAGATTGGAAGGGGAATGTAATTGAAAATATTTTAAATACTCGGTGATCCAAGAATTGTAAGCATGTCATATTTTCGGTAATGGTAAGCAATGTTTTAGTAGCTCGGTACACTTAGGCATCAGACCGTCACTGTAAGTAGTAATAGCCTTGCTAGCCGTATGGACGGTTAGCGGCGTTGTATCACCCGCCGTAGTAATAGTAGAATTTCCGCTGCGAACTGATAGGATTAACAGGACGATTAGACGGTAAGCATAGGATTAACGGCAGGGGTGTTACACCTAGCCCACAAGAGAAGCCAAAATCGGCTGGAGCAAGAAGAACCAAGAGTTCAAAAACTGAAAATCCTTATAATGCTAATGAGAGCTAGAAATGAAGGATTTTCGAAATTCTTTTTACCTCAAGATGACAAGGAGGTGAAGGTGCTTCTAATGGTGGACTCAAATCTTCAAATGGGGAATACCCATGGAAATGAAAGTGGTCATTTTCGATTTTTGGAAAGATGAAGATGCTCTCCTTGCCAAAGGGGTTCTAATGGTATGATTTTTATTGCATTTGGAGGTGGTTTGGTCACTCAAAAATGGAAGAGAAGAGGAGGGCTGCACACACCTCTTCCAATCGCCATGGAGGTGCTCAAGGAAGAAGAAGAGGAAAGAGAGAGAGGGGGCTACATGAGAGAGAGCAAGGGGGGATGGGTTGTGAGGAGAGAGAGTGTCAAATTTTGCTTTTTCTTTACTTTATTTGTCTTTTAGCACATTAGAAAGAAATAAAGAGAGTGAGGGAGGGGGCTGTCGATTCCACTCACACACACACTCACATTTTTATTTTTATTTGCAAAGTGGACACACTAACTTTGTTTATTTGTACTCTTACCCCACAACTTCCCGGTTGTTACAGTTTTTTACTAACCGGAACCCGTTTTCCGGAATTTTCTTGTTTAATTAATTTTATTGATTCTAAAGCTTCACTAATATTTATTAGTGACTATTTAGTTGACCAAAATTGTTACGAGTCTATTTGACCCGCTTAAAGTCGCGTTTTCCCGGTTTCCTCGAAAAACGCGCTTTAAGGTTCGTTTAGGCTTTTAACCCAATTTAAAGGTCTGTTTTCTTCGGGATTTGTTCCCTCGTATTTATTTAAGTATAATTAAGCCTTTAAAAATTATAATTAGCTTAATTAATCACTGTTTTTAATTACGGGGTATTTCAATCCTTAATTTAATACCGTAACGCTGTTATATTATTATGTCATTTTTTACATTTATATTGTTGTTTAATTAATTTTAAATTCGTATTTAGTTTTCTCATTTATTATAAGTTGCACATTTACCAGTTTTTTTATTTATATGCCTTAATTCAATATGGTAATGTTTTTGTGTTATTTTGCAATTTTTTGACATTTATATTGCTATTTAATTAATGTTAAATTCGTAATTAATTATCTCATTTAATTTATAAGTAGCACATTCACCAATTTTGTGTTTATATGCCTTAATTTAATATGATAATGTTTTTATATTATTATGCAATTTTTTACTTTTATTTTGTTGTTTGATTAATGTTAAAATCATAATTAATTATCTCATTTAATTTATAAGATTAACCAGTTTTGTGTTTATATCTCTTAATTTAATATGGTAATGTTGTTGTATTATTATGCAATTTTTTGACATTTATGTTATTGTTTAACTAATGTTAAATTTGTAATTAATTATCTCATTTAATTTATAAGTTGTACATTTACCAATTGTGTGCTTTTATACCTTAATTGAATGTCGTTATGTTGTTATATTATTATGCAATTTTTTGGGCATTTATATTGTTGTTTAATTAATGTTAAATTCAAAATTAATTATCTCATTTAATTGATAAGTTGCACATTTACCAATTTTGTGTCTATATGCCTTAATTTAATATAGTAATGTTGTTATATTATTATGTAATTTTTTGACATTTATATTGTTGTATAATTAATGTTAAATCGTAATTTAGTATATATTTAATTTATAAGTTGCACATTTACCAATTTGTGTCTATATGCCTTATTTTATTATGGTAATGTTGTTATATTATTATGCAAATTTTTTTTACATGTATTTTGTTGTTATATTAATGTTTAATTCGTAATTAATTATCTCATTTAATATATAAGTTACACATTAACCAATTTTGTGACTATATGCCTTTATTTTATATGGTAATGTTGTTATAATATGCAAATTTTTTGACATTTATGTTGTTGTTTAATTAATGTCAAATTCATAGTAAATTATCTCATTTAATTTATAAGTTGCACATTTACCAATTTTGTGTCTATATGCCTTAATTTAATATGGTAATGTTTTTATATTATTATGCAATTTTTTTACATATTTTTTGTTGTTTATTTAATGTTAAATTTGAAATTAATTATCTCATTTAATTTATAAGTTGCACATTCACCAATTTTGTGTTTATATGCCTTAAGTTAATATGGTAATATTGTTATATTATTATGCTTTTTTTACATTTATATTGTTTTTTAATTAATGTTAAATTTGAAATTAATTATCTCATTTAATTTATAAGTTACACATTTTCCAATTTTGTGTCTATATGCCTTAATTTAATATGGCAATGTTGTTATATTATTATGCAATTTTTCACATTTTTGTCTTTTTAATTAATGTAAATTCGTAATTAATTATCTCATTTAATTTATAAGTTTCATATTCACCAAATTTGTGTTTATATGCAATAATTTAATATGGTAATGTTGTTACATTATTATGCAATTTTTTGACATTTATATTGCTATTTAATTTATGTTAAATTCGTAATTAAATATCTAATTTAATTTATAAGTTGCACATTTATCAATTTTATGTCTATATGCCTTAATTTAATATGGTAATATTGTTATATTATTATGCAACTTTTTTACATTTATATTGTTGTTTGATTCGTAATTAATTATCTCATTTAATTTATAAGTTGCACATTTACCAATTTTGTGACTATATGCCTTTATTTAATATGGTTATGTTGTTATATTATTGTGCAATTGCTTTACAATTATATTATTGTTTAATTAGTAATTAATCATTATTTTTAATTCATAAGTTGCACATTTACCAATTTTTTTACTATATGCCTTTATTTAATATGGCAATGTTGCTATATTATTATGTAATGTTGTTGTTTAATTACTATTAAATTCATAATTAACTATTTCATTTAATTTATAAGTTGCACATTCACCAATTTTGTGTTTATATGCCTTAATTTAATATGGTAATGTTATATTATTATGCAATTTTTGACATTTATATTGCTGTTTAATTAATGTTAAATTCATAATTAATTATCTCATTTAATTTATAGGTTGTAGATTTTCTACCCCCGAACTATTCAAGGTTAGTTTTCTTACTTGTTCAAAAAAAATTTAATCAGTTGTTCATGTTATAAGTTCCTAAGACATATGTGTTACAGTTTTACTACTTTGCTTATTTATTTATTAATCTTTGTTAAAATTAATCCTTACTTTGCATATCATCCCCAATCGTCACCAACATTGCAAATGTTAGTTTGTTGACAAATTCATAGTTTTTCTCGTTTGGACCTGTGACAATATATTTATTTCTCTGAATTATTTATGTATCATTACTTATGAAGATGGCACATCAATTCCAGCGTCAACTTGGTTAACTAGGACCCGAAGAAAATGACCTGTTCACGTACCAGTCCACTCACATCTCAGCAGCGCTTTTTTCAGATGATCCGGTCCGTTATAAGATGTCAAACTTTACTACCTTTAATTAAATATTTATTGTAGTATAATCATGGCATGTAGGTAATGCAGAACATAAAATATACTGAAAGAAAACCGTGTTCAAGAAATGTGGATGTTGAGCCCACTCACTATGCCCTACATGAGTACATCAGGGATTTAGGATTTTTTTTGGGCCTGCTTTATTTAGAATCATGGCTGATAATTCAATTGTCAACGCACTAGTTCAAAGGTGGAGACCAGGGACTCACACCTTTATGTTGCAATTTGTGAGGCAACTATTATTCTTGAGGATGTTCATCACTTAATTGGTTTGAAGGTGAATGAAGATCCCGTTTTTGTGTGGATGAACCAGCCCGTGGCATATCTGTGTCTTGAACTGTTGGGTGAAAAAACATGATCTGAACACATGAGAGGATACAAGATTTCAAGGTCCTGGTTGTACACGAAATTCAAAATTGCCGACCAGGAGCAGGATACTGATGAGTGTCCAAACGAGCATGTTTTAGGGGAGTATTTCATTTGTTAAATCAACACTTTTCATGCTCATTTCTCCACTCTAGCTAGTTTTCCTCTAGTTTTGTATGTATTGGTGTTTTAACCATTATTACTTAAACAGGAGGAATAACATAGCTAGAAATAAAGTAGACGGAGACAGGAACGCGTGGGTGCAAACGGATTCAAATTTAGAGCTAGAACGAAGAAGCTAAAGCAAAAACAAACTTGGACCATTTCTTTGAGATTTGTCTAGGTCTGTGTTCGGGTATACAGACCCGGACCAAAGCAGTGTAAAGCTTTTCGACGATTTTGAGTGTGGTCCGGGCTTCTGTCCAGGTATACAAACCTGGACCATAGCAGCGAGGAACCTTCTGGACAATTTTGAGGTTGGTGCAGGTTTATATCAGGGAAACAAACACGCACCAAAGTAGAGCGTGAGATTCTGGATGATTTTGAGGCTGGTCCGGGTTTATGCCCCAGACGGAAACCCTTACCAAGCCAGAAAAGCTGCAGAGACGCATTTTGAAACACGGAAAAGATAAGAGAGAGAGAGAGAGAGAGATTCAAGCCGAGCATAGCAGCAGCGTGAGAAAAGAAGAAAAAAAAAGAGAAAGGAAAAGAAGAAGGGGAAAAAGAAGAAGGAAAAGAAGAGGAAGATCTCCCTCACCATTGAAGCTCTTCTTCATCTTATCCATGGCCATTTCTCTTCCTTATCTCTTCTTTATCTCAACTATGCTTGAGTAGTCTTGTTGTAGCTAGAGATCCCCCAAATCCCCTAAACTCCATTGTTGAATCTTGGATTGATGTTTATGCTATATTTTAGTCCTTGTTCTTAATTGAAGATGATTATTGAGTGATTATGGCCTTTAAGCTTGTCTTTGTTTATTTAGGGATTTGTTTAAGGTTTGCTCTAATTAATTACTATTATGTTAAATTGGTTGGTTTGATATCACCAATAAGTTTAGCATCAGTGTGGATTTCTATGGACGGGTTTCTAGAAGCAGAATCTTTACCGTTGGGAAGAAATCAATGTTAGCCGATTTTCACTGATTTTGAGATGAGGTTCTCATTGCAACTTAGGGTAGATTTTTGTGCTTAATGCTTCCGATTTAGTTGGAGACTCAAATTTATAGTCAGTTTCCATCTAAATTGGATAGGATTAATAGACCAAGATTTGGCTATTAATTAAATTCCTGTTGTTTAGCTATTAATCTAAGACTCAACACTTGGCAGTAAAGGGTTGCGGGTGCAATATTCATCCCGAGCTACACCAATCCTACATTAGTTAGTTTAGTCTTATTATTTTCTTTTATCTCTCCAATCACTACCAAAAACCTCCAAATTTACATTTATACACTATGGTTTATATTCTTGCACAAACACTAAACTTATAAGTAATTAGATAGTTACGAAGTCCCTATGAATACGACCTTGTTGGACTACAATGATTGGGTTCACTGCCCATTAGTTAGAAAGATAGTTTAATCACTATTTTGTGCCAACAAGATTTTGGCGCTGTTGTTGGGGACTTCGGCCCAACTATCTGCTTTTTATCTGTTTAGTTTTTGGGCATATTTTTCATCTCCTTTGTTTACCCTTTTTGTGTATAAATTTTGTTTCTTATCTTTGTAAAAACCTTAAGCTGATGGATGGTTATTGTAATCCAGCTGGAGGTTGGAATGGCTACTCTTATGGGTAAGAAAATTACAATCAATGGTTTGTGTGTTAGAGATGTGGAGGAAACCATGTCAGGTCTCAATGTTAGGTTGGAAGCTCTAGGTTAGGGGATATGATGGTAGATTTTTTTCCCAACATACCTACCATATGAGAGTCGACCAACTGGATTGAAGGACTATCCTGAGAATACACAAGTCACCAACCCATGGATTGTATGCCAAAGAGTGGAAGAGACCACAAGAGTGCTCATTGTTTTATGATCACGACAAGGGAAGATTCACCCAATCTGGAGGAAGAGGATCATGTTGTTGAGGACTTGAGTTGCTCTCTATCTCCTCCCCCATTTGAATTTGAGCAAACGTCATTCACCCTTCTGCCTGAGCTTGAAGAAAAGCCATTAGAGGAAAGTTTCCACTTTGACTTCATGGAGTTTCCTCCCTCTGAAGTCAACTACTGTTATTTCCCCTCCTTCATGCTCTACCAAAAGATGAGGATGGGGACATCCTCAACCCTGAAAAGGAGAAGATGCCACCTCCCTCCGTGTCATCAGAGGAGAGTGCTTCCATCGAATTCAAGGAGCCATCTCCCTCTGAAATTGATAACCATCAAGGCTCTTCCTATGAGCCTCACCCCAAAGACAAGGAATACTACATCCTCGAAACTAAGGAGGAGGAGCCATCAAACTTTGATCTTCATCTGGAGGATCAAGGTCTTCCCCACCCGAGGACCAATGAAGTAGGGTGGAAACTCATAGTTCACCCGTTAAGTGCGGAGACCACCTTCCCATTTGATCCGGGACCATAGTTTGAAGATAAAGTCCACCCCGGAGTTCTCTCTGCACCGCTAAACAAAGTTAAGGATGTCTTCATCCTTAAATGTGAAGAGGAGTCTCCAAGACAAGATGATCCTCGCACCAAGGATCATCAACCTCAATATTTGGGCCGTTTTATAAAGAAAAATGATGCCCACCCAATCCACTCATTGAAGCCCACTTCAATATTCATTTTCGATCCTGGAGGACTTCATTGTGGTATGTTCTAGCCAAGTACCTTAAAGATGAGCAGCTTCCCGGTAGGTAAACCGGATGAAATTTTTTTTCTTTCATTTTCCTTTATTTTAATTTGTCAAGTTCTCCTTTGATTTTGTTTTTTCTAACTTTTAACCCCTTTTGTATTTGGTTGATTCTTGTGTTTCTTGCAGGTGCAACTTAAAGTCCACACCGCAACCAAGCTACGCTAATTGAGACTAAAGCTCAAGTGTAGGGAGTTCCTTGAATGCAAGCAACACAATCTCAGGGGAGTATTAGCTTCTTAGATTTTGATACTCTCACTTCTCTTCTTTCATTTTGACTCTACTTGTTTCTGTCAATGGCATAACTTATGTGCTATAATGTAGTTTGTGTCCCTTGCATTTTCTCTCTGTTTGCTTCCTGAAAAGGTCTTCTAGAACCTTCCCCGGTTTGTTTGGTGAACAATGAGGACATTGTTCAAGTTAAGTACAGGGGAGTGACCTTTTCAGTGAATTGTTTGCTTAAATGTTTAATTCCTCTGCTTATCTTGCATTTGTCTAAAATAAAAAACTTGAACCCTTGTGATGTGAGTCATTCTTATTAAGAACAAATACTGTTATGAATTGTGGAATAAATGCTCAAATTTTTCTTGTTGATTGCTTTTGAGAAGCATTTTACATGCGGTGAGACCAAGTGATCTTGAATGGTTAGATTTTTATTGCTTAGGGGTTTCTTCTGTCTTCTCTCTTAGGGATTGCTAAGGAGTGTTTCATTGTGAAAATCTCTAAGGAACTTGTGAGACGCCATTTGTAACCAACAATGAGATTTGAGTGGTTCTTAAATGCAAAGGTTATATGCCCAAATTTTATCTCCTCATCTCTTATGCAAAAGTAAAACAAATGTTGTAATTATATTTTTCCATTTGTTTTCTTCTCAATGCTCATTCTTGAGAGAAGTTGGCCATGGTAAAAGTTTTCCAAGTCACATAATCTTTAGAACTTTGACGCACTCCGGATCATACTGAAACACCCTAGGAAATCCTAGGTACAAATATACCTTCTTTATTATTTTATATGTGTATGTGTTGCTTGTAATTAATATAAGCTAGTACAATGGAGGTTAATTACTAGCTTGTAAAAATGTAATTTGTAAAACATGTACAATGTACAATAGGAAGATTGTACATGTAATAACTAGTTCATGTTATTCCTTTATTCTTAAGTATATTATAAGATAATATACTTGTTACAATAATTAGCTATCTAGTTCTTGGTGATAATTACCCACTTTAAACACTTGTAGTAACATGTATACAGATAGCCGATTTATTTGACTAGGAATTGCACATTCCTGTACAAGAGTAACGACTATTTTATTCAGCCTTAGGTAGCTAACGTTTTTTTTTCCTGATAACGACTACCCATCAACAACCTGTACTTTCAAGCCAGTACATCCTCGTACAACAAAAGAAAAAAAAACTGCTCAACATGTAAATTGTTTTGGATGGGTACTAAGCTTGTTTTTTATATAATAATACCTTTACCACTGTACTTATCCTTTTCATTGTGATCTACTCTGTCTACTTACGGGATGTAAGTATCGGTTTGCACAGCCAACCATCTAAAGCAATAGGGGTTAGACACCTAAGTATATTGGCTAAGTGTCATTTGAGGAGTGTTCCTTGTCATCAAGGGAATTTATTTTCTTTGACTTTATATCACCCCATCGGCCAGCACTCTCCTGGAGCAAGCTGCTGAGCTTTCGTCTTCCTTCTTCCTAAGCTGTTGAAGAACCCAACCAGGAGAAGAAACAACCTGAAAAAAAAAAACAGAGAACAAAAACAGAAAAAAAAGAGATAAGTGTATAACTGAGAGCAGAGAGTTGTTGCTAGCGACAGTTCTTCTCTTCAACTAACAGCTTTGTCTTCCTTTTCATTTTTGTGACCTGCATTCACGTAAGAAACCTGAAACAACCAAGATATAAGTGGGTTAGAGAAGTGAAAAAGAAAATAAAACAGCAACAGCAAGATGCAAACACCCATGAGAACAAAGTGCTACAGCTATTGTTATCTTGCGCAAGGAACAAGGAGGGGAACTAAGGTTCAGGTGCTGGGAGTTTAAGAGAAGAAGGAGAAGAAGTTAACCAGTAGAGATCATAGCGAATTTAACAAGTAATGGCTAGGAGGAATCAGGTAACCCCATGTATAACCAAGATGTTTCAAAACAGAAAAAAAAAATAGTTTTCTAGTTGTTGTGTGTAGCTTCTGGTATACCGATTTATTGCTGTTCTGTTTGTTGAATTGTGGAGCTAAGTTTTATCTTGTCTGCTGGTTTAAACCCTTCTGCTGCTCAATATACTACACGGTTGAAATCAGTAAGTAAGTTAGACTTTTACCTTGGTTCATGTTCTCAGGGTATGTTTCTGTTGGAAGAAACGCTTTCAGTTGTCCTCAACCAGCAGCTCTTTTCCCTTTGTTTTGAATTGAATATCGATTCCCTGAGCATGAAGGTGTGTGGGTAAGTTAGATAAATATACAGCAGAGTTGGGTGAATACACAGTAAGCTAGAAGAGAGAAAAAGATGGGTTGTTGGTGTTGTCGGTTAGAAATAAAAAAAAGGGGGTGCTGTGTTGTGTATATATAAGCATATCGTTAACAGGGGATAACAGCTAGGAAAAAGAAGCAGTAAGTTCACTGCTCGTTTGTGTGTGTATAAATATATACGCATATCAGTAACATAGCAGCTAGGAATATATATATATATATGCATATCATTAACGAATGTGTGTATACACATATATATATTATGCATAGTGATAGCGATGGATAGAGCTAGAGAAAACAAAACAATAGTCTTACAAGCAGCTAGTTACGAGCAAGTTATATGTCTATGTGTGTGCATATAAATATATATGCATATCAGTAACAAGAGGTAGTAGCTAGGAAAAGAAACAGGAAGTTCACAAGCAGTTTGTGTGTGTGTGTACATATATATAAATATAGGCATGTCGATAACAGGAGATAGTAGCTAGGCAAAAGAAAAACTTGTTTTTAGTTGAGGGATATACACAATTGACGTGAGCTAGTATAAGTATTTGATGACGAATATATATAATTGTCGTAAGTTAGGATAAATGTTTGAAACAAATAACTTGTTTTAGTTGATGGATGAGTGAAATATACATTTGTGCATAAATTGTTATAGTGATAAATTGTAAATGTTGATATTGTGATATTTCGGTTTAATAAATGTTATGGTTGGTTGTACTGATGTACTATGATGCTATAATTTATATTTTGGTAACTTGAGGTAGTAAATGAGGCAAGGAAGTGCCTAACCAATTGGTGAAGTGTTTATGGATTATTTACTCCTAACACTGTACTGGAGTTTATTGTTACTGCTCCTACCAACGTATTGGAGCTAAGCCATCATGATCTACTCTATAGGCTGATGATCTATAGGGGGTGTGCACACTTAAGGACATGAGGTGAGGTGGGTTATGTTATCTGAGGGGTCGAGAGTGTTAGTACTCTATGTCGAAAGACCGATTGCCCGAGGACAGTGGAAAGTATATAAGGGTGAAAGAAATGGTACCTACAGTGAACAGTGGAACTCATTGCTTACTTGTTGTTATGAGTGTTTGTTGCTACTTTGGAATATTTGTTATGTGCTTTAAGGTGTGGTAAGTAACTCAGGTGTTCCCTTGGTTTTATGTATTAACCCTGTTATGAAGGTGTTATTTATTGTTGTGCTGCTCAGGTGTGTAAGTTTTATAAAGTAAAACGTATTTTACATGTTGTGGTGGGAGTTACTCAGCGTTGCTGATTTTGGCGTTATGTCCTGTGGTCTTTTCTCTGTGATTGTATGACTGACCACAGGTACAGGAAAGGATGGTGTTTTCCCCTAGTCATGAAGTTGCATGAGAGAGTGGAGCTAAAGAGGAATAGAGATTGAAGTTAGAGGGTGTTGTAATGATTACCATAAAGTGCTTATGTATTAGGGTTAAATAGTTTTGATGTAAGCTAAGATGTAATGTAAGATAATAGTCAATGTGTAAAAAGGTTTATGTATATGTAGTTTTTGAAGGATGTAAGAGCCAGTAGAAATGTAGACGTTTACAAGTATGTTTTGGTTTGTACGTGGGTGTTTACCATAATACCTATGTATATATACGAAGTTACAAGTTGATCAGTTGAAAGGGGAAAAATCTGCGAGGTTAGTTTCTTTAGCCTTAACAATCACTAGAGAGTGGTTGTGGCAGTAGCATCCCAAATAGAGAGTTTCTAGTCTTCCGCTGAACAGTTCCGAAATTTTATAAGCCTGATGTTTGGGGGTGTTACAAGTTGGTATCAGAGCTATAGGATATAAACTGAGTTAAAAGACAAGTAAATATGGTATGTATACTTGTGTGTGAATGTTGATTGAGTGTTTGGATGATTTGATTGTTTGTGAATATGTGACTAATGAATGTGCGTGTGTAGAATGGTGAGCATTCCAACCCTGGAAGGGAGGCTGAAAGAGGCCAGCTTGAAACCTTACGAGAATTAGCTCTTAGTATGGGTAAGATATTAGAGAAATAAGAGGAAAGAGCTGAGGTTCCCAAAGATTTCTCCAGAAGGATTGCCGCGATGAAACCAAGTACCTTTCCTGGAATAGAGGACCCTGTAATTCTGGAAGATTGGATCAGAGAATTTGAGAAGGTATTTGATGTGGTGGAATGTCCTGAAGATAAAAAGGTTATTGGGGCAACTTAATACTTTCGGGGAGAAGCTGATCTGTGGTGGTACTCAGAGAAAGACAGGTTGGGTGGACAACCAAATTTTGGCTGGAATGGACTGAAAGAAGCAATGAGAAGGAGGTTTTATCCAGAGCATGTTAGAATGCAAAAATATCATGAGTTTCTTGACTTGAAGCAACTGTCAGATGATGTGAAAACATACCACTCCAAATTTGTAGAGCTAGCCAGATTTGCTGCGAACCTAGTGCCTGATGAAGTTGCCAAGGTACAACGATTTATAAGAGGTCTGAATTGGGGATTACAAGAGGCTCTGAGTGTTATCCCAGTGCTTACCTTACAAGAAGCATATGAGAAGGCAGCGAACTTATACCGTGTGCAACAGAGAAGGAAGGAGGCACAATCGAGCTTGAAAAGGAAGTTTGAGTCAAACCGAGGAGGTGGTAATGTGGATAAACAAGGAAAGTATGAAGGGAATCAGAGAGAGGGGAAGAAGCCGTGGGTTAAACCAAGTTACCCTGGGCAAGGTAACAATATAAATGATCCAAGAAAGAAGGAAAGATATTACTTCTGTAGACAATGTTCAAGAAATCATCCGGGAGTAGATTGTGAAGGAAAGCTGGTGAGGTGTTATAACTGTGGTATTTTAGGCCATCGAGCCTATGAGTGTAGGAAAAGAAAAGAAGGTGGAGGTGGATATGGTGGGAATGGCAATCGGGGTTCTGGGCAAGTTAACAACCAGAACACCAATAGAGGTAACAACAATCAAGTCAGTGGGCAGAAAATTGGTTACAATGGTGCAAGAAGCAATTCCAATGTCCAAGGAGGTAACTCGGGGAAACAACCACAAGGCAACAGAGGAGGAATCCAAGGAATAGGAAACAACAACCAAGGCCATATAAATGTCATAAGCAAAACTGAAGCAGAACTAGAGGGGACAGTGATAACAGGTACCTTTCCAATCCATGGTACCAATGCTAAAGTATTATTTGATTCTGGTGCTTCGTGTTCTTTTATGTCCTCGGAATTTGTGAAGAAGGTTGGAATCGTGCCAAATGCTAGTATTGACTTTAATGTATCTACTCCAACGGGAAAGATAGTTAAATGTGATAAAAAGATTGAGGGAGTGAAAATGAGTATAGGGGGTAGTGAATTTACAGTGGATGTAGTGGAATTCGGGTTAAAAGATTTTGATATTATTTTAGGGATGGATTGGTTAAGTAAAAATAAAGGGCGAATAGATTGTGAGAGGAAAAGAGTGAGTTTGGTAGGGAAAAAGGGGAAAAGAGTGTCACATAAAAGTGAGGGAGTTAAAAGTGAGGTGAAGTTGGTTTCCGCCATGAGACTATGGAAGGATATCAGGAAAGGAAATCAGACATTCCTATGTTATGTACGGGAGGAAAATGTTTATACCGCATCAGCTCAGGAGGCCATTTCAGGAATTAAGAATCTGCCAGTAGTGAGTGAGTTTCCCGACGTGTTTCGAGAGGAGATTCCAGGTATGCCTCCAGATCGGGAAGTGGAATTTACAATTGATTTGGTACCGGGAACAGCACCAATTTCTAAGCATCCATATAGAATGGCGCCCACTGAAATACAAGAGTTGAAGGAACAGTTAGGAGAACTGCTTAACAAGGGATATGTTCGACCAAGTGTGTCACCATGGGGAGCTCCGGTGTTGTTTGTTAAAAAGAAAGATGGAAGCATGCGGCTCTGCATCGACTACAGAGAACTGAACAATGTTACAATTAAGAACAAATACCCACTGCCGAGAATCGATGACCTTTTTGATCAACTTCAGGGAGCAAATGTATTTTCAAAGATTGATTTAAGGTCCGGATATCATCAACTGAAGGTGGCGGATAAAGATATACCAAAGACAGCTTTTCGTACAAGGTATGGTCACTACGAGTTTACAGTTATGCCATTTGGATTGACCAACGCACCAGCAGTATTCATGGATCTGATGAATCGAGTTTTCAGTCCGTTTCTGGATAAATTTGTGGTAGTTTTCATCGATGATATTCTTGTATACTCGAGGACTAAGGCAGAACATGAGCAGCATCTATGCCAAGTATTACAGATATTGTGAGAAAAGAAGTTGTATGCTAAATTGTCAAAATGCGAATTCTGGTTGGAGCAAGTGTCGTTCCTTGGACATGTTGTTACTAAGGATGGAATTTCAGTGGATCCGGAAAAAATTCAAGCAGTAAAGGATTGGCCAAGGCCTACAACAGTCAAGGAGGTACGCAGTTTTCTGGGTCTAGCAGGATATTACAGAAAATTTGTAAAAGATTTTGCGAAGATTGCACGACCGCTTACGAATCTGATGAAGAAAGTAGTACCATTTCGATGGGATGAGAGTTGTCAACAAGCCTTCCAACAACTGAAGCAAAGGCTGACATCTGCACCGATACTTGTATTACCTTGTGGCGTGGAAGGATTCGAAGTATACAGTGATGCATTCAAATACGGCCTAGGATGTGTATTAATGCAACATGGTAAAGTAATAGCATACGCCTCAAGGCAATTGAAGGAGTACGAATCGAGGTACCCCACACACGACCTGGAGCTTGCTGCTATTGTTTTTGCATTAAAGATTTGGAGACACTATCTGTTTGGTACTTCTTGCAAAATATACACCGATCACAAAAGTTTGAAATACATTTTCACACAAAAAGAGTTGAATATGAGACAGAGAAGGTGGTTGGAACTTATTAAAGATTATGATTTGGAAATCATGTACCATAAAGGCAAAGCAAATGTAGTGGCAGACGCATTAAGTCGGAAGAGAAGCCATGCTGAGGAAGCCAACTGGATATTGCATGATGAGTTAGTAAATGACATGAAGAGATTGCAATTGGAGGTGGTAGAGCAGGGTGTGGTAGCCAGAGAAGTTGAGTTGTGCAATATGAGTTTATATCCTGATATTCATAAGGAGATTTTGGAACATCAACAGGAGGATGTTAAACTAAGAAAAATAAAAGAAAAGGTGGAGAAAGGGGAAGCATCAGATTTTACAATACAAAAGGATGGAAGTTTAAGATTTCGGGGTCGATGGTGTGTGCCAGACCAATGCACAGATGTCAAAATAAAGTTAATGAACGAAGCTCACAATTCTGGCTATTCGATTCACCCTAGAGGAGATAAATTATACAAAGACATCAAGAAATATTATTGGTGGCCAGTCATGAAGAAAGATATAGCAGAACACGTGGCCAAGTGTTTGACGTGCCAGAAAGTTAAATTTGAGCACAAGAAAACACCAGGTATGTTGCAATCTCTGGATATAGCGAATTGGAAATGGGATTCTGTGTCCATGGATTTTATAAGTGGGCTGCCAGTTACAAAAGGAGGCATGGATCAGATTTGGGTAGTGGTTGATAGGTTAACTAAAACCGCCAGGTTTATACCAATGAAGAAAACATGGTCAATGGAACAATTAGTTGATGCTTATGTTAGAAATGTGGTGAAATACCATGGAGTGCCGTCAGAGATCATTTCTGATAGAGATTCAAGGTTTATTTCAAGATTTTGGCAAGAATTTCAAAAGGCTATGGGAACAAAGCTGAATCTTAGTACGGCGTATCATCCACAAACAGACGGTCAAACGGAAAGAACAATCCAAACTTTGGAAGATATAATGAGAGCTTGCGCATTGGACTATCATGGATCGTGGGTGGACAAGCTGCATTTGATTGAATTCTCCTACAATAACAGTTATCACGCCAGCATAAAAGTAGCACCGTATGAAGCTTTGCATGGGAGGAAATGCAGAACCCCACTATGTTGGAATGATTCAGGAGAACCAGTAATAGTTGGACCACAACTAACAGAAGAAATGAGTTAACAAGTTAAGGATATCCAGCAGAAAATGAAAGCTGCACAGGACAGAATGAAATCATATGCAGATTTGCACAGAAGGCAAGTGGAATTTCAACAAGGTGATAAAGTGTTCTTAAAGATATCACCGACCAGAAGTGTAGTACGATTCGGTATGAAGGGCAAGCTAGCTCCAAAGTATATTGGACCTTACGAGGTGTTGGGGAAAGTAGGCAAGGTAGCTTACAGATTAGCATTGCCGATGGAATTAGAACAGGTGCACAATGTTTTCCATGTCTCACAGTTAAAGAGATACATCCCAGATGAGAATCATGTGTTACTAACAGAAGAGGTGGAGTTAGAACCAAACCTATCATATGTTGAACAACCAATCAGGGTACTAGATCGTAAGTCAAGAGAAACCTGGGGGAGATCAGTGGATTTGGTAAAGGTACTATGGAATCATCACGGGATCCAAGAAGCCACATGGGAGCTTGAGAGTAAAATGAGGGAACAACATCCAGATTTATTTAGTCAAGGTTAGTTATTAAGTTTTAGGAGAAACTTTTCTATTAAGAAGGGGAGAGCTTAAGGCAAAAAGTGGGATCATAATCATATTTGAACATAACGTGTGAATTACTGTGTTGACGCTATATAGTTCCTTAATGAAATGTGCTTGGTTACCAGGTGGTTGGTATATGTAAAATCTTGAATTTGGGTGTTCTTTAATGTTTCCTGGAATTGTTACTCCTTGTGACATCGTTGAACACGGGGAATTTGCTTAATTACTTGTGAATGGATGGTAACTAACATAGGTTGTTTGTATTTTTGTGATGTTGCTGAATCATTTATGATTAGATAGCTTCGAGGACGAAGCTTTATTTAAGGGGGGAAGGATGAAACACCCTAGGAAATCCTAGGTACAAATATACCTTCTTTATTATTTTATATGTGTATGTGTTGCTTGTAATTAATATAAGCTAGTACAATGGAGGTTAATTACTAGCTTGTAAAAATGTAATTTGTAAAACATGTACAATGTACAATAGGAAGATTGTACATGTAATAACTAGTTCATGTTATTCCTTTATTCTTAAGTATATTATAAGATAATATACTTGTTACAATAATTAGCTATCTAGTTCTTGGTGATAATTACCCAATTTAAACACTTGCAGTAACATGTATGCAGATAGCCGATTTATTTGACTAGGAATTGCACATTCCTGTACAAGAGTAACGACTATTTTATTCAGCCTTAGGTAGCTAACGTTTTTTTTCCTGATAACGACTACCCATCAACAACCTGTACTTTCAAGCCAGTACATCCTCGTACAACAAAAGAAAAAAAACTGCTCAACATGTAAATTGTTTTGGATGGGTACTAAGCTTGCTTTTTATATAATAATACCTTTACCACTGTACTTATCCTTTTCATTGTGATCTACTCTGTCTACTTACGGGATGTAAGTATCGGTTTGCACAGCCAACCATCTAAAGCAACAGGGGTTAGAAACCTAAGTATATCGGTTAAGTGTCATTTGAGGAGTGTTCCTTGTCATCAAGGGAATTTATTTTCTTTGACTTTATATCACCCCATCGGCCAGCACTCTCCTGGAGCAAGCTGCTGAGCTTTCGTCTTCCTTCTTCCTAAGCTGTTGAAGAACCCAACCAGTAGAAGAAACAACCTGAAAAAAAAACAGAGAACAAAAACAGAAAAAAAGAGATAACTGTATAACTGAGAGCAGAGAGTTGTTGCTAGCGACAATTCTTCTCTTCAACTAACAGCTTTGTCTTCCTTTTCATTTTTGTGACCTGCATTCACGTAAGAAACCTGAAACAACCAAGATATAAGTGGGTTAGAGTAGTGAAAAAGAAAATAAAACAGCAACAGCAAGATACAAACACCCGTGAGAACAAAGTGCTACAGCTGTTGTTATCTTGCGCAAGGAACAAGGAGGGGAACTAAGGTTCAGGTGCTGGGAGTTTAAGAGAAGAAGGAGAAGAAGTTAACCAGTAGAGATCATAGCGAATTTAACAAGTAATGGCTAGGAGGAATCAGGTAACCCCATGTATAACCAAGATGTTTCAAAACAGAAAAAAAAATAGTTTTCTAGTTGTTGTGTGTAGCTTCTGGTATACCGATTTATTGATGTTCTGTTTGTTGAATTGTGGAGCTAAGTTTTATCTTGTCTGCTGGTTTAAACCCTTCTGCTGCTCAATATACTACACGGTTGAAATCAGTAAGTAAGTTAGACTTTTACCTTGGTTCATGTTCTCAGGGTATGTTTCTGTTGGAAGAAACGCTTTCAGTTGTCCTCAACCAGCAGCTCTTTTCCCTTCGTTTTGAACTGAATATCGATTCCCTGAGCATGAAGGTGTGTGGGTAAGTTAGATAAATATACAGCATAGTTGGGTGAATACACAGTAAGCTAGAAGAGAGGAAAAGATGGGTTGTTGGTGTTGTCGGTTAGAAATCAAAAAAAAGGGGGTGCTGTGTTGTGTATATATATGCATATCGTTAACAGGGGATAGCAGCTAGGAAAAAGAAGCAGTAAGTTCACTGCTCATTTGTGTGTGTATAAATATATACGTATATCAGTAACATAGCAGCTAGGAATATATATATATATATGCGTATCATTAACGAATGTGTGTATACACATATATATATTATGCATAGTGATAGCGATGGATAGAGCTAGAGAAAACAAAACAGTAGTCTTACAAGCAGCTAGTTACGAGCAAGTTGTATGTCTGTGTGTGCGCATATAAATATATATGCATATTAGTAACAGGAGGTAGTAGCTAGGAAAAGAAACAGGAAGTTCACAAGCAGTTTGTGTGTGTGTGTACATATATATATAAATATAGGCATGTCGATAACAGGAGATAGTAGTTAGGCAAAAGAAAAACTTGTTTTTTAGTTGAGGGATATACACAATTGACGTGAGCTAGTATAAGTATTTGATGGCGAATATATATAATTGTCGTAAATTAGGATAAATGTTTGAAACAAATAACTTGTTTTAGTTGATGGATGAGTGAAATATACATTTGTGCATAAATTGTTACAGTGATAAATTGTAAATGCTGATATTGTGATATTTCGGTTTAATAAATGTTATGGTTGGTTGTACTGATGTACCATGATGCTATAATTTATATTTTGGTAACTTGAGGTAGTAAATGAGGCAAGGAAGTGCCTAACCAATTGGTGAAGTGTTTATGGATTATTTACTCCTAACACTGTACTGGAGTTTATTGTTACTGCTCCTACCAACGTATTGGAGCTAAGCCATCATGATCTACTCTATAGGTTGATGATCTATAGGGGGTGTGCACACTTAAGGACATGAGGTGAGGTGGGTTATGTTATCTGAGGGGTCGAGAGTGTTAGTACTCTATGTCGAAAGACCGATTGCCCGAGGACAGTGGAAAGTATATAAGGGTGAAAGAAATGGTACCTACAGTGAACAGTGGAACTCATTGCTTACTTGTTGTTATGAGTGTTTGTTGCTACTTTGGAATATTTGTTATGTGCTTTAAGGTGTGGTAAGTAACTCAGGTGTTCCCTTGGTTTTATGTATTAACCCTGTTATGAAGGTGTTATTTATTGTTGTGCTGCTCAGGTGTGTAAGTTTTATAAAGTAAAACGTATTTTACATGTTGTGGTGGGAGTTACTCAGCGTTGCTGATTTTGGCGTTATGTCCTGTGGTCTTTTCTCTGTGATTGTATGACTGACCACAGGTACAGGAAAGGATGGTGTTTTCCCCTAGTCATGAAGTTGCATGAGAGAGTGGAGCTAAAGAGGAATAGAGATTGAAGTTAGAGGGTGTTGTAATGATTACCATAAAGTGCTTATGTATTAGGGTTAAATAGTTTTGATGTAAGCTAAGATGTAATGTAAGATAATAGTCAATGTGTAAAAAGGTTTATGTATATGTAGTTTTTGAAGGATGTAAGAGCCAGTAGAAATGTAGACGTTTACAAGTATGTTTTGGTTTGTACGTGGGAGTTTACCATAATACCTATGTATATATACGAAGTTACAAGTTGATCAGTTGAAAGGGGAAAGATCTGCGAGGTTAGTTTCTTTAGCCTTAACAATCACTAGAGAGTGGTTGTGGCAGTAGCATCCCAAATAGGGAGTTTCTACTCTTCCGCTGAACAGTTCCGAAATTTTATAAGCCTGATTTTTGGGGGTGTTACACATACCTTGAAACTCTAAATTTTAATTTGCCATGAGCACACCCATGCCACCACTAAGATATGGCTCACACTCCACAATTGTTTTAATCACTTTTTGATTCTTTTCCTATCCTACAATTCATATTAGTATTTGTTAGTCTTGAGCATTCCTTATTTGCTTAGGGTGCTTGGTTTTGCTTGAGGACAGACCAAAAGGTAAGTGTGGGGGTGTGATTATTATCCAAATGATCATATTTAAGGGGTGTATTTAATATGTTAAATCAACACTTTTCATGCTCATTTCTCCACTCTAGCTAGTTTTCCTCTAGTTTTGTGACAGCCCAGGCCAATCAGCCCACATGTGTGATATTGTCCACTTTGGCACGCAGGCCGCACGGATTTTTTCCTGGGGTTTCCTAGCCCCAAAACGCGTCACACAAGGAAGAGTATCCATGCACCTATAAGGCACACTTCGTTCTCCTCTCCAACCGATGTGGGAGGAACACCACGTCGGGTGTTACACTCTACCCCCCTTAGGGAGCCCAGTGCCCTCACGGGCGCACTGGCATACCAACCTGGGTCTGGCACTGATACCATCTGTGACAGCCCAGCCCAATCAGCCCACATGTGTGATATTGTCCGCTTTGGCACGCAAGCCGCACGGATTTGTTCCTGGGGTTTCCTAGCCCCAAAACGCGTCACACAAGGAAGAGGTATCCATGCGCCTATAAGGCACACTTCGTTCTCCTCTCCAACTGATGTGGGAGGAACACCACTTCGGGTGTTACACTAATGACAGCCCAGCCCAATCAGACCACATGTGTGATATTGTCCGCTTTGGCACGCAGGCTGCACAGATTTGTTCCTGGGGTTTCCTGGCCCCAAAACGCGTCACACAAGGAAGAGGTATCCATGCACCTATAAGGCACACTTCGTTTTCCTCTCCAACCGATGTGGGAGGAACACCACGTCAGGTGTTACAAGTTTTGTGTTTTTATTGGTGTTTTACACATTTATTGCTTAAACAGGATGAATAAATAAAGTAGACTGAGAAAGGAACACGTAGGCATGAACGGATTCAAATTCGGAGCTAGAATGAAGACGTTAGAGTAAAAACGAACTTGGACCATTTCTCTAAGAGTGGTCCGGGTCTGTGTCCGCGTATACAGACCCATACCAAAGCATTGTAAAACTTCTGGATGATTTTGAGTGTGGCCCGGGTATACAAACCAGGATTATAGCAGCGAGCAACCTTCTGGAAAATTTTGAGGTTGGTCCGGGTTTATGTCCCTGACGGAAACCCGGACCAAGCCAGACAAGCAGCAGAGACGCATTTTAAAACGAGGAAAAGAGAAGAGAAGAGAGAGAGAGAGAGAGAGAGAGAGAGAGAGAGAGAGAGAGTCGAGCCAGGCATAGCAATAGCACGAGAAAAGACGAAGAAGAAGAAGAAGAATCCCCCTCACTATTGAAGCTCTTCTTCATCCTATCCATGGCCATTTCTCTCCCTTATCTCTTTTTTATCTCTACTATGCTTGAGTAGTCTCCTTGTAGCTAGGGACTGAGATTTTGCCCCAAATTCCCTAAACTCCATTGTTGAATCTTGTATTGATGTGTATGCTATATTTTAGTCATTGTTCTTAATTGAAGATGATTATTGAGTGATTATGGCCTTTAAGCTTGGTTTTGTTAATTTAGGAATTTGCTTAGGGTTTGCTCTAATTAATTGTCATTATGTTAAATTGGTTGGTTTGATATCACCGATTAGTTTAGCATTAATGTGGATTTCTATGGACGGGTTTCCAGACGTAGAAATCTATTTGTTGGGACTAAATCAATGTTAGCCAATTTTCACTGATTTTGTGATGAGGTTCTCAATGCAACTTAGGGTAGATTTGTGCTTAATGCTTTCGATTGAATAGACTCGACCTGACAGTCGGTTTGTATCTAAATTGGTTAGGAGTAATAGTCCAAGATTTGACTATTAATTAAGTTCCCGTTGTTTAGCTATTAATCGAAGACTCAAAAATTGGTAGTAAAGGGTTGCGTGTGTAGTTTTCCATCCCGAGCTATACCTATCCTAGATTAGTTAGTTTAGTTGTATTGCTTTATTTTATCTCTCCAATCACAACCAAAACCCCAAAACCTCCAAATTTACATTTATGCATTGTTGTTTATATTCTTGCACAAACACTAAACTTATAATTGATTAGATAGTTACAAAGTCTTTGTGGATACAACCATGTTGGACTACAATGACTGGGTTCACTGCCTATTAGTTAACAAGATAGTTTAATCACTATTTATGCCAGTAGATACGTTCTACAGGCGTCTAGATCTGGTCCACCAGCACCACACACGAGCATGGATCATGAGGATGATTGGTGGAATGTTCAAGCTATGGCAGTCGCACTATTGATTGTGGATATCTGGAGTAGCTGAGAGATTTTGCTTAGTGCAGTCTGTACAGCTGGAGGTCGGCACTATTAGCGCACACCTACCGTGGTTTGTCCAATGCCACATAGTTCGACTCTACACACATCACAATGTTCACAAGGTTGATTACATTATGGGTGTATGCTAGACTTCCTGCCTTCTTCCGAGTTCTAAGAATTGATGTTAGTTCGCCACCCATAATCGGTTACAGGTAAGTGCGAATACTCATAGATCATATTTAATTTTATAACTTCACTGTACTTCTATAATTATTTTAATAATCTTTTAATGTATTCACTTGTAGTTGGGATAATGCAAGCGTTCCTATTGGTAAGCTACAGGACCCTTGTGTCGTCCTTGATTCGATTCCGATCCCACCCACTGATGATGACGTAAGTACTTTTATATTACAAACTAATCAACATATTTTTACTTCTTGACGTTTAAAAGTTTAATAGTTTCTGAAGATAACATTTCAGTGGGTTTGGCAACCAAATGGTGATACCCCACTTCACATAGCCGCTATAGTTGTACCACTAATCCTGAACAACATCGTCGAGGGGCATCAATCAAATCGGGTGATGAGACAATTTGGACATGATAAGCCGATACCAGCATTGCCACTGGATTGTGATAAGGTCCATAACCAAAAGCGAACGGTCTGGATGGAGGTTGACTGGGCCATTATGAACGCTAGGTACATCAAGCTATGGAATGACAGAATACACAAACGGATAAAGCTCAAGGATTACCCGTTCACCATTCCATGACGATCACTTCCTAGTACATGTAGTGGTATCATAGACACGACTTAAGATGGTAAACTAGTGAAGCACGAAGACAAGCCATATTGGTAAGCAACTTATTTGTATAGTCATTTGTTCATTATTTAGGTTAATAAGTACTTTAGAGGCTTAATTACATCTAAATAAACATGAGGGAACAAATCCCGAAGAAAATGGATCCTTAAAATGGACTAAAATCACAAACGAACCTTAAAGCACATTTCTTGAGGAAACCGGGAAAACGCGACTTTAAGCGGGTCAAATCGACTCGTAATAATTTTGGTCAACCAAATAGTCATTAATAAACATTAATGAAGGTTTACAACCAATAAAATTAATTAAACGAGAAATTTTCCGGAAAACGGGTTCCAATTAGTAAAAACTGTAAAAAAAACGAGAAGTTGTGGGGTGTAAACTGTAATAAAGCAAAACTAATGTGTCCACTTTTGTAAAAAAAAAAACCAAAAATCTGTGTGTGTGCTGGTATGGGCCGGCTCACTCACCCCCTCCTCTCTTAGTTCCCTTCTTTATTTGTCTTTAGTAACAAAAGGACAAGGGAGTAAAGTAAAAAGCAAAAAATAAGTCTCTCTCTCCTACCCCCCTCTCTCTCTCTCTCGATTTCCCTCCTCTCTCTAATTTATCTTCTTCCCCATTGAGCCATCAATGGCGATTTTGTAACCCCCATTCAGCCCTCCTCTTCTCTCCTCTTGTTGAAGGCTCAAAACTTCTCCAAATCCTACAAAAATTACACAATTGAATTTCCCTTGCCAAGGAGAACATCTTCCTCCTTTCAAAAATCCAAAAGCTCCATCTTCATCTCCATGGATGGAAGCCATTTGAAGGTTTGAGTCCACCATTTGAAGCTCCTTCATCACCTTGTTACTTTGAGGTAAAAAGAAATTTGAAAATCCACCATTTCTAGCTCTCATTTGCATTATAAAAATTTCTAGATTTTAAACTCCATGTTCCTTGTATTCCAGCGGGTTTTGGCTTCTTCTTTGGGCTAGAAATCTTGCTCTCTTGCTAACCAAGAACTCCATTCATTGGTTGGAAGGTAAGGCTCTTTTCTAAACTCTAAAAACATGTCTAAGTTCTAGGGTTAGTTAGGGATGAGTTTCTAAACTAGTATTGGCATGTATGGTGGCTGTAGCATAATTGGTTGTGTGAGGAAGGGCAAGGAAGAAGGAAAGAACAAAGAAGAAAGCAAGAAAGAAATCAAAAACAAGAAACAACAAGGTAATTGCTCTTGCCTTGAACTAGTTTTGAATATATTAGTGAACAGATTTTAAGTACTTGAAAATGAGTAATGTATGTAGCTTGAGTAGGTACCATGTAGTATTACAATGAAGAAGAGAATGTATCTGTTTTGAAGCTTTTGAAACGGTAATTAAATGCTTGGGAAAACCATGGGGAATGAATATGTATGTGCAGGAAAATTTATGTGCTGTTAGTGCTTGGATTGGTATGGGAGTTGGAAATGAATGTGAGCTGAAACAATGTGTGGGCAATGTTAAAAATATAGGGGAAACGCTGTCAAATTTTATCTAGAAATGAGGAGACTTAGTTGGGCAAGAAGAGGGAATAACCTAGGTAGTAACTATGAATGTTTTGAGAGCTTAATGTGAGTAGTTTAACACTTTGTACAGATTTGGAGAGGAGCTAGATAATGGGAAGAACTAGAGTGGAAAATAATGCATTGTGGAGACTAGTAATGGCATTACTTGAGGGAGTATTAGATGGTAGAAGTTAGCTTAAAAATCTGCAGCGTAAGAAGAAACAAAAACTGATATAAGTGCTGGAATGAAAACAAGAAAAGTGTGTAGATTAACATAGAAATGAGAAAGGAGTTTAGTAATGATCTAAGGGATGAATCAAGGCAATTTAGTGGATCTAACTAGTGTTAAGACATGTTAGGATGTATGTAGGAAGATTGGGGAAGAAATGGGTAAGAGAATGAAGTTGAAACAAATTCAGCAGGACTGACCTCGACCGACCCAGAGGGTTGAGTCGGTCGTGGGTCGGTCGAACTAAAACTACTGGGACATAAACTTTCTGACTTCGACCGACCCAGACGGGTGAGTCGGTCGTGGGTCGGTCGGGCAAGAATTTCTGAAGTCGAAGTTTCTGACTTCGACCGACCCAGGAGGTTGGGTCGGTCGTCTGGGTCGGTCATGGGTCAGTCCAGACGAATTCCAGGAGCAGAATTCAATCTGACTTCGAGCGACCCAGAGGGGTTTGGGTCGGTCGGGTCACACATGGGTCAGTCGGGCCCCAAAATAAAATGGTAATCATATATGTGTATATGTATATATATATATGCATATGGGGGCTTGGTAACACACCATTAATAGAATAAAAATGGTAAGAAAGTAAGTTCAAGAAGTAATGAGTAAAGAATGGTTTTCAAATCAAGTATGGAATGTAAAGAACTAGTAAGTGTACATTAGAAGTATGAATGACGGAATGAGTTAGGTCAATAATAGATTATTGATCATACAACTCTACGTATGTATAGGACTTGGATAATTGAACACCGAAGGAAAATTGGAGTTCGAGTACGATGGTGAACGGTATGATTTCCTTATGCCCTGTATCCTAACTTGGTTACTCTGATTTGTGTGTTTGTGTGATCACCTAACAAGATAAATGCATGAATCGGATTTTAATGCACTTACTTGTGCTTGTTTTGTATTGTTCTTGTCATATTGTCTTGAACATCTAGTTTGTATAATTCATGAAATGAATGGATGAGAATGAAGTGTATTTGTAGCTCGTTGTGTGCTTGTGTAATGTATTAACCTTTGGTATGGAAGTAATGACTTCTACTAATTTCTAACCACCTAACTCCTAACTTGAGTAATGAGTAAAATGGAATGAGTAGAAGTCCGATATAGTTTCGGCCACGCGTGAGGATAAGGAGACACAAGAGGTTGGATCCGAATCCTGGCCTTAATCTTTTCCATGGACCAAACCCCTTAAATGGGTAGAATCCTAGATTAGTGAGCCACCCTAAAGCCCGGTGGTGGGATATAGTAGTCCCTGCCCGGAGGTCATACCGACTTGACTTGAGTAAGTAAGTAAGTAAGTAAAATATTGTATGAGTAATGGTCTCGGCTAGTGTAAGTCATTGACCTTGAGTAAAAGAGTAATGTACACCCGATTAACTCGGGTGTGTAAAGAAGCTAACAAGCATTGTGTATGTGTTGGAGAAGTGTATCTCCGTAACGGTAAGTGTGAACGGCTGACTTGTAATCACTACAAGAAAAAGGCTAGTTTGCTACCGACACAATTGGTAGTGATAATAGTGAAATTGTTAGCTAAATATAAAGGGCTACCGCTTTTGTTCATTTGCTACCGGAGTTTGATGGTGGGTAAACCCCTGGTGGCGAAATTGATTTTCGCTACCGTTTTCTATTTCATTGCAATTTTGCTGCCACATCGCCACTGTTTTTTCTTCTTATAGCAATTTTGCAACTGCTATTTCATCTGGTAGCCATTTTACTACCAATTATGTGCGGTAGCTTTACTTAGTTTGCTACCCAAAAAATTAGTAGCCACATTGCCACTGCTTTTTTTATAGTAGCAATTATGCTATTGCTCTTTTTTCGGGTAGCAATATTACTACCAATTATGTGCGGTAGCTTTACTTAGTTTGCTACAAAAAAATAGATACCAACTATAGTGGTTGTATGTGTGGTTCTCTCTACTAAAGCCATGTGTGTGCGGGCGTGCGGGGCCTGACCAGTATCGAACCTGTGACGTTGACCTTCAATTCAGACTATGTGCTTAGATGCACAAATCAAGGATTGAACCGCGACGTGTGGGTAAAACAGTCCCATACCAATGGCATATAATTAATTCGTTTTAGTGCGCTAAATATGCACACATGAGGAATCGATCCTGCGACGTGTGGGTTGTATAGGTATTACTTTAACCATTGAGCCATGATAGTTATTCACAACATATATACATACTACTTGTATATATTGAATGTTTGACACCTTAGTTAAGATCGAACATTGGATATGTGAAAATTAATAAAATACATATAGGTCTGACTAAGCCACAATGATATTTTAATTTACATAATATTACAACATTAATTTTGTACGACCAAAATAATAATAATAAAAGTGTACGTTGGCTTAAAATTGTAAAAAATTAAAAACTAAACATATATATCATTTACAAAATCTTTAAACATTTATAAATTATATATATGGTTTGTATTTATTTTGCAAATTTTAACCAACACGACAACTAACTTAAATTATTATTATTTATTATATTTTTATATTTTACTAATTTATGTTATTTTTGAAACCTAAAAGAATTATATAGTAAAATGTATAAAAATGGCACAAATTTTAAAATTTATATACATATATATCATTTACTAATTTAAATTATTTTGACAACTAATTTATATTAATTTTGTAAATTTTAACCAACATAAGTACTAGTTTAAATTATTATTGCATGTACTCCATTTTATAATTTATTTATGCATGTGATACTTTGAAAATTAAAAATATTATAAGTATAAAAACTTATTGTTAACTTCAAAACTCTGATTTTATAAGTTTGACACACCTAATTTGAAATTCTTGGTCCGCCACTAACTATATCGAAAAAAACTATAAAAATAAAAATATTTATATAAGAAGATAATATATCCATTATGGCAGCAGCAATATAGGTTAGTATTTTGAAATATATAGTATTCACACGTTTTAGTTATAAGAATAATAATTTTATTAATGCTTATAAATATTAGGTATCATTTCTTATTAGTTGGTAGCAATTTTCGAAACTTAAGATAGTAGCAGTTTAGCTACTTGTTAAAAGTATTTGCTATCATAGCCAAAATAGTAGCATAATAGCAACCATAATCAAGTGTTAGTAGCAATTTCATAATTTCACTTATCTACATGGTCGTAGCAACTTTTATGTTAGTAGCTAGTTGTAACGCCCCTATTTACAATAAATACAGCGGAATAAAATCTCTAATGGCGATTACAGATCATCGGGCTCCAAACACCCGGTACATAACCTCACCAATTACTACTTACAAATGTTACAGTCTAAACTCGAGAAAACATAACATGACTACACTAATAGCAAAATACAACAACTCTCCACAAAACCTAATTCCCATCCCAATCACTCATACTCTTCGTGGCCACCTGTATAAACAATTCGTACCTGCAAGATGAAACCAAGCAGCCCACCCCAGGAGGGGTGAGTCAGTTCCCTGGAATGGAACTGGTACAATTCTCCAAAAACAAACTTATAACACACACTGGTGGAACGGAAGCCTTTAATGACGGTGTTTTAATCACGGCTTTAACAAAAACCATAATTAATATGAAGGCCGGAGTTAATTAACGATGTTTATTGAATTAACCGTAAGCAATAATCGATCGGAGGTAGGCGCGCCTTTTTTAGGACGGACTTTAGATGACGGTTATCAGTGAAACCGTAATCTAAAGTCCCGTGTTGACGCGCGCTTTACGGTCAACGGACTTTAGATTACGGTTTACTAATAACCATCAGCTAAAGTCCGTCCTAAAAAAGGCGCGCCTACCTCCGACTGATGGTCAACGACGTCGTTTTCACCTGACGCCAAATATTTCCCGTGTTATTTGATTTTTTCGACGCCGCGCGTAATCTAATTATAGTTAACGACGTCGTTTATCAGTGTATTTTAGATTAAAAATAACTTTATATTAATGTGTTACATATGTTTGATCGAATAAGACTCATGGCTTAATGGCCGTGGGTACATGAGTCAACACCATCGATCTTGAGTTCGAAACCCAGCATAGGCCAAATAATTTTCGCGCTATTTTTTTTATTTCGTTACACTTTAGATTACGGTTCTTTAGGAACCGTCATTTAAAGTGTGACTTTACATTACGGTTTTCATGTAAACCGTAATCTAAAGTCCTTTTAACTACAACATTTGCCCGTTTACTCTGCACACTGTACTTACAGTAACTCTTCTTTCGCGCTATCTTCCTCACTGAAATCGCCTCCTCTCTCCCGTCACCTTGCTAACGGCCATCGCCGCCGTCGCTCCCACCACCTTTGTCACTCCCATCGCCGCCGGTCACCACCCATCTACCACTGGTCTCACCGTCGACCTCTCTATCGCGTATTGGGTATGCGATCGATTGATTGTCGTTTTTTTCTAACTTTGTTCATATACATGCATTTCGATTGCAAGTTCTAACCTCGTTTCTATCGAATCCTGAGAGTGTAATGGCAAATGTTCTAACCTTGTTCATATATTTGTGCCCAGATTCACAGTTAATTGCAACCTAGTTCGTGGGCTGATTTCTACACTACTTGCCCACTTCGGTGCTTAGTAACGGTAATTTTGCAAAGCAAACTGTAAACTGCTGTATTTATTTATTCTTAGCATTTAGTATTACAATTAATAAATAATAGTGTAGTTTTAAAAATGCTACTACTTAAAACTGCCACAGGAAAGAAAGTAAGTTCAAGTATATTACCGATTCCTGAAAATAGCTCATTTTCAACTGCTCAATCTGCTATGCCAGATGCTCTCTGTTTGATTCACAATCTGTGACAGGAATCAACAATGCTATTGTTATAACCACCAGAAAGAATAAGATGAGTTTCGGTATTTTAATGGTTCTAGAATGACTAGTTTCAGTCCTTCAATCTGAAGTACTGCAGAGAAGGTCATAAATAAACTTCATATATAGTAATAAGATAAGTTTATGTATGTTACTAGTTCTAGATGGTGCGTGCAAATTTGACTTTGATAAAACTGATTTGGAGACGTTAGAAATATAGGGGAGATGCTGTCGATTTTTTTCCGCGGTTTAGCTAGCATTTAACCTTGATTTTTTGATGAATTCTAATGTTGTCGTTTTTCATTTATGCATCAGGACTACGACTTTATTTTGGCTTCCGACCTCAACCGTCTTAGCATCGGCTAATCGTCTACCAGAGGTAAGATTTACATATATACATATAATATTTGACAAACTACCAAACATAGTTATCCGCCCAAGATATACCTAATAGAGGTATATCTTCGGCAGTCCCTGTCGGGACTGTCCATGATTGTTAAATCTCACACCTAGGGTGTGAATGTGTTTTTAATTGTACTTTATTGATTATTTCAGCAGTATCTCTTTATTGTTCTTCGAATGCATATATTATTGATTAATATCATAATATCGTGCATTTGAAGAACTGTAGGGAGATGCTGCCGAAATTTTCAATAAATTACATATTAAAAACACGTTCACCGGTGGGATTTAATACTCATGGATGGATTTAGGTTGATAAGATACAAAAGTGTAAAGACTCTGCCACGGGTGACGGTATGAAATGGCTGCCTTCATATAAATAGCTAGAAGGAGATGGAACGTTCGTGGATTTACAGCGGAAATTTGGACGACAAGTTTTTAGAAGGAGTTGATAAGTTATGCACGGTGTTGGCGAACAATCTGAAACCTACAGACAAGGGATACATATTTTGTCCGTGTATCGACTGCCAAAACAATCTGAGATATCGCGGCGTTGAAACAATTAAGGAACATCTGATCCGCCGCGGTTTTACAAAAGATTTCCAAGACATAATCCGATGGCATGGTCAGAGTGCGTTCGATGTTATTAAGCCTGACGAAGGGGATAATGGTCAGGCAAACACAGAAACAGAACTTGGAGATGATACAGTTGCTGGTGATCCAGAAGACGTTACAGCGAACGTTGTGCCAGATTTCTGGGATGATGACATTGAGACTATGCTGAAGATGTGGAACGACATTACTCTAACACGCCAGACAAGCATGAAAATTTGTTGGATTCATCCAAAACACCGTTGTACCCCGGGTGTGACCCTACAAAGTTAAGCAAGTTGAGTGTCGTCCTCAAGCTATTCAACTTGAAAGCGAAACATGGCTGGAGCGACGTAAGTTTCACTGACCTCCTGGAACTATTGAAATACGTTCTTCCGGTGGACAACGTTTTACCAACGACTACGTACTCAGCCAAAAAAATGATGTGCCCAATGGGTATGGGGTACCAGAAAATTCATGCTTGTCCAAATGGTTGCATGCTGTTTTGGAAATCGGATGAATTTGCTGAAAGCTGTTCAGCATGTGGAGCGTCACGGTATAAGAAACAACAAACTCACATCAGCGGTAGTAAGAAAGGTTCACCAGCTAAGGTATTGTGGTACCTGCCCATCATTCCAAGGTTCAGACGTTTGTTCTCCATTGAGAAAGACGCAGAGAATCTTCGGTGGCATTCAGTTCACAGGAAAAAGGATGGCAGATTGAGACATCCCGCTGATGCACCACAGTGGAGAAACATAGACGTAAAATTTCCTGAGTTTGGTAACGAACCGAGAAACCTAAGGCTAGGCTTGTGCACGGATGGGATGAACCCTTACGGTACTTTGAGTAGCATACACAGTACCTGGCCTGTGCTTTTGGTTATTTACAATCTACCGCCGTGGTTATGCATGAAACCAAGACACATCTTGTTGTCTTTGTTAATATCTGGTCCAAAGCAACCGGGCAACAAAATTGACGTATTCCTACAACCTTTGATAGAGGATCTACAACTCTTGTGGAATGAAGGGGCTACGGTTTACGACTCATTCAGTAAAGAGGACTTCAATTTGCGTGCTATGTTGTACTGCACAATCAATGATTTCCCCGCCTATGGTAATCTTTCAGGCTATTCAATCAAGGGGGCGTTGGCGTGTCCGATTTGTGGTGAAAACACTTGTAGCATTCGCTTGAAACATAGTGGGAAAACCGTGTATATGGGCCACCGAAAAATGCTTCCAAAAGGACATAAGTATCGAAAGATGGCGAAAGAGTTCGATGGGAAAACTGATCACAGCATGGCGCGCCTGCCTTTGACAGGTACAGAGATTTACAAAAAGTTGGATAATATTGTGAACAACTTCGGGCCGCCAACCAAAAGTGGTGAAAAAAGTGTCTGGAAAAAGAAATCAATATTTTGGGAACTACAGTACTGGCAGCATCTGGAGGTTAGACATTGTATCGATGGGATGCATGTCGAGAAGAACGTGGGTGAAAGTATCACTAGCACCCTTTTGAACATAAAAGGAAAGACAAAGGATCATTTGAAAGGAAGAAAAGATTTAATTGAGTTGGGCATACGCACAGAGCTTGGCCCGCAAGAACGTGGAAAACGCACATTCTTGCCTCCTGCCTGTCACACTCTGTCTAAAGAAGAGAAACATAGTCTATGCAGTACCCTTTACAACATCAAGGTGCCATCAGGTTACTCCTCAAACATAAGAAACCTAGTGTCCATGACAGATTTCAAATTAGTAGGAATGAAATCTCACGATTATCATGTCCTACTTCAAGAATTTTTGCCAATTGCACTACGTGGGATCTTGCCGGATGCTGTCAGACACACAATCACAAACGTCAGTGTCTTCCTCAAATCCATTTCGTCTAAGGTTCTTGATGTGGACACTCTGTCTAAATTACAAAAGGATCTTATTGTGACAATGTGCCAGCTGGAGATGTATTTTCCTCCATCGTTCTTCGACATAATGATACATCTCCTCGTGCATCTTGTAAGAGAGATTCTGATGTGTGGTCCTTTGTACCTTCGCTACATGTATCCGTTCGAAAGGTACATGGGTGTCCTGAAGAAGAAAATGAAGAACCGTCGTCACCCAGAGGGTAGTATTATAGAGGGCACTATCACAGAGGAAGTTGTAGACTTCTGCACCAATTACCTAGAAGGTGTCGATACCATTGGACTTCCACGTTCTAGACACGAGGGCAGATTGAAGGGTGTTGGCACGGTTGGAAGGAAACTGAAAAGAATTGACATAGACACTCTTAACAAAGCTCATTTAGTTGTGCTAAGTCATCTTGAAGATGTTGAACCATACTTTGATGAACACTTGTGTGTTTTAAGAGCACAATATCCAAACATGAGTGACGTCAGACTACAAAATGAGCAGAATAGGACATTTGTCCGATGGTTCAAAGAGAGAGTGTTGTCCGATCAGTCCACGAATGTGCCTGAACTGATTAAAGTAGTTGCATTTGGACCAAATCTGGATGTAATTTCTTATGAGGGGTACGATGTCAACGGATTCACCTTTTTCACAGAACGTCAGGATCAGAAGTCAACGAATCAAAACAGTGGTGTAGAGCTTGAAGCTTATCAAAACTTATATGACGTCGGTGTCGTGGGTCATAGTCCTGTCTCAGTACAACAATCATATTTCGGTGTTATACAAAGACATCTGGGTATTGGACTACAACAGCTACGAAATGTGTGTTTTCCGCTGTAACTGGGTTAACAACATTCATGGCTACCGTGAGGAGGAGCATGGTATGAAACTGGTTGATCTGTCTAGAGCTACTCCCACGGTTGAGCCATTCGTTGTTGGGACGAAGGTTAAGCAGATATTTTATGTAACTGATCCCTGTAATCCTAGATGGTCTGTTGTGCTTAAAGGGAGAAGAGGAATAGTTGGTGTGGATGGTGTGGTTGATGAGGATATGATGCAGAAGATGAACCTCCAACTGTTCCTATTTCATTGGAAGAGGCTGAGGTCACAGGTCATCGTGAGTATATACGATCAGACCATAACGAGGGAATGTGGGTTGAGAGATAATGGTGTATGTAAGTTATTACTATAAAAATTTATATGAAATTACCACTCTTTTATTTATTGCTTGTTTATGACCATTATGAAATGCTTAATTTAATTCAAATTGTATTTCAATCCTTGCAGGCATGGCTGATCAGGACATGGCTGATGCAGAGTTCGATTTATTTTGTCGTGAGGAGGGAAAATGAGCAGCGAATGGTACCGGTCCCATCTACATCTGCCGCTGCTGCTGTTGCCCCATCCACATCTGCCGCTGCTACTGTTGGCCCTTCCATGAGTGCACCTTCTACGAGTGCTACTCAGAGACCCAGAGGTAGAGGTCCGACCCGTGGGTTGAAACTGCAGAAAGATCAGATTAGTCTTCTGTGGGACCAGTATGGGAGGTATGGTGGGGGCAGCAGGTCAGAGTTCGGTAGTATGCTAGGGACTCTGGCCAGATCACATTGCTGCATCAACCACACATGGAAACAAGTCCCGCAAGAAAAGGAGACCATCTGGAAGAAGGTGCAAGAACGGTACAAGATCCCAGAAGAAGTGAAGAAGACCGTTCTTTCTTTGGTGTCCGGCAAAGCTAAATCATTCCGCCACTACTTGGTTGAGCATTGGATCAACAGGGTGCCCCCACGTGAGCCTCCGCCGTATGTTGTGTACAACGGCATGATCACTGAAGAGGAGTGGAAGGAGTTCGTTGAGCGGCACGCCACCCCCGAGTTCAGGGTATGTTTGTGTGTACTCTTTTCTTAATTAATGCTCATAATGCTTTATCCCTGATTTTCTAATTAATTTCCTGTTGTACTTTCTTAACAGCAAGTACAAGAACAAGCACGGCAAAACCGTGAAGCTAATCTCTACCCCCACACCATGGGACGAAGGGGATATGTGGGCAGCCTCGAGGGATGGAAAGAAGCTGGTTTGCTGACACGGAGGAACGAGGATGGAAGTGAATGCCCGATCGAGGATGTCTCTGAGGCGAGGAGGGTGCAGATGTACATACTGGGACGCCAGAAAACGACCAGCGAAGGTCAGAGGATATTTCCTAATGCTGCGATGGAACAACTGGCTAACCAAATTGTAAGTATTTGAAAGTAGCTGTTAAATAATTTACTTATATACTCAAGTGTTTGTTGATCTTAAATTTAGTGTTAACTTCTTTGAAAATTGGACAGTACGAAGCGGCACAGAGAGGAGAAGTAGACTTACACGCTCCTCCTTCTCAAGACGACGCGCTCAATCAAATGCTTGGGAAGAAGGATCACCCGGGGCGTGTTAGAGGATTTGGGGGAGAAGTACGTCAGAAGAACGTATTCCCGCCATCTGCTAGGAAGGGTCAGATGAGTGCTGCTGAAGTCGAGGCGATGGTAGAGCGTAAGTTCGCTGCTGAGCGCCAAGCTAATGACGAGAAACAGGCTGCTGAGCGCCGGGCTATCGAGGAGAGGCTGCAGGAAGCGTTGAATGCGATTGCACATGCGACTACTCAGCAGCAGCAGCTAGATCCTCCTCGACTGTCTTCCTCGTCTAGTTGTGCTCCGGCCGCTGACCCGTACCCGTTTGCCAACATCCAGGTTAACTTTGTTTAACTATTTTTCTCCTAAAATAAAGTTATTTAAATAGTATTAGATTGGACTCACTTATTTATTTCACGTATTATCTCTGTTTATTAAAGGAGCAAAAAAAATGTCGTCTCCAAATACCATTAGACGGGCACCCTGTAGATGCGGCCTACGGGACGGTGTTGCCATCAGGTCCACTCACGCTCATCAGTTTCGTACGTCTACCCCCATTCTACGCGCGTGTGACCTTGGACCTGATAGTTGATGGATTTGAGCATGCATACCTTCCGATGGCGTTTGACAACAAATGCACGCTGATCGAAGCGAAGGGAGACATATTGCCCTGGCCAGCATGTTATATTGTTGTCACCGATGAGGTAAGACTGTTTGACAACCATTTAGTATCTAATAAAATGCATTATTTAGCATTAAGTGTCTAATCTAATCTATTATAGATCCCTGAGCTTCCTCGCCGCGTAACCCGGCCCAGACTAGAAGAGACCAGCGCGCCGGCGAATCCTGAGATCCCTGAGCTTCCTCGCCGCGTATCCCGGCCCAGAGAAGAAGAGATCTGCGCGCCGGCGAATCCTGTCAGAAGTACAAGGGTATGTTCTAGATAATTGTTTAATGTTACTATAATAATCAATTAGTAATTATCTTTACATTGATGCTTTACTGTTTGTGTGTGAAGGGTAAGAATCCAGTGAGTCGGGGTGCGAAAGGTAAGAATCCAGCGCCCGTCCGGGGTCGCACCAGGACTTCTGAGGCGCCTAAAAATAAGCTCACACTGCCACAAAAACTTGTTAATGTTTTGGGGGCCAAGCAGATGAATCTCTACGACAAGATCATGTTGAAGTCATCTCAAACTAACAACTTCATGATGACGCTTCCAAAGTCGATGTTTCACTACGAAGAAGATATGATGACGGCAATCAACTTTGAGGACATCAGAGAGATGATGTGTGGAGATTATCTGAACATTAACATTATTCAAGCTTATCTAAAGTAAGTGTTCTTTCCTCATACTGTAAAAACATATAGAATAAGTATCTATGAAGTTGCATTGGCTAACTTTTTATAGTACATGTGATATAATAGATGTCTGCTTGAGAGATGTGCTGAGAAGGACATGACCTCCTATTACTGCGGTGTGCCCGGAGCGTTTATCGTACGACTCAGTCACTAGGGACCCGGGGAGGTTTTGTGAATACATGATTCATTGCTTCAATGTTGTTGATCAACAGAATAAATTATTCATTCTAATGCCGTATCACCAAACGTGAGTTCTAATATAAAATTACATACTAATTAGCTAACTTTTTTACCTTCATTTCTCATTTCATTTTGTATTTGACATTGTAGCCACCACTGGGCTTTGTTTATATTCTGCGCTGCCACCGCTACTCTGCTCGTTCTAGATCCACTAGGGCAGTGGACAGAATTCAACACTGAAGACTTAATCAAAGAGTAAGTTTTTATTACTATTTAATTGTTTGTAAGTTTTTTGAACCAAAATTAATGTACTTGTTCATTTTGCTAAACGCTTTTGTTAATATATGTAACAGTTGTTACAAAAAAACCCCTCAGGGAGAGTTTGGTGATTTGACCGTCAATTACATCAAGGTTTGGTAATTCATGTATTTCATTCGTGCTGCTATTATCTTTGTACAATTGTTTTACATTTGTGAATTTTGGTGATTTAGTGCCTACCCAAAAGGATTCTAAGAGTTGCGGGTACTACGTGATGCGGTATATGTACGAGTTCTGCGGGTACTTCCCAAGTTTTAAGAATGATATTGACAAGGTAATACGAACGCTGTCTTGTATTTAATTCTTTCGGCAGATTTTTTGTGTCTTTATCTTAATCTCATTATGTGTTCCATTCCTTTTCTTGTTGCAGATTAAAGAGCATTATGCCAGATTCAAGACTTATGCTCCTGCCGACTTGTTGCATGTCAGAGAGAGCATGGCAGCCATGTTTATGAGAATGGAGTGGTAGACTAGCTAGCTCTGATGCTGTAACATATATTTTTTGTTAGTTGCTGCTCTGATTCTGTTAGTTGCTGCTGCAACAGATTATATTGTGTAACAATTATATTTTTTGTTAGTTGCTCTGATTCTGTTTGTAATGAATTATGCTAGCTGCTGCTGTAACAGATTCTAGCTGTTGTATTGAATGTTTCTGTTGCAATTGTGCGCAGAAATGAATTTGCAATTGTTATCTCTGTTGCAATTGTGTAACAGATTGAATATGTTACAGATTTTCGATCTGGTGCTTTATTAGATGTTATCTCTGTTGCAATTGTGTAACAGATTGAATATGTTACAGATTTTCGATCTGGTGCTTTATTAGATGTTATCTCTGTTGCAATTGTGCGCAGAGAATGAATTTGTGTTGTTGGTATTTGATTCAGGTGGTTCAATTGTGCAGTTTCTGCCCTCTGTTGCTTATCTGTTACAATTCTGTCTCTGTTGCAATTGTGTAGATTTGTAAAAAAAAAAAAATAAAAAAAAATTACACTTTAGATTACGGTTCTAACAATAACCGTAATCTAAAGTCCTTTGGGCGCGCGCGCCAAAAGACTTTAGATCACGGTTATTGCCAAAACCGTCATCTAAAGTGTCGACTTTACATTACGGTTATTTGTAAAACCGTGATCTAAAGTCCTTTGGTTCGCGCGCGCCAAAGGACTTTAGATCACGGTTTTACAAATAACCGTAATGTAAAGTCAATGACACGCGGGCCGGAAAAGGGACTTTAATTACGGTTTTAAACCGTAATTAAAGAAACACCATCTTTATTGACGCCCGCGTAGATTACGGTCCAGAACCGTAATTATACACGGTTTTGGACCGTAATTAATGGGCCGCGTTCCACCAGTGACATAACTCTTCAAAATAAACAGTAACTTGAAATCAAACTCTTGAAAGTAGAACAGGGAGAGGAGGCACTTCAAAACAATCAATCATAGAGAAAAGAGAATAAGGTAAGGATAGAGACAAAGAACTTAAAAACCAACTCAACCACTTAAGAAGTCACACCATATAGTTAGTAAGCATCCATTATTGATGTTAGAACCAATTCTGGTTAAGAAGAGAAAGACTCAGGTTGTCACAAAGGACTAGGAATGATATGAATACCCATAACCCGTGGTAGACAGTTTATGTCCCCACCATTTCAAAAAGCTGGTTCCCATAGACAAAATATACTAAAGAGTGGAATAAAACCAATTGGGAGAGATGGCCCCCACCGCCAGTCAGTTGTCACAAGGACGAGGTAAACAGACCTCCGCTGTCAGTTGTCCATACGGACGAGTATAGCAGACCTCCGCTGCCACCGACCCGTTCTCAGTCATCGTGAAAAGTGTGTGCACCACTTAATAACAGAATCCATACCCAGTTAACCACGTTTAACCTTCTCTCCCTATTCCCATTAGATATTAACTGCAACAAGAGCAATACCAAAACACTCAGTCCTACAAGTGCAAAGGCGTAAACCCTCAACAATTAATACCAACAGAAAGAACCCATTCCCAATAAGGCTGATCAAATCGAACTCATGGATGAAACAATACCCAATATCCAAAGGAAGAATTACCAATACCAGATATTTCCTATATTCCCAGTTACCCCACTAGATCATTAACTACACCAGAGCAATACCAAAACACTCAGTCCTACATAGTGTAGAAGCGTAAACCCTAGGCAACTAATATCTAGTGAAACAACTAGATAGGAGGAACCAATAACCAAGGAAGTTTCACAAACAAGCTCAGTCAGTCACACAAGCTGAGTTAGTCACACAACCATTTCCTTTTAGAAATCCATTTTAGCTCAATTAGCGTTTGTCAAAACATCCCCTAAGTCTTGTTAGCAAAGCATAAGAGTACGAGAAATCGTACCTGGATAACGCTGTAGCAGTTCTAGTCAACTTGCACAAACAATCAACAGTACTCTGAAGAATATTAAAGGTAGTCTATCATGAATCACTTGTAGCCTACGTTAAGCTTAAATAAACTCCTCACTCTATTTCTAAGTCCCAATTGTCTTTTAAGCCCCCACTAATGTATGTATAACCTTGACTTGTCTTAGAATGTTGTATAACTCAAGGTTGTAAGACCAAGGAATATATTTATTAACACCTGTTAGTTGTTCCACACTTATCCACTTTACCCATACCTAACCATAATTCTCACATTAAAGACTTTATAACATAAGTGCTTATATGCTATTCAATAAATCTTAGAATTTCAATAACAATTCTTAAGCTCAATACGTTTACTCCTACTTTAGAATAAACATCGTCTTATGACCTATAATAGGTTTATCTTAGAATACTATTGTAACACCCTGGATTTTTACCTCAAAACATAGCTTTGAAAATACAAATCTAACGGCGCAAACGGCATTAAAAAAACGGACTCCAAACGAGTCCTAGAAGAGCAAACAAAGTTGGTCCTAACTTGTGTCCGGACATGGCAAGTCGGACACAAGCCGAAGAGAAATAGACTGCGGAAAACCAAATGTCCGAACTTGTGTCCGACTTCGAAGTTCGGACACAAGTCGAACTTTTAAAAACTCCGGAAAAATCCTTACGTGGTCCGAACATTGGTCCGGACTTGCAAGTTCGGACATAGGTCGAGACTTGCAATCCGAACCCGTCCTCGCATGATGTCTGAACTTAGAAGTTCGGACATATGTTCGGACACAGCCAAACGAAGAAAAACACTTGAAACATTCGGGGCCTGTCCGAACATTGATATCCGGACGGACGTTCGGACAGGTCCTTAAGTGCAGTTTTAAATAAAGAAATAGAACCCAAAAACCGTTAGAAATACTTATGCAAAACATAAATACAACAAGAGAATCTCGAGCAGAAGAAGAAGTCATTAATAAAACTCAATACAACCACAACTTGATAAAACCGATTCAAAGAGCAATTAACTTAGTTAACCAAAACTCAAATGCACATAACCTTCAATATAGCAGCGGATCTCAAAATATCCAGGGCATTACCGCCACACCCACCCATGGGTGCTCAGGCTGATGAACTAAACAACATTAAAACCAAAGTTAACTTTCAAATTACGCGGAAGCAAAATAACGTTAATGTAAAAAACCTTGAGGACATAACAACATCTCTAAAACATTGAAATTCAAGATATCGCCTATTATTACGTGGTCCTAAACTATGTGATTTGTGGTCCCGATCCCCTCAGCTAGTCATCCATACCTGCGATATAAAACATAGACAAAACACAGAAAGGATCGCACAAATCAGAAAAACTGAGTAAATTCCACCTCAAGCTGTAAAATACATTTTAGAACACCATTGCCTTTAACAATCAGATGAGAGGGTTTACTGAGTAGTTAGTGAATTTCCAGAAAAACATAACAATACCGAACTGCAGTAGGGAGCTTTCAACAAGGAGTAATAACCACAATTCCGAACACGGGGTCACCTGTGGGACCCCAAACAACAATTCCAGGACAGTCACCTATGGGACCGTCAAACAAACCACCCCACCCTAAGTCCTTAAGTGTGCACACCCCCTATGAAACAGCAGTAACATAGAGTAGATCATAGAGCTTAACTGCAACAATGTGTGCAGCGCAAATAATATCAATAATGGGGAGCACCAATGGGCTCCCAAACAACAGAATACAACCTGTGAAAGACTCCCAAAACCACAATTGAACACCACAATCTCAATCCAATTCCTCAATTCCAAAACGTGGGGAATAATCCCAAATCTCCAAACCACCACCGAGATAAAACACAACGAACCCTTTTCCAATATTTCGCAAAACCACAATCAAAACCATTGAGCGTAGAATTTACCTGGAACAACCAAATTCCTCAAGAACCCAACTGCTCTGGACTATTGATAGCACTCGTCAACGATATCGACGTCTAGGTAACCAAAATTAACAATCAGAATTCGTCAAGCCATGAATAGATAACTAAGTAACTAAGTAGAATACATTACCCAACAAAGTTCCTAATTTGCACCAAGGGAAACGATCCAGCAAGGGTAGAGTGAAGAACGCCGAAGGTAGAATTGAGAACGCGAATTATAAGAACTCAAGGAAGAAGATACGTGAATAAGTTTTTGGTAGAGCAGAAGCGTAGAAGCGTCGTGATGAAGGTGGACCGTAGTGGGGAAGGTCGTTATATAAATAAGTAAATTATAGGAATAAGGGAAATCGATATTGTTAAACAAGTTAATGATTACTATCTTAAAACAAAAGAGTTAAATAAATACGAAATACAAATAACTCAGAAAAGGAAATCCAAATAAATACTTAACATTGTAATTTGTTTTTATGGAACCTATACAACAACATAACGTTGAGGAACATCAGGAAGGAAAATAAAATCTCTCACAACATTTTTTAGAAATTCAAAAATAGTTTCCTAGTTTGAATATTGTTGAGAAAGTAGATCGTTGTAACAAGATAAGGATGGAATAGAAAATCTAGGAAGATATAATAATAAACATTTACTTGGAAGTAGGAAGGAGATTGAAATAAATTAAATAAAGTAAAGTAATAATACTAGCAAGGGAATTATAATTGCGTTAGAGAGAGTTCTAGAATACTAATAACAATATATATAAATTAATTTGAAGAAGTCAAATGGGATTTGAACTCTATAATCAGAGATAATACTAATAGGAAGTAAACTCAGATTTGAATTCTAGAAATTAATTAAGTACAAAGAGAAAGTCAATTTGAATTAGAACTCTATGTATTTAAAATAAATGTGGAGAGGAAAGTTCTAGGAAGAGGAAATAAGTTAATATAGGAGTATCGTTAGTTTCCCTGGGCCACTATATTTCTAATTCGGACTTATTATTCTGACTATATATTATCGTACTCCTAACCTCAAATTCCCGGGTATTTCATCTCATCCCCCTTAAAAGAAAGCTTCACCCTCGAAGCTAAAACTCATCCATAAGGCGAGAAGTTGCTAAACTAGATACTGACTCGAGTGGTTACCTGATCGAAAAGTTGTGGGTATTTCTTCCTCATTTCCTCCTCTACCTCCCATGTAGCCTCTTCGGTTCCATGATTAGACCATAAGACTTTGACCATACGGATGGACTTCGATCGTGTCTCCCTGGTCTTAGTGTCCATTACTTTGATGGGGGTACTCTTCATAGGATAGATTCTGCTCCAGCTCCAATACCTCTGGCTGCAACACATGCAAAGGGTCGGGAACATACCGCTTCAACTGGGATACATGGAAGACGTTGTGAACTTTCTCCAGTTCACAAGGAAGCGCTAGCCGGTATGCCACTTCTCCAACCCTCTCCAAGATCTCATAGGGTCCAACGAACTTGGGACTGAGCTTCCCTTTCTGCCCGAACCTGGTTACTCCTCTTATGGGCGATACTTTCAGAAAAGCTCTATCTCCCACCTCGAACTCAACTGGTCTGCGCTTGAGATTGGCATAGGACTTCTGCCTGTCTTGGGCTGCCTTCATTCGTCTCTGGATCATCCGGACTTGCTCCATAGTCTCTTCTATCAACTGAGGTCCCAAAACAACAGTGTAACACCCCTACTCTAATCGGCTCCTAACTATCTAGCTTAACATTATAATCGCAGCGGTAATCTCAACAATTGTACTACTGGTGTCACCGTTCTTACTCGCCCATACGAGTAATAACGTGCTTACTGATATATTCTTAAATACGAAACAATTTCCACAGTGACAACAAGAGATAGATCTAACCTTCCCAAACCAATATAAAATACATTCACAGTGAGCATTCTAAGTATCCCAATCCTATACATGTTTCTAGGTTCGTATCAAAATGCAACAGTGCATATTAAAACAACTGTAATTAAACTACCCAGCGCGTCCCTCTCTTTGCTGACACCGGAAGCTGCATACCTGCAAAAATGGTGGTTTGTGGTATGGAATCAGCCCCTGCTGAGTATGTTACTACATGACTGTCATGCCCGCTCGGACCCTCAAATAATTGGTCGAGAACATGCAATTCATTTTCATGCAAGTAGTTTAATGTTAAAACTGTAAAGCAACAATATATATTGCAGTAAACTCAAATAACAAACAAGCCCCCGGCTTCACACATCGCATCGTAATAAACCACTGAAAGCGTTTCAATGCTTATCTGAGTATAGAGACTCCATTCCAACAAACACTTAATAGTTCATAATTGAGTACGGCGACTCACTCGACCAAACAGTCCACCATAATCTGCACACGAGTACAACGACTCGACTCAACCAGTTCACAACACACAATATGAGCACAATGGCTCGTTCAAACGAATCTACCAACATACCACACATAATTACAAAGCATAACCACTGAGTAACAAGGCGAAATAACGAGAGTTATAAACAAGTATAATTACTCGTCTTTGGCGTACAAGCCCAAATAATGTTCGTCTAATGTACGAGCTAGTATAGTCGTTTGTAATTGTTCAGTCATGTCTAATGACAATGTCTCGTTAAAACGGCGTGTCTCTAAGTTACCCATCTCTTATGGCGGGTCACCCACGGCAATAGCCACTCCAGCGGTAGAGTCTCCGTCCTACGAACAATCTGTAGTTTGTTGGAAATTTATCCAGATACTTATGGTTACCACACGGTATCCTAGTATCGTTAATGGATCACAGTTCACAGCAAGAGCCACATCCTCTTGATAAACTTATTTATTCCATCACATCGTTTTACTATTCTTCTTAACACAGCTGTAACACCCCTACTACGTACTTAATAATAACTGGAATCGCAGCGAAATTAAACAACTAAACAATAACTAACGATTGGTGCTACAACGCCGTCAACCACCCACGTGGTTAACAAGGCTGAATAAATACAAGTTGTACCGGTCTGATGATCAGACTCCCGAGCATAGAACTAAAACCATAAGTACATATACACATAACCGAGTATTTAACTTACAACCCATAATTATACACTATCACCGTAAACTTCCATTGTGCACTGTCAATAACTGAAATACATATTGCCACGGGAGCACAGGCGCATCCCGGGCAAACATCCAAAGGTACTCAAAAGTAAACTACATCCTGGGATCTAGAGCCACTCCGCTTCTTCGATCCTCATCCTGCAGTAAAAGAAAATGGATCCCCCGAGGGGGTCAGCAACCTTGGCTGGTATGGCTAACGCGCAGCCCATCGGCTACCGGGATACGCGCAACCAATTGTCATGATAACATGGCATTCATTTACCATTAAACATCATATACATTAGCGTAGCAAGAATATTGCATAGCAAACAGCTTCACACGTAACACACAAGAACGAATCCCTTTTAGGAAACGAACCAACCAAGTTAGATCACATTGAGAGCATAGAGGATGTTGCCATACTCATACTAAGCTCGTTACATAACTCGTCACCGTCATTTAGAATTGAACGGATAACTTAAACACCAGGTGTGTCGGATATAGTGATCCCAAGCACACCGAATAAACATAGTATGCCCTGTGGCCCGACGTGAGTCAGTAAAATAGCCTTGGATAAGCTAAAGGGAAGGTTGAAACCAAATTGGAAAACAACCTAAACATACAAAGAGAATCGAACCGGTGGTAAATGACATCGACTCCCATACTCACACGCGTGGCCGGAAACTACCGGACTCACTTCCCCGTTAGCACTTGTTAGTAGTACAACATTGCAACACAATACACAGATCACAATCAAGTGTTTAAGTCTTGTTAGACACACACAAGGAAATGAGTACATCTCAACAACACAATAATATGAACAACTGTAAACTCGTTACATGACTTAAGTCTTACAAAGTCATAAAACACACAAAAAAACAAACACACAAGCCGGTGTAAACCGGTAGGCAACAGACTGCAAGAAAACCATACCTTGGCCCTTGCTTCGACTGGTTCCCACCTTGAGAGAATCCTAAACACATTTAGTAACGTCGGTCAATTAATGCACTAGTCCACTGTTAACATTACTACTTCACATTTTAGTTATCTCATTTCCACATTTTGTTTTAACTTCTCATCTTTTAAAATGTCATTATAACACCTAACATGACCTACATAAACACCATAACATCATCTCTAACTTATCCCCATCTTTAGACATCATTTAAATACCTAAAAACCAAGTTTTATAGTGGTCTGGGACTTGGTCCCCAAACTAAGGTCCCGGACCTACACTTAACAACCTCTCGGTCTCTTTTAATGGGGTGGTCCGGGACTTCATACAGGTCCTAAGTCCCGGACCATTCTAGGCAAAAAAAACTCTCGGTAATTTAAGGGGTTGGTCGGGTCCTTGTACAAGACCCAAGTCCCGGACCTAAAACTATGTAAAAATCTCGGCCTATTTGCACCATGGTCCGGGACATGACCCATGACTTGGTCCCGGACCCAACCTACAGAATCGACGTACTTGCAATTTTTCAAGTCCTGCTGCTTAAGTCCTTTACACCCATATAGTATAAACTTCCCAGTACACTCTTATACTCAAAACTTCACCAAATATACACCACATTACAACATAGTGCACAATTTAAATTGGCATAGCACTTAGGCTCTTTAAAATGCAGGTAAATCTTAAACACTGAATTTCCCACAATTATTGCCTTTGACCTGCAAATACACACAACAATACGTATGTCCTTTACTAGTCTTTTTGAGAACATTTTTCTAAGTCATTTACCATTGGCTCTTTAGGTAGTTTCAAAGACAAACATACGTTCATTTTCCAAAGGAATTTCAAGCTATTTTTGGTTAGCATAATTACCTCCTTTCCTCACAACTTCTTTCTTGTTTCAGAATCGGTAAGGATATTGCTTGCTTGTCAACTTAGAACTTGAAGAGAGTTTGGAAACGTGTCAAGAGAGGACTCCACCCAGTCCTTGAAAGGTTGGATGAAGCTAAAACAAGGCAACGTAAGGACACCATTTAAAAACAATTTTCGGACAACATAAAAACATGAAGGAAACATCATTTTTCTTTGAGTTTCCTTACCTTGAAGCAAAGGAGAACATAATATATGAAAAGATGAACTCAAGCTCCTTCCATGGAGATTCCTCTTGGCACCAAAATGGATCTTGAAGATTGAAAGGACTAAGTTGAAGAGCTTGATGAGAACTAGAGATCGGTGGTCTTAGTTTTTGATTTGGACAAGTGAGCTAGGAGTTACATGGATTGAAGATGAAGTCTGGTGGTGGGTGTTGTATTACGTGAAAGAGAGCAAGGAAGGAGATGGGGCTACGTGAGACAGCAAGAGGAAATGAAGGAATGAAAAGAATCACTGATTGTAGTTGCTTTTTGAAGATATTGTTACGTAAAGCAAAGAGTAGTGCTTTTCTAATTACTTACTTATTGCTCAATCAGTTAGCAAGGGTGGTGATCACCACATGCAAAAACCGGCCCATTAAACATAAGGGGTAATTAGTCTTTATTGCTCAATTAAATTACTTATGTAACATATGTTACAAACTAGCTTATTTAGTTACTATTCATAAAAACAAGGCATTAGAAGTGAAATTTTTGATTTCCCATTGATTTAAACTTCCAAATGTGATACTAAGTAGTACACATATTAATTAAAGAGTAATGATGGACATTTAGCCATTCAAAACCCATTTACAAGACAATTTTCGAAAACGTGCTTTAAGACTCCTTAAAGCACATTTGTGTTTTAACTTGTTTCCAAGCTCGGTTTCCTTTGGTAATTGATTTAAAGGCTCATTAATATAAGTAAGGTCTTGGTAAGTTCATTAAGCCTTAACCAAGATTATTCCAAGCTTAGAGCATATTTTGTCCTTATTGCCTTTTAGGCATTAATTGTATTTACTATTTATTAAATTGTTTACTAATGTTTCTAAGACTCTTTTAGTCTTAATAATTATTATTTAATGTTTAAACAACTTATTAAGGTTTGGGGTATTTCAATCTACCCCCCTTAAAAGAACTTTGTCCCCAAAGTTCTACTTCCCACATATCTTATATTCTAAAAACATGGGAAATCACTTAGAAGCAAATACTTCATAACAAACATAACAACATTCTTACATAATATCAGACACAAGGTCCTAACAACATAACATCACTCAGACACAACGGTCTGTAACATAACAATATGACAACATGACATAAACAACAACATAGACAATGTATTCAAATACATGCCGTACACTCCTAACCGAAACGGCTCTACCCCCCTTAAAATAGGGGTATGCCCCGTACCCTATACATATAAACACTAAGAAGTAAACAACAACGGGTACTTCGCCTTCATCTTATCTTCCAGCCCAAGTGGCCTCCTCGACGTCCTGGTTAGACCAGAGGACCTTCACCAGTCGTACAGACTTATGGCGAATGTCTCGAGTCTTAGTATCCAGAATCCGTACGGGAGTCTCCACTGATCGCATGGTCGGCTCTAAGGTTAGCCTTTCAGGCTGAAGTACATGAGACGGATGAGACATATATTTCTTCAATTGGGACACATGGAATACATCATGTACCTTGCCCAGCTCAGGGGTAAATCAAGTATAAGCTACTGGTCCTATCCGCTCCGTCACAACATAAGGCCCCACATTTTGGGCTTAACTTGCCTTTCTGGCCAAAACGAAACACTCCCTTCATGGGGGATACTCTAAGAAACACCTGATCGCCCACGGCGAACTCCAGGTCACGTCTGCGCACATCAGCGTACGTCTTCTGTCTATCCTGAGCTGCTTTCATGTTAGCCCGGATCTGGCGAACTTCTGCTTGAACTTGTTCCAGATACTCTGGTCCTATAATGACCGTCTCACTCGACTCATCCCAGCATAATGGCGTGCGGCATGGCCTACCGTATAAAGCCTGGAAGGGAGACATCTTGATCGAAGCATGGTAACTATTGTTGTAACTAAACTCGATCAGATGTAACTTATCAATCCAGCTGGTCTGAAAGTCAAGTGCACATGCACGTAACATATCCTCAAGTGTCTGGATAGTGCGCTCACTCTGACCATCTGTCTGTGGGTGAAACGCCGTACTCAATTTCAGCTCGGTACCCAGTGCTTCTCATGTGGATCTCCAATACTCGATAAGAATCTGGTATCTCGTCAGATACAATCGTTTTCGGTACTCCATGAGTCTTACAATTTCTCTGTCGAAGAGCTCTGCAAGTCTTGCCACTTTCCAGGTGTCCTTCATCGGTATGAATCGGGCCACCTTGGTCAGTCGGTCAACAACAACCCAAATCATATTCAGACCTCCCCTTGTAGGCGGAAGCCCTACTACAAAGTCCATAGAAATGTCATGGAACTTCCACTCAGGCACTGGCATTGGCTGCACATCCCACCAGGCCGTCGGTGCTCAAACTTGACTTTCTGACAAGTGAGACACCCTTAAACATAATCATTTACATCCTTTTTCATTCCATCCCACCAAAAATAACGTTTCATACCTTTATACATCTTTGAAGCTCTGGGGTGAATCGATGTCGTAGAACAATGGGATTCACTCAGTATGCGCTCCTTCAGCTCAGTGCTACTCCTCGGAATACACAGTCGTCCATTAAGCCTAATCAAGTCATCGTCATGGAGTCTGAAGTCATATTCTGACCCTCAAATGTATCATCAATAAGTTTCTGTCTAATCTCCATCATGTACTGATCCGTCATCTGAGCCACCACCTCTTAACCAAAGCTAGTATGAGAGACCAGCGAATGGAGAGAGTGTGCTCGGCGACTCAGTGCGTCAGCTACCACATTTGCTTTCCCCTCTTGTACTGCAAGTTAATGTCATAATCGTTTAAAAACTCAACCCACCTCCTTTGTCTCATGTTCAACTCCTTCTGAGTGAACAAGTACTTTAAACTCTTGTGGTCGGAATATATTGTCACGTTTACCCCAAACAAAATGATGTCGCCATATCTTCAGTGCGAAGACAATGGCACCCAATTCTAAATCGGGGAGGGTAGTTCTCTTCGTGTTTCCTCAGCTGTCGGGAGGCGTATGCTACGACCTTCCGTGTTGCATCAAACACAACCCATACCCTACCTGATGCGTCGCAATAGACCTCAAAACCATCTGGACCGTCTGGTATAGTCAGGACTGGTGCAGATGTCAGAGCATCTTTAAGCTTCTGAAAAGAAATCTCACAGTCTTCTGTCCACTCGAATGGAGCATCCTTTTTCATCAAGGAAGTCATCGGCTTCGAGACACTGGAGAAGTTCTTCACAAATCTCCTATAATATCCTGCCAGACCGAGGAAGCTCCGATATCGGTAACTGTCTTCGGCCTAGGCCAGGTGCGTACTGCATCTATCTTTGCCGGATCAACAGCGATCCCGGCCTCAGAAATCACATGACCAAGAAAGGAAACTTGGTTCAACCAAAATTCACACTTAGAAAATTTCGCACAACTGATTCTTTCTCAATGTCTGTAACACATTTCTCAGGTGACTTTCATGCTCACCTCTTGATTTCGAATACACAAGTATGTCATCGATGAAGACTACCACTGACTTGTCCAACTGATCTTGGAACAAGCGGTTCATTAGGTCCATAAACTTAGCTGGTGCATTGGATAAACCAAACGGCATAACCGTAAACTCATAATGTCCATATCTGGTTCTGAACGCTGTTTTCTCAATATCACTGTCCTTAACGGCAATCTGATGATAACCGGATCGTAGATCTATCTTGGAGAACACTGATGCTCCTCTCAACTGATCAAATAAGTCGTCGATGCGTGGTAAAGGATAACGGTTCTTCACCGTAACTGCATTCAGCTCTCGATAGTCAATACAAAGGCGGAGGCTACCGTCCTTCTTCTTCACGAAGAGGACCGGCGCTCCCCATGGTGAAACGCTAGGGCGAATAAATCCCTTGTCAAGTAGGTCTCTCAGCTGCTCCTTGAGCTCAATCATCTCTGCTGGAGCCATACGATAGGGCGCCTTCGCTATTGGTCCGGTGCCCGGAACCAAATCAATCTCAAACTCAACTTCCCGTGCTGGCGGCATGCCCGGCAGTTCCTTAGGAAATACATCAGGAAACTCCGACACTACCGGCACATCTGGGCTAAACTCTGGGTCTCTCTCTATGTCCTGGACATAGCAGAGGTATACATCATTCCCTCGTCGTAGTTCATTATACATAGCCATGGCGGTGATGATCTGAGTCGAAGGCTCCCTGGGCCTCTGGCGGTATGATATAGTAACCCCAGACGGACTCCGAAGAAGCAGTCGATGCTCGGCACACAGGATTCTGCCCTTGTACCGCTCCAACCAGTTCATCCCGATAATCACATCAAAACCAAGTCCATCGAACTCTATCAAGTCGATTGGAAACTCCTCATCTCTGATTCGTACAACAACACCTCGGTGGTAGCGGGCACACCTGATCCGCTCTTTCGACGGGAGAGTGACTAGGAAGTCAGGCATCTCTTCACCGTCTAACCCCAGCCTCTTCGCAAAAGACAGCGAAATGAATGTATGTGAGGCTCCAGAGTCGAACAAGATCGATGCATCCACGCCATTGACTGGGAAGGTACCGGTGAGGATTGTGCCGCTTTTGCCGGCTTCTGCTTCATTGCAGACACTCAGTATTCCTCCCGTTCCGAGTGCACAGCCTAATTAATTGGCAAACATAAGTATGTAGTACAACACGGTTCACATATTTCAAAACAACTCCACTTTATTATTAACATTTCTTTACACCATAAGTTGGTTTACACTGCTGACATAATTAACACAATACATCCCCAACATACACTGGTTTAACACATTACAATATTACACAGGGCTAAAACTGTCTGAAGGTCAAATTCAAACGTCCGGGTTTTATGTGTGTGGCATTGATCACTGTCGAAGGTGCGGTATTCAGTTTGATCTTTTTGATACCGTGGTATAACATCCTTGACTGCCCACCCATGATTAACACATCTCCTGATTTCAGTATCAACTTCTTTGCGAGGTCACCACGCTTCTGCTCGCCGTACATAAAAACTGCGGTATCACCAATGGACCAAGACACCACGGGTACTCCCTTACGTAGAGACTCGGGTGACTCGTCCTTATCTTGGTGTAAACCTAAACGTCCACCTTTCTGGTAGAAGTTCACACAAATCTGCCTTTACACTTGGTATTGAATCGGATTCAACTTGCTGAGCAATCCCCACGGCGTGGTTAACAACCGCAAGGAACTCCTCAGGTATCATCGGTACAGTCGTTCCATTCTCAACTCGCTTGTCTTGATATGTCTTGGTGTAAGGATTCCAGTCCTTACCCATGCACATCATCTTCAATTTCATTTTGACCCACTCGGGTATTCGGGTGTGTAGAAACCTCCTGGTGTGTTCCCAGTTCGTCGCATCGTCGGATGATGTGGATTTGTGCTTCCGGTGTCAGGTATCCATTTAAGAGTATCATACCTGGCTGGATGACCTGACATTGCTCCATTGGAAAGTCGGTGATGTTGATGGTGGTTTCTTCAGGGCTTGGTGTGGGCGGGATTGGATAGCAAATATTGAAGGTTCCTAGGTTTTCAATTTACCTATTTAGGTGACTTTCACATCATACTTTAATTCTTTACTCACATAGTAATACATTTAAACTCACTAACACGCATGCATGTAATGCGGTATACAATCACTTATTTTGTTTCACGGTTTAGGCGGTACCTGGTCTAGAAGAGGACTCTGGTGCCTCAGACCGGTCCACCACATTCAGGGCGGCCTTGTTGGATCCCGATCCCTTCCCTTTCTGGGCATCAGTATACCTCTGGTCGGTAGGTGGCTGATTAGCCGACTTCGGGCCTTCGGTAATCGCAACGGCCTTACCCTTCCACTGTCCCCTAGGCTTGTAGTTCCTGCCATTCGGGTTCTGGAAGCACTCGTAATCACGATGCCCCATCTTCTTGCAGAATCTGCACTGCACATCATTTCCCTTGCAGTCCTTGCCGGGGTGATCTCCGTTGCACCACTTACAGTAATAGTGGCGCTCCGGTCCAGAGCCCGTGCTAGCTGCCAACACATCACACATTCAGTACACACTTTTCATTATAACATCACACACTTAAACTCATTATTCAGAATTAATTGGTTACCCTTGAATGGCTGAGAGCGCAGGGGCTTAGCCGCATAGGCATAAGTGGTGAGCTGCAATGGCTCCTCAGCAGTGGTGGTCTGGGCCTGGCCCTTGCCACCCTGTTGCTGTCCTTTCTGGGGCTGAGGGTATGGCTTTTTCTTCTTTCCACCCCCAAACCCTTGCGTGCTTTGACCCTCGCTCGTGGCCTTGCGCTTAAGCGCATTTTCCTCGTCCCTAAGACGGACGGTGATCTCAACTATTGCAGCGGCATGATAGCACTCCTATCATTTAGGGTGTTAGTTATGCCCCGCAAAAATAAACTCACAATCACATTAACACACTGCACATATTTATTCACATCACACTGTTGTTCTATTACCTGCAAAGTAGTATATCCACTTGGCCCCATGCCATAGCGTAGGCGGTAGCTCAATCCGTTGTAGAAACGGTTCACTAGGATTCGGTCTGAGTAACCCAGATCCGGTAACAGGTGGATAAGTCCGATGAAGGCTGAGTAGTACTCATCTACCGACATCTTATCCCCTTGCCTCAGATTGTCCAGCTCTAGGCGCTTAGCCTCTTGCACATGTATCGGGTAGTACTTCGCTCGCAGCAGAGCCGTGTACTCCCTCCACTGAAAGGTCGGGTCAGCAACTCTGCCTTCCCTTACTAGCTTCCACCAGGTCTGTGCCGAACCCTTCAGGTAGTAAGCGGCAAGACGAACCTTGACCTCCTCAGGTACATTCAAGGTCTCGTAGGCGGTCTCCATCTCAGAGATGTACGCCTCCAGCTTACTAGGGTCGGTCTCCCCTCCGAATGACGGCGGTCTCAAATCAGCCAACGCCTTGACCCAGTTGGTCTCTCTTGGCGGTGGCGGTGGTTGAACTCCGGGCTGTTGCCCCTGCTGCACCGCAGCTACTAACTGTGGGACCATCTGGGTTACGGCGGCCGCAACAGCATCGGCCATAACTTGCGCCGTAGGGTTCTCTCCCTGGTCCCCAGTTTCATCAGTACCGCGTCCGCGGCCTCTACCACGTGGTCTACCTGACATCTGAATTCACACAAACATTTATTAGCAACATGCTTACACACTTATCGGTCCAACGGTTGTAGTGTCTTCCCGATTCCAAGGTATTTCCACACTTAGTTAGTGTTTAACCTATCCATAACTGTTCACTTTAGTAACTATTGCTAGGTTTCCTAACTCGGTATTTACCTAAGCTCGGTATTCTAGTCATCAGAGCGATACTTCGCTCTGATACCACTTTTTGTAACACCCCTACTACGTACTTAATAATAACTGGAATCGCAGCGGAATTAAACAACTAAACAATAACTAACGATTGGTGCTACAACGCCGTCAACCACCCACGTGGTTAACAAGGCTGAATAAATACAAGTTGTACCGGTCTGATGATCAGACTCCCGAGCATAGAACTAAAACCATAAGTACATACACATAACCGAGTATTTAACTTACAACCCATAATTATACACTATCACTGTAAACTTCCATTGTGCACTGTCAATAACTGAAATACATATTGCCACGGGAGCACAGGCGCATCCCGGGCCAACATCCAAAGGTACTCAAAAGTAAACTACATCCTGGGATCTAGAGCCACTCCGCTTCTTCGATCCTCATCCTGCAGTAAAAGAAATATGGATCCCCCGAGGGGGTCAGCAACCCTTGGCTGGTATGGCTAACGCGCAGCCCATCGGCTACCGGGATACGCGCAACCAATTGTCATGATAACATGGCATTCATTTTACACATAACATCATATATACATTAGCGTAGCAAGAATATTGCATAGCAAACAGCTTCACACGTAACACACAAGAACGAATCCTTTTAGGGAACGAACCAACCAAGTTAGATCACATTGAGAGCATAGAGGATGTTGCCATACTCATACTAAGCTCGTTACATAACTCGTCACCGTCATTTAGAATTGAACGGATAACTTAAACACCAGGCGTGTCGGATATAGTGATCCCAAGCACACCGAATAAACATAGTATGCCCCTGTGGCCCGACGTGAGTCAGTAAAATAGCCTTGGATAAGCTAAAGGGAAGGTTGAAACCAAATTGGAAAACAACTAAACTACAAAGAGAATCGAACCGGTAAATGACATCGACTCCCATACTCACACGCGTGGCCGGAACTACCGGACTCCTCACTTCCCCGTTAGCACTTGTTAGTAGACAACATTGCAACACAATACACAGATCACAATCAAGTGTTTAAGTCTTGTTAGACACACACAAGGGAAATGAGTCACATCTCAACAACACAATAATATGAACAACTGTAAACTCGTTACATGACTTAAGTCTTACAAAGTCATAAACACACAGAAAACAAACAACACACAAGCCGGTGTAAACCGGTAGGCAACAGACTGCAAGAAAACCATACCTTGGCCCTTGCTTCGACTGGTTCCCACCTTGAGAGAATCCTAAACACATTTAGTAACGTCGGTCAATTAACGCACTAGTCCACTGTTAACATTACTACTTCACATTTCTAGTTATCTCATTTCCACATTTTGTTTTAACTTCTCATCTTTTAAAATGTCATTATAACACTCCTAACATGACCTACATAACACCATAACATCATCTCTAACTTATCCCCATCTTTAGACATCATTTAATAACCAAAAACCAAGTTTTATAGTGGTCCGGGACTTGGTCCCAACTTAGGTCCCGGACCTACACTTAACAACCTCTCGGTCTCTTTTAATGGGGTGGTCCGGGACTTCATACAGGTCCTAAGTCCCGGACCATTCTAGGCAAAAACTCTCGGGTAATTTAAGGGGTTGGTCCGGGTCCTTGTACAAGACCCAAGTCCCGGACCTAAACCATGTAGAACTCTCGGCCTATTTTGCACCCTGGTCCGGGACATGACCCATGACTTAGGTCCCGGACCCAACCTACAGAATCGACGTACTTGCAATTTTTCAAGTCCTGCTGCTTAAGTTCTTTACACCCATCATATGTATAAACTTCCCAGTACACTCTTATACTCAAAACTTCACCAAATATACACCACATTACAACATAGTGCACAATTTAAATTGCATAGCACTTAGGCTCTTAAAATGCGTAAATCTTAAACACTGAATTTCCCACAATATATTTGCCTTTGACCTGCAAATACACACAACAATACGTATGTCCTTTACTAGTCTTTTGAGAACATTTTTCTAAGTCATTTACCATTGGCTCTTTAGGTAGTTTCAAAAGACAACATACGTTCATTTTCCAAAGGAATTTCAAGCTATTTTTGGTTAGCATAATTACCTCCTTTCCTCACAACTTCTTTCTTGTTTCAGAAATCGGTAAGGATATTTGCTTGCTTGTCAACTTAGAACTTGAAGAGAGTTTGGAAACGTGTCAAGAGAGGACTCCACCCAGTCCTTGAAAGGTTGGAATGAAGCTAAACAAGGCAACGTAAGGACACCATTTAAAACAATTTTCGGACAACATAAAACATGAAGGAAACATCATTTTTCTTTGAGTTTCCTTACCTTGAAGCAAAGGAGAACAATAATATATGAAAAGATGAACTCAAGCTCCTTCCATGGAGATTCCTCTTGGCACCAAAATGGAGCTCTTGAAGATTTGAAAGGACTAAGTTGAAGAGCTTGATGAGACTAAGAGATCGGTGGTCTTAGTTTTTGATTTGGACAAGTGAGCTAGGAGTTACATGGATTTGAAGATGAAGTCTGGTGGTGGTGTTGTATTACGTGAAAGAGAGCAAGGAAGGAGATGGGCTACGTGAGACAGCAAGAGGAAATGAAGGAATGAAAAGAATCACTGATTGTAGTTGCTTTTTGAAGATATTTGTTACGTAAAGCAAATAGTGCTTTTCTAATTACTTACTTATTTGCTCAATCAGTTAGCAAGGGTGGTGACTCACCACATGCAAAACCGGCCCCCATTAAACATAAGGGGTTAATTAGTCTTTATTGCTCAATTAAATTACTTATGTTAACATATGTTACAAACTAGCTTATTTAGTTACTATTCATAAAAACAAGGCACTTAGAAGTGAAATTTTGATTTCCCATTGATTTAAACTTCCAAATGTGATACTAAGTAGTACACATATTAATTAAAGAGTAATGATGGACATTTAGCCATTCAAAACCCATTTACAAGACAATTTTTCGAAAACGTGCTTTAAGACTCCTTAAAGCACATTTTGTGTTTTAACTTGTTTCCAAGCTCGGTTTCCTTTGGTAATTGATTTAATAGGCTTGTTAATATATAAGTAAGGTCTTGGTAAGTTCATTAAGCCTTAACCAAGATTATTCCAAGCTTAGAGCATATTTTGTCCTTATTGCCTTTTAGGCAATTAATTGTATTTACTATTTATTAAATTGTTTACTAATGTTTCTAAGACTCTTTTTAGTCTTAATAATTTATTATTTAATGTTTAAACAACTTATTAAGGTTTGGGGTATTTCAACAGCAGACTAAGGTCATCAGTCCAATCCTGAGTATGTCGACTCGGGATTCAGTGTTAGATACGAGAGCGGCGTTAAGCAGGCCAGTGCTCCGTATATAAGTCTCGGATAATATATATATATATATCTTATTATCCTAATGCTACAACGTATTTACTTACGTTCCTTATATTACACATATAAGATAGCATCATTGCCGCTAGTTCGTTTTATAATATGTTCATATATACGAACGGTACTGTTATCGTTCAACAGTAATAATAAAGCAGCATTAATACACAACTCAAGCATATTAATTCACACAAGCAGACATTCAATCTTATCACAGATTTTCACACAATGTCTGAACTGAGGAAATCCTCAGAGACAATCAAGCCATATAAATAACATACCGTTCACCCTGAAAGTATTACGGTGGAGTATGAATCTGCTAAATTCTCTGGTGATCCTCGAGGCGCCTCTTACGATCTATAAATATGCATCACACTATGCATCAGCATCTCGTACTAACAATACACTACGGCACCCCGTACCGTTACTAATCCATCCCGGTTTATTCCCCGTTGTTAACTATAAACGTTTGTCGGGTTTTCGGTTTAACTCGGGATTAGGAAAGACGTCATATTTCATGCGTGGTTACGTCGAGTATATTAGTATACTTAACTTTAAATGTTTACTATCGCATGTAATTTAATACACATTTGTGTATTATATAGCTTGTCACTATATTGCATGTATAATCTTAATCGTTTATTATGCATCTCACCTTACTATTTATTTTCCTAAGGTTTGTTTTTCCAAGTTTAATGTGGTATAACTCATATGTAAAAATACTTTGAATTATATAAATCCTCATTTCCATGTATACTCCTAACATTAGAATTTCCATATCTAATGTTTGTAATTCTTCTCTCCTTATCTTATATCTTTTTACTTATGATAATATATGGTTATTGAACCACACTATATTTTTCCACACCATAACATATATTTATTTATATACATGTATTATGGGACCATTTATTATATGGTAAATCTTTATAATATATTCATTCTCTTTTAATGAATATTTCTTATATTATAAATGTTATAACCTTTATAACATTGAAAACCATATTATAAATTTTCGTTCTAAAATTCCCATTATTTCCGAACAGCATTTATTTTCTTGAATATTACAAAATCCACCACATAATCATTATAATGTTATATTATATGCTAATATCATATAATATGATATTTTTATTTCCTTTAATTTATAACCTATAGTTTATGCAAAACTATTTATCATTGCTGCATAGGCACCATATAAAACCATATTCTTTTTCATATACCATAGTTTCCTTTATTTACAAATTCACCCCATTATTTATACCATGTTATATATATCATATAATATAACAATTTTAACTTATAAAATGGTATAACCTATGGTTATATTTTTGTAAATTCCGAACAGACCCAATATTATTCTATAATTGTCATTTGGCCCAATTTATAACATATAGTTTGATAATATCATTAAAACTATATATTATACACATATCTTAATAAATGCTCTTATATAATTCTAAAAATCACCAAATTTCACCAAAGGGTTATATTTACCCTTACTAACCATATACTTTTGGTATTTATAATTCCACCACATCTATTTCTCCAAAGTGTCATAATGACATAATAACTATATATTATACCTATATAGTTTATTTTAATTCCAAAGTCAACCCAATAAATTCCTAAAAATTCCTTATAGCCCATGGGTGTTTATAATACCATTTTACACCCTTCCTATTCGGTAATAACATATTTACCACATATGTTACAAAATTGTTACAATTAAATACATAACTTATTATAAAACCTTAAATAAGTTATCTAACTTATTTAATTTGGTCAAAACCTACCATATGGTCAAGGTTGACCTCCTTAATATTCCTTGACCATTAATTCCTTTATAATTACGGTTTATAACCATATTTTTCAGAAATTACCATTTAACCCCAAAACTTTATAAAATCTTATAAACTTTATTTTAAATCCTTTTTAACTTCTAATTTTCGGCCTTATTATTATAAAGCCCCCAAATTTAATTTATTTACACCTAAGACCCCAATTCCTTGTGGTAATAATTATATATCACCTAAACTTAAATAAAAGCTTATAAATGCATAAATAAAATGGACTAAAGTACATGGCCTTATTACAAACATTAGCTTATAAAATAAATTACACATAAATGTCCATAAAAGCCTTAAACTCTCGGCCCTTACACTTATATTTTCTTTATTTACCAATTTTCCACATAATGTCTTAAATTTGACAATTATGCTAATTAATTAGTTATAAAATTTACTAAATCATTCCTTAATCACCTAAGGTCAAAATAAGACCTTAAATACCTTGTTCACTCACGGCACAATTTATATAAATATGTATAAGCACATATTAATATACCAAGTGAAGGTTTAAGTGATTTATACCTTGTTTTTGCCTAGTATATGCCTTGTTTGGCCACGGCTGTATGGAGATTTATTTTCCACAGCTTAGTTTACATGTTTTCAAACAGCAATTAAGGCATGATTAGTCTCCAAGCAAGATCTAACCATAAGAAGTATTTAATGTCAATTTTCAAGGTAAAATTTACCTTAGAACACCAAGGTAAACAAGGTTGGTCTTGGCCTGTTTTTACAGTAGGAAAAGAGTGTTAAAAGAGCTACTAAAACCAAGTTTTAAACTGGTATAACTCAGATTAGAAGGTAGCTAATCTTTACCTTGTTTAAAATGCCTAAAATGGTGTTTTTGGCTTGGATCTGGTTATACTTCGAAGCTCTTGATGTAACAACTGGATAAGTATGTTAAGATGAAGATTATAAGCTTAGAAACAAAGTTTCACAGCCGAATTTGAAGGGAATCAAAAGATATGTGTTTAAAGCACATTTTTATACCTTAACAACAAGATTAGCTTTCTCCACCTTATTCCCTTGTTAAGGCCGAGATACACCCTCCATTTAACCTCCAAAACAACCTAAGAACATTGATGAGAGTGGTTGATGCTTTGCTCCTTTGAAAGAGGAAAGAATTGTGAAGAAAATGAACATTTCAAGGCTTAATTAGCTTACCAAGATTAATTGATGTTCTCCTCTGTTCTTGGTGAGTTAGCCACGACTTGGAGAAGCCAAAGGGAGGTTTGGAGCTGATGGTTTCAGCAGGCAAGAAGGCAAATGAGAGAGGTGAGTCAATTTTGCCTTATAAGTCAATTATTGTTACTTTAATTTGCTTTTTGAATTGGTAATTAGGTGACTCATCATAACAGCTGGTTAATTGATTGAATATTGATAATCAAGTGGGCAAGACATCTGTAGGGGGGCGGCAGCATTTGGTCAAGGCAATAGGTGAGCTTTGACCATGATTTAAGTAAAGTTAAGTAATTAGTTGTTATTTTTCGGGTACTATTCATACTAAATTGCCAATTTTGATTTTTATTTTTAAACTTTGATTTAGACTTTATAATATAGTATATCATGTCACATTAATGTTATAAAGAACTTATTATAGTCTTTACAGTGACAAAAAGTCATTTTCTTAGAGCTCATAGACAAAAACGTGCTTTAAGGAATTTTAGTGCACATTTTGAGTCGCAGGGTGTTTCTGAGCTCTATTTTCTTTGAGAACGGTTTTTGTGTGTTCCTTACATGATATTTGATCATGGTATCCAATTTTATATCATTTAGAGGTCATTAGACCCATAAGGTATTCTTAGAGCACATTTTTGCCCTACTTGACCTTGAAGCATGTAAGTGCCTGTTCTTTGTGTTGGAGTGTTGTCCAACAATTGTACCATGTTTAGTAATGTGTTAGTAAGCTTAGGACAAAATCTTAGGTCCTAAGAAGTTCATTTGGGTATTTATTTACCCTAAACAGTCAAAGGGTGCAACATCTTGCTTTGTGTTGACCATTGTTGTTCTCAGTTGACTTTTAAGGCATGTTTAGGCCTTAATCAATGTGATTAAATATTTAATCCATATTTTATTAGTTTGGGGTATTTCAAACAGTCTCACTAATGTCGCTCCAACATAGCGGTGTCCTACACTTCCTCCCATACAAAGCCTCATAAGGAGCCATCTTGATGCTGGTGTAATAACTGTTGTTATAAGAGAACTCTATCAGATGTAGCATATCTGCCCACGAACCCTGGAAATCCATCACACATGCTCGAAGCATGTCCTCCAAGGTCTGGATGGTTCTCTCTTCTGACCATCAGTGGCTGGGTGAAACGTAGTGCTCAACCTCAACTTGGTGCCCATCGCCTTCTGAAACTGCTGCCAGAAATGGGCTAAGAACCTCGAATCTCTGTCTGAAATGATGGTCTCAGGTACCCCGTGATATCTCACCACATTTCTGATGTAAGCATCCACCAACTGGCTCATGGACCACGTCTTCTTCATGGGTATAAACCGTGCAGATTTAGTGAGTCGGTCCACTATCACCCAAATCTGATTAACTCCTCCCTTCGCCGGTGGTAAAACCCATCACAAAGTCCATGGAAATGGAGTCCCACTTCCACTTTGGGACCGCCAACGGCTGCAATAAACCTCCCGTCCTCTTGTGCTCGAATTTGACCTTCTGGCAGGTAAGGCATCTCGACACAAACTCTGCAACTTCCCTCTTCATCTTAGGCCACCAAAACATCTTTTTAGGTCCTTATACAACTTATCACCACCAGGATGAACTGAATAGGGAGTATTATGAGCCTCCCTCATCAGTCTCTCCTTTACCTCCACGCACCCTGAGGTAACACCATCGGCTTCTAAACCTCAGACTGCCGTCACTGTGGGTCTCAAACCCTTCAGCTTTCCCTTCCTTCATCTTCTCCTTGATGCGCTCCAACTTCGCATCACCCGGCTGTCCCTTGAGTATCTCCCCATAAATGTCGGAAGAGACACTCATATGGTACAACCTCACCTCACGCTCTACTCCTCCCGCCTCCATCACTTCCAAGTTCAGCTTCTCAAAGTCACGAACTAGCTCGTCTGGAAGAACCCACATCGAATTCACAGAATGACTTTTCTTCCTACTCAGAGCATCGGCCACTAGGTTAGACTTCCCCTCATGATATAAGATCTCCAAATTATAGTCCTTGATCAGTTCCAACCATCTCCTCTGCCTCATATTTAGTTCCTTCTGAGTGAAGATGTACTTGAGGCTTTTGTGGTCGGTGTAGATCTTGCAGGAAACTCCATACAAGTAGTGCCTCCAAATCTTCAGGGCGAAGACTACTGCTGCAAGCTCTAGGTCGTGCGTCGGGTATCTGGTCTCGTACTCCTTCAGCTGTCTCGATGCGTAGGCTATGACTTTCCCATGCTGCATCAAGACACACCCCAAGCCATACTTGGAAGCATCGCTGAAAACCTTGAATCCGTCTGTCCCCGAAGGCAAAGTCAACACTGGGGCTGTGGTCAACCTTTCCTTCAACGTCTGAAACGCCTTCTCACAGTTATCATCCCACTGAAACTTGGTTACTTTCTTCATGAGGTTTGTGAGGGGTCTAGCTATCTTTGAGAAATCCTTCACAAAACGTCTGTAGTACCCCGCTAGACCCAAGAAACTGTGAACCTCCGTCAGATTGCTCGGTTCTGGCCACTCTTTCACCGCTTGGATCTTGGCCGGATCCACTGAGATTCCGTCCTTGGTGACGATGTGGCCTAGGAATGCCACTCGGTCCAACCAAAAGTCACACTTAGTTAGCTTGGCGTAAAGCTGCTGCTCTCTCAAAATCTGTAAGACTGATCTCAGGTGCTCCTCGTGCTCTTCCTCATCCCTGGAGTACATGAGGATATCGTCTATAAATACCACCACAAACGGTCTAGATAGGGATTGAAGATCCGGTTCATGAGGTCATAAAGACTGTCGGCGTTCGTCAAACCAAAGGGCATCACCAGAAACTCAAAATGCCCATATCTGGTCCTGAAGGCGTCTTCGGGATATCCTTCTCTGCACCCGTAACTGGTGATATCCCGACCTCAGGTCTATCTTAGAGAAGACTCCTGCACTCTGAAGCTGGTCCGAGAGGTCGCGATTCTGGGGGAAGGGATACGGTTCTTACAGTGATCTGTTCAGCTCCCGGTAATCTATGCACAGCCTCATGCTCCCGTCCTTCTTCTTTACAAACAAGACAGGAGCTCCCCATGGCGATACACTCGGGCGGATGTATCCCTTCTCTAGTAACTCCTCCAATTGGACTTTCAGTTCCTTCAACTCTGATGGCGCCATACGGTATGGGGCCTTGGAGATGGGCGCTGCTCCTGGCACAAGGTCGACGCTGAACTCCACCTCCCTGTCTGGCGGCATACCAGGAATCTCATCTGGAAAGACGTCAGGGAACTCATTCACCACCCGAATCTCTTCTAATGGGCTCGGCGCTCGGTTCAAATCCTGGACATGGCAGAGGTATGCCTGCTGTCCCTTCTTCACTTGGGAGAGAATTGACATGGCTGAGACTATCTTTACTCCCGGTTTCTTCTCCACGCTACTGTAGGAGACTCTTCGGCCCGCTGGTCCTCTCAGAATGATCTTCTGCTCTCCACAGTCGATCTTCCCTTTATACTTGCTTAGCCAGTCCATCCCCAAAATAATGTCGAAGTCGGGGAGGACGAACTGGATCAGGTCAGTTACAAAAGTTTCCCCTTTTATGTCTACCCCCACATCCCTCAATACATGATTACAAGAAATAACCTGCCCCGAGGGTATAGATACTGCTATGGTAGAAGTCTTACAAGTTTCTAGCCCCAATTTCTTAGCAAATTTCTCAGAAATGAAAGAATATGAAGCTCCAGTATCGAACAAAACACGAGCTGAAGTACCATGAACAGAAAAGGTACCTGCTAACACTTCTGCTTCAGCCTCTGCCTCGGCCCGACTCATAACATTAATCCTCCCCGGAGCTCTGCTGTTGTCTCGGTTCTCCCCTGGACCTCGGTTACCTCCGTTTCCACCCCCGCCATTGCCACGCTGGGGAGCATCCCCTCGCTGATTCTGGGCCTGATGCTGGTCTCTACCTCGAGACTGGGGGTCTGCTGGTCTGTAGGTCCGGTCTCCGCCATTCCCTCTCTGCTGAATGCCTCCCTGAGGATCCTGGAAGCACTCAAAAGCTCTGTGGCCCTTCCTGCCACACCGGTAGCACGCCACCAGGTTCCCTTCACAGTCCTTCCCCGGGTGATCCTTGTGGCATCTCCTGCAGTGGAAGTGCCTGCTATGCCCGTTCTCTGCTCTCTGGGCCTGCCCCTGGGGCCTATCATTCCGCCTCTGGTCATTCCTCTGGTTCACATCGAACCTCCTCCCATCACCTGAGTTAGGCCTCCACCTCTTGTCCTGGTGTGGCCTCTGATGTCGGTCGTCTCGACTCCGAGTCTCTTCCCCGTCCTCCATCTTCCTTTTCTGACCCGCCTGTACCTCCCTCCTCTTCTGCTGCACCCTATACAGGTTAGCAGCCTTTCCATATGCGTCCTGGAGGGTGGGTATCGTCAGCACGCTCAAAGCCTCCTGGAGACTCCAGTTGAGTCCTCCCACAAATCTCTGCACCTTCGACGCCTCATCAGGGACCATCGTCGGCGCGAACCTTGCCAGCTCTAGGAACTTGGAGTGGTACTCCTTCACACTCCGGGCCTGCTGTTTGAGCTCCGAGAACTCCAGGTATTTCTGCATCCGGACATGCTCAGGGTAGAATCGCCTTCGCATGGCCTCCTTCAGTGCCTCCCATCCAAAGTCAGGTCCCGCCAAAAGAGCATCCTTGTTGGCAGACCACCAGATGTCCGCCTCGCTCTTGAAGTAGTACACAGCGGCGTTGACTCTTCTATTAGCAGGGCAGTTGACCGCCTCGAAGATCTTGTCAAACTCACGCAGCCAATCCTCCAGCAGTACTGGGTCCTCCTCCCCCTTGAATGCAGTTGGCTTCAAGTGGGCGATTCTCTTCGTGTAGTCTTCTGGCACATTGTCTCGCTGGGCTTGGCGTTGCACAATCTGGCCCAGGTTCAAAGCGAGCTCCTGAAGCTGTCTCATTGGGTCGTTGGCTGCCATGGTAGTCCTCCCGCTTCTACTTCTGGTGTTGTAGGGGAAATTCAATCGGTCTGCCAGTCTACCCTACTCAAGGTGGACTCCTGATTATGAGTCAAGAATTTCAAGGCTTTTAAATCCCCTATAACAATCCCTTCCCAAATATACTACAATCTCACTACCCTAACCCACGGGTAGATAATACAGATATAACAATAATACATGTAACAAGTATGATACAATTCCAACAATTGGTTAGTACACAATAATCCCTGTATAACCTTCAATTATCACACCAAGGTATCCAATATAACTCAACAGCTCACAACATACACGTGATCCATCATAACTTCCCCAAACGGCTTGTCCCCCAAATTTTAATCCGGTTACTCAAGTTTTATCTTATTTCGAAAACAAAGCTCTGATACCACCTTGTAACACCCTGGATTTTTACCTCAAAACATAGCTTATGAAAATACAAATCTAACGGCGCAAACGGCATTAAAAACGGACTCCAAACGAGTCCTAGAGAGCAAAACAAAGTTGGTCCGAACTTGTGTCCGGACATGGCAAGTTCGGACACAAGCCGAAGAGAAATAGACTGCGGAAAACCAAATGTCCGAACTTGTGTCCGGACTTCGAAGTTCGGACACAAGTCGAACTTTTAAAACTCCGGAAAAATCCTTACGTGGTCCGAACATTGGTCCGGACTTGCAAGTTCGGACATAGGTCGAGACTTGCAATCCGAACCCGTCCTCGCATGATGTCCGAACTTAGAAGTTCGGACATATGTTCGGACACAGCCAAACGAAGAAAACACTTGAAACATTCGGGGCCTGTCCGAACATTGATGTCCGGACGGACGTTCGGACAGGTCCTTAAGTGCAGTTTTAAATACAGAAATAGAACCCAAAAACCGTTAGAAATACTTATGCAAAACAAAATACAACAAGAGAATCTCTCGAGCAGAAGAAGTCATTAATAAAACTCAATACAACCACAAACTTGATAAAACTGATTCAAAGAGCAATTAACTTAGTTAACCAAAACTCAAATGCACATAACCTTCAATATAGCAGCGGATCTCAAAATATCCAGGGCATTACCGCCACACCCAATACCCATGGGTGCTCAGGCTGATGAACTAAACAACATTAAAACCAAAGTTAACTTTCAAATTACGCGGAAGCAAAATAACGTTAATGTATAAAAACCTTGAGAACATAACAACATCTCTAAAACATTGAAATTCAAGATATCGCCTTATTATTACGTGGTCCTAAACTATGTGATTCGCGGTCCCGATCCCCTCAGCTAGTCATCCATACCTGCGATCATAAAACATAGACAAAACACAGAAAGGATCGCACAAATCAGAAAAACTGAGTAAATTCCACCTCAAGCTGTAAAATACATTTTAGAACACCATTGCCTTTAACAATCAGATGAGAAGGTTTACTGAATAGTTAGTGAATTTCCAGAAAAACATAACAATACCGAACTGCAGTAGGGAGCTTTCAACAGGGAGTAATAACCACAATTCCGAACACGGGGTCACCTGTGGGACCCCAAACAACAATTCCAGGACAGTCACCTATGGGACCGTCAAACAACCACCTCACCCTAAGTCCTTAAGTGTGCACACCCCCTATGAAACAGCAGTAACATAGAGTAGATCATAGAGCTTAACTGCAACAATGTGTGCAGCGCAAATAATATCAATAATGGGGAGCACCTATGGGCTCCCAAACAACAGAATACAACCTGTGAAAGACTCCCAAAACCACAATTGAACACCACAATCTCAATCCAATTCCTCAATTCCAAAACGTGGGGAATAATCCCAAATCTCCAAACCACAACCGAGATAAAACACAACGAACCCTTTTCCAATATTTCGCAAAACCACAATCAAAACCATTGAGCATAGAATTTACCTGGAACAACCAAATCCCTCAAGAACCCAACTGCTCCGGACTATTGATAGCACTCGTCAACGATATCGACGTCTAGGTAACCAAAATTAACAATCAGAATTCGTCAAGCCATGAATAGATAACTAAGTAACTAAGTAGAATACATTACCCAACAAAGCTCCTAATTGGCACCAAGGGAAACGATCCAGCAAGGGTAGAGTGAAGAACGCCGAAGGTAGAATTGAGAACGCGAATTATAAGAACTCAAGGAAGAAGATACGTGAATAAGTTTTTGGTAGAGCAGAAGCGTAGAAGCGTCGTGATGAAGGTAGACCGTAGTGGGGAAGGTCGTTATATAAATAAGTAAATTATAGGAATAAGGGAAATCGATATTGTTAAACAAGTTAATGATTACTATCTTAAAACAAAAGAGTTAAATAAATACGAAATACAAATAACTCAGAAAAGGAAATCAAAATAAATACTTAACATTGTAATTTGTTTTTAGGAAACCTATACAACAACATACGTTGAGGAACATCAGGAAGGAAAATAAAATCTCTAACAACATTCTTTTAGAAATTCAGAAATAGTTTCCTAGTTTGAATATTGTTGAGAAAGTAGATCGTTGTAACAAGATAAGGATGGAATAGAAAATCTAGGAAGATAATTAATAAACATTTACTTGGAAGTAGGAAGGAGATTGAAATAAATTAAATAAAGTAAAGTAATAATACTAGCAAGGGAATTATAATTGCGTTAGAGAGAGTTCTAGAATACTAATAACAAAATATATATAAATTAATTTGAAGAAGTCAAATGGGATTTGAACTCTATAATCAGAGATAATTACTAATAGGAAGTAAACTCAGATTTGAATTCTAGAAATTAATTAAGTACAAAGAGAAAGTCAATTTGAATTAGAACTCTATGTATTTAAAATAAATGTGGAGAGGAAAGTTCTAGGAAGAGGAAATAAGTTAATATAGGAGTATCGTTAGTTTCCCTGGGCCACTATATTACTAATTCGGACTTATTATTCTGACTATATATTATCGTACTCCTAATCTCAAATTCCCGGGTATTTCAACTATACTATTAATTCACAATGTAATGATTATGTACTTTATCAATATTACCATATAAGCCATCATGATTAAGTTTCCCCTTAACTCAATTAAGTTTTACATCTTGTATATTTGAATCATAGTGTTGTAGATACATTTTATTATAACTTAATTGAGCCACTAAACTCAATTATCATATCCTTGTTCAGAATGACTTCCTATAAACCGTCTAACAATCTTGTCATAAGATGTTGAATTACCTCTCATATTGAAATAACTATATTATTATTAACTTAGACTTATCGAACTCTTACATTTAGTATTCACACGATATATATTATTTACTTTATCATTAACTATATAATAAGGTGTTTTAAGATAACCATTTATGTATCCTTACTTACCTTTAATCTCCTAAATGTTTTATTTTTACACACATTCTCTCTATAGACTATGTACAATCCTTTTATACCAAACTTCAATAAACTTAAGCCTTAAGTACGTTTTAAATTGTTTTACAAAACCTAAGGTTTCAAAGGAATAACTTAATAAATTAATTTCCTTTATTGTATTTTGGATGGACAATATATCTACATAGAGTAGAATTTATCAAAGAATTAAATTCTAGTTCGTAAGTGAAATTGTTAATTATTTAATAAGATAATCTATTATGAAAATCCCCATACCTTATATTCACATGACACATTAGTATTTTCAGTGTCATAAAGTAGATCAATATAATCTCTTACGTAACCTAGTTTCATCTAATTAAAGGCTCAAAGGTTTTAATTATCTAATTACTATTTACAAACCTTTTATAAGTCCTATCTATTAAAGACATCACTTATTTATAACCTCACATTCTGAACGTTGGTAATTAATGTTATAAGTGAATTTTATATGGCTCATCCAATTCTAAGAACTCAAGGATTATTACTTAGCTTAACTTCCAAATCATATTTTAATATAGTTTTATATCTAATCCTTTTAATGATTTTATCTTAAAACATTAGGTCATTATTCAATACAATAAATGTTATGAAATGATTAAATCTAGACTTACTAATCCACTTCACATTTAGATGTAAAAGTATTTCTTTTATTTATTAATTATATAGTAAGTTCTATTTGTGTAAAATCTAATTACAAATATTCCTAAGTCCCAACTTATTAATTACCTAACCAAATTATAGATTTACATTCTGGTCCTTGACAAATAATATTACACATGTATTTTAATATGGTTTATATAAATCTTAGAAATTCAAGATAACTCTTTAAGCTTAATTTCATAACCACAACTCAATACTACCTCATATAGTATTCTTTTAATAGTATTATGTATAGGTTTAGTTTAACTTATTAATTCCTTCATATTCTATTTGCTATAAGGTATTTTATTTCTTTTATGTATTTATTTATCGTATATGTATACTAGGATTTATTCAAGACATTCTTTATGTAGTTTATTGCATTTAATTATTTATATTAACTTTTACACATATCTACATCCAAAATATGGTTTATAAAATAAAGTATTTTCCTTAGTTTCAATTAAGTATATTAACTACCATATTATATAATAATATAAATGTAGATTAATTTAGTTCCTTGATTTAACCTAAGTTACTATTTATTTCTTTTATATATATGTATATATATAATTTACTTCACTTAAAAGTTTATACCCAAAAATATTTATTAACATTATGTATTAAATGTTAGTTTAGTATTATTATATTTTCCCCAACCTATAAAGTTTATTAATCATCTATACTTTAATTTTTGGTTACATTAAAAACCTTATATTACAAGGTAACTTATGAAAAACCTTAGAAATACAATTTGTAAACCCATTTCCTCTTGTCCAAAAATTCCCAAATTAAGTATGTAGTAACTATAACATTTTAGACATATTATAAAATTTTTATTTCATAAAAATATCTTTTCAAATTTTCCAAATAATTCCATAATACTCATAACTTGCAAAAATTATAACTTACGTTTAAAAACTCAAGACCCATATTAATATACATCAAAATAAACTAGATTTTATAAGGAATCTATGGTTAAAATTTCAAGTCAAAACACATTCGGGAAGGCCATTAACTAAATTCAACAAGTTAGAGTTAAATTCTGAAATATTATAAAACTTAAAATACTCTTTATTATCCACGATATAATCTCGACCGTCCGTTTCTTTAAAACCCGATCGGACGGCCCCTGAGTCTCTAGTTCATCAGCGAATACCAAACAGAACTCGAGTACGAATTCGACAATTTCTCCTAATCCACAGAACGAAACTTAGTGATTCTTGTTCCATTAGATTCGAAATTTAATTCCGGTTCCATTGATACCAAATTCGCTAGCTAACATGCAGAATTCAGTGGTTTTCGATTCTGGTTCGAGGTTAGGGTTTAGTTCGGGTTTCCGAATACAAATCTCACAAATTCTTTCAACCTAAGGCTTAAGTGATGCAATTGGAACATGGGTTTGACCGATAATGTATGGGCGATTAGCGAAATCGAAAGAATTTGAAGGAAAACTCACCGGAATTGCTCAAATCGACGGAATTCGAAAATGGGTTCTAGAAAAACTCAAACTTTACGAGCTGGTTGAGTAGACAACTTTGCAACACTATAAGTTTCTGTACAGATCAAGTTAGGCTTTGCTCTTGGGCTTAATTTAAAGAGGAAACTTAGCTCTACATATTGATAACAAGAACTCACTCTAACTCGCAACACACAAGGAGAAATCTAACCCGAAAGTTACGAGTCTATACCTACGGTTTCTGTATGATTTTATGCAATGGTGAATCGAGATCTTTAGACGTCTCGCTCTCCCAATCGGTTATGAATCAGCCTTGGTCATCAACATGAAAGTTGTAGAAGGATTAGAGATCTACACAACGAGCTATAGAAATCGAATTTTGGTTGAAAGATGAGGAAGTTATGGCAAGACGAATATTACCTGAAATCGAAGGAAACTGGGAAACTGCGTTTTCTGTTTCGCAGGGTGGCTACTTTGGATCGAATTTCCGGTTGATGTAGGATGATCTAGGTTTAGTGTGAGTTATGGTTGTAAAGAGGCAGTGTAGGAGAAGACAACAAAGAAGACGGCACTCAAAAACTCTCAAAGATGAGTGAGATATAGCCGTCTAAAGTTAGGGCAAAATCACATAAGTCTGTTCCGATTTTAAGCTAAGTGTGGGTGGTGGCCTGTGAACCGATTGACAGTGGCAAGTTTCAAAATTTTGACTCTAAACTTCATTCCATCATAACTTGGCTAGGATGATCCGTTTTTGACGTTCTTTTTATCGATCTTCACGGTTTTCCATAACCTATTATTGGTATAGATTTCATGGGCTGGTTTGACCATTCTCAAAAGTCAACCCTAGCATGGCTTGAGAAGCTTTAGGGTTTCTAGGATTTTATATTGACTTTTATGTTTCAAAACAATGTTCCAACTCTTTCTAAAATCTTTATAATACTTGGAGTGTTTAGAAATTTTCCCAAGATTTATTGACTTATAAATCTTATTATTAAATTCATAATACTATATAATAATATATAATAATTTAATACTCAATAGTATTCTTTAGGGATAAATAGAAGAAATCCCCTAAATCAATTTCCATAATTCCACATAATATTAATATTCATAATTCTATACAATACTTTAATATTAAATAGTATTAATTAAGGTTTAACAAAAGAAATCCCCTAAATTAATTTAAATTAATTTAGGGGTATTTCACTAGTTAGCTATTGATTAGAATCTTTTTGCTACTGTTGCTCAAATAGTAACATAATAGCTACCATGATTTAATTAGCATCAACCAAGTAGTAGCAATTCGTTAATTTAGCTACCAATATTGGTAGCAAAATTACTTTTACTAAAACTACCGGAATGAAAGATAAAATAGCTACTATTGATGGTAGCAATCTTGTAAGGCGGTAGACATTTAGCTACTGGCTAAAAGTTTAGCTACCATTGTTGTTGTGGTAGCACAAAAGCAACCACTTTGTTAATAACATCAAAAATCAGTAGCAATTTTCTGATTTAGATACCAATATATGTGTAGTAGCAATTTATCGGTAGCTGTAACATCTTTTTCTTGTAGTGAATGTCTTCCTTGTATGTATGCTTTGTGATGTATTGTAATGTTATGTATAAAAGCATGTATGTATGTATGAGTAAAACGAACCGCATGCATTCGGCTAAATGGTTTGCGTACCCTCGTTAGTACGTGGGGTATGTGGATTTCATATGCAGCGTTTAGCTGAGCCCCATGGGGCACTGTTTTTATTTTACAGGTACCGGTGAGGCTTGAAGGTCGAGTAAGGACCGGGATGAATCCCTTTTTGAGTAGTTAGTAGATTTGAATGGTGTACCGGGTTGTACACGGCTTGACGCCTTTTTGAGTAGCCGGTGTACCATGTGGTACACCCTTTTGAGAAATGAATTGTGAACTTTAGTATGAATGAGTAGTTGTGTGAACTCATAAGTTTTGGAATAGAGTTGTAGACTTGGAATGTAATGCATATATTTTGGATACTCGGTAATCATTGTGTAAGTAATCATTTGGAATTGCAATGTAAGTATTTATGTTCTCGGTATATTCTAATCTTCAGACCGATACTGTAAGTAGTAGTAGCCTTGTTAGTCATGGAATGGCTAACGGCGTTGTATCACCCGCCGAGAGTAGGTATGTATCCGCTGCGTGTAGGAGTAAGTACGGAGACGATTAGAGGATAATTGTAACACCCCAACCCGAAATCTAATAACCTGAACGACGATCGCTCCCAAATAAACTTAAACTGCAGCGGAATAAATTACAATAATCGGGCGTTATTACAATGCCGTTAGCCACCCTTGTGACTAACAAGGCTAACTCCAAATACAAATCTCAAAAGTCATGGTCTGAATACGAATACAACCCGAGATACTAGGAACCAAACTCAAAGGTACAATAATTAAGTAAAACAAATAACTAGTAGTAGACTCCCATAGCTTGGTCTACCCCACCTACACTCTGTGTGGTATTCTTCTCAACTTCAGGTACCAGGAAATGTTTAGCCATGAAATGGCTCAGCAAAATAATTGCCGGTATGGAAAACGTGCAGCCCATCGGCTACAGGGCCACACCAACTACTTTGTCGAATACATGCAGTTCATTTGTAAAGCTGTAAACAAGCATATCATGATAATAACAAGTATCCATACAAGGACAACAATGTCACATAGAACAAGACTTTAGAAGGTCAAGTTAGATGATCTCTAATCTTTAAATAGTAGTCGGGTCCACACAATGGGACTGACGTGATATATAATGAAGGTATAGTGACCTTGTTAAAAGAGGTGGGTAATAATTCCCTCAGAAGATAACGTAGGTTAACTCCTGTACTTAAAATGGTGGGTATCGTACCCTCGAGAGAAATGAAGTCTTCCTCCCAACTTAAAATATTTCGGTACGGTCCCGGTGAGTGGACAAAGAGTGCACCCAAAACTTCCGTCGCGACGTGTATTTGATTAGGAGACGACCTGAGACAGGTACATCTCCTGTAGCATGCATGGCCAGAACAACTGGGCTCCTCGCTTGTTGTAGTATAGAATTTGTTAGATGTCACACAAGGACGTTAATCAAGGACAGAATGTGTATTGTCAATTATCACGTTTAGGATAATGACGTGTTATAAAGTGAAGTTAGAGAGAAACTTGAGTACAAGTTCTCAGTATGATAAAACGTAGGTATTTAATCCACTGGTAATGTAGTGTTGTATGCGTGGGACATACACGTTATAGTTAGTAGCACCAAGCACATAATAGTAACACAACAGTGCACAAGAGTAATACAACATTTTACAGTAATTATCTTGGTCGTTATTTCAAACAACAGATAGCACACAAGCCGGTGTAATCCGGTAGCAAACAGGTTGCAAGAATCCCATACCGTTCACCGTAGATTGTAGTTGATTATACCCTGGTCAACGTCTGGTCAAGTATAGTCCTAGAACAGGATTAACTGAGAGGGTTAATTTATGTCACCCTTGTATAATAATTTTATTGGGTTGTTCAACAATTCCTTAGTTGTTATTTCATGTGAGGTTTATTTCTTCATTCTTAGATAGTTTCTTTTAACCTCTTAACCTTACTAATAATTAAGGTGTTCTTATATTTTCCCAAATCATATAGTCTTAATTAACAACTCACAAGGTGTGGTAATTTCTTTTAATTACCTTAAGATTTAATGTATAACTTATTTTGTTATTCCCTTTTTGATTTAATTATAAATCCTTTAATATATATATGTAAGTATATTTATTCATGTACTAATTATGTTACATGTTTTTAATTGTCTAGTTGACATAATAACTTTATAATTTCTCAATTATACTTATATGCCATACATGGACATAATAGTTTTTATTATTCTCCTTTTTAAATATAAATCATATTTATTGGTTACCCTTAAATTCCTTAAAATATAAGCCATAGTTTTAATTCCATAACTCCTTTAATCAAAATTCTTTTTCCTAATTCCTCCAAATATCCACATAGGACCTATATTTATTTAAATCTAAATTCTTACCCTTATATTTCGGTTATTTACAAAACAACCACATTAATTCATAAACTTTACATTTAAATTCTAATCTCATTATATTATATAGTTTTGATTCGTTATTTAATTATATTACAAAGCCACCACTAATATTTTGGTATATAGCTTTTGAATATTATAACTTTCGAAAATTACAACTTAACCCCTCAAATTTTCGGCCTTAATAAAATCTTTTCTATAATTAAAATTTAACCACAAACTCTTATGACTATTACATAATGTCTTATAAACTAAAGTTTTAACTTTAATTTTCTTTAATTGCCGAATGTACATATATAATTCCTTAAATTACAAATCTAACCCCAAACAATTCGGCTTTGACATATAACTTTCTTTTATTTATATTTTCACCCCAAAACTTTATAATAGTTACTTAATAACTTATAAACTATAGTTTAAATATTTAATTCCTCAAAATTTCAGAAGTGAACTTTATAATTCTCTTAACTATGAATTCGCCCATATTCAACTCCAAACTTTCATAATAAGTTTTATAAATTACATAATAGCCCAAAACTTTATTAATTAGCCATTTAAGCACTAATAAAATATTTTTAACTCTCCAAACTTTATAATATAAGTTTATATACATAAGTAGCTCATTAAAACCTATTCTTCACCTAGAACATTCGGGCATAATTAATAGGTTACTATATAGTATATAAAAGTAGATTTATATGTCAAAATAATTATACATAAATTCATATGAGTTATATAACTCATGTAAAAATTATTGTAATGTCTTATATTGATTCCTAGCTCAAAATAGAGTATTTTTGCCCTTGACAATTCGGCTTGAATTTGTATTTAACATAGATAAATTTTGTGATACAAAAATGTGTCTTAAGGTAAATATTTTCCATATATGTTATAGATTATATTTTTGGTATATTATACCATATAGTTTCGGTTTTAGATATTCTAGGGGATGTACATAATTTTTGTATAATTTTTAGAAGCTTAACCAAGCTTAAAACATAAAGATTAGCTTAGTAAACTTACTTCTTAATAAAGGTGGTTAAGTGCTTGAACTCTTCTTGAATCTCCAAGCTTTCTCCAAAGGAATTTTGATGCTCCACTTCGGTTTTATGCAAGAGGTGAAGGTGTTTAGGAGTTAGATCTTTAACAAAGATCTTAAGTAGATTTGTAAGTAGTTTTCCAAGGATTTACCTTAAGCTTTTCTCCTTAGGATTTTGGCTCACTTAAGATGAATGAAGAACAAACTTTCCTTCATGAAAATGAAGAAGAAAAGAACCTTAGAAGAAGTAGAATTTGGTTACACATAAAAATGTGCTTTAAGGATTTTCAAGCATGAAAAATACCTTAAGGTAACCTTGAGATGCTCCTTGGATTAATGTTGATTTAGACAACCTCCTTGGAGTATATGTTGATGCTGAATTGATATGGTTGTGCTAGGAAGAGTTTTACTTCAAGGCTTGACAAGAAATGCTAGGAAATTACCTTAAAGATGAAGATAGAAGTTAAATCTCCATTAATGGACTTAAGAGCTTCAAAGGAAGAAGATGAAGGGAGAAGAGAGGAGCTTACCCAACCGGTTGCAAGGAGTGTGAGAAATGAAGTTGCAACCGTGAGACTTAGGCAAGTTGGAAAGGATTTTTGTTTTGTTTATTCTAATGTTAATTTGACTAACCTTTCCATTTGTTTATTCCATGGGTTATTGGCTCAATAAATGCCCATGTTCTATGTCTCATTTTCGGCCATGTGATGAGACAAGGCAAGGTGGAGGAAATAATGGAAGCTAAATGACAAGGTAAGTTAGGTAAGGTTTTATTCTTTGATTTTTCAATGTTTAAAGCTTGTCTTCTTCCTCCCTTGTAGGTGGCCGATTTCTAGGGTATATTGGAGCCTCTCAATCGGCAATTAAGAGCCATGGACAAGCAAGGGATGGTCACTTGAATTTAAGAATTAAAAAAGTAGAATCTAGATCTACTTTTTGCTTTAATCATTCTTATTCTTGTCTAGCTAACATGGCCTTGTTTCCTTACAGAATTTCGACAGCATGGAGGTAAAATGAGACCTACATTCTTTTTCCATTAAGTATTATAGCACATGGGAAGGTGAGTCACCATGTTCTATGCCTTTTACAAGTTTTAAATGCAAATTTTATACTAGTTTTTAGGTAGAAAATCGGCCCCTATAGAGCCCCTTTTTTGACACTGAATTTAGTTGATTTAGAGGGTCAATGTATCCCTATTTAAGATTCATAATTCGTGGCATGTCAAAAACTACAAGGTAATTGCGTAAAACGTGTTTTAGTGACACCCGAAGGTGCGTTTTTGTGCTCTAAGGATATTTTGGGAAATAAGTTGTCTTCATGAGTTACAAGTGTTTATAAACATTTATTATAGTAAATAATGATATATTAAGATGTTACATTGAGTTATATGGGGTTACATCAACCCATGTCATAATTTCCGGGCTATCGGGACACTCCCGAGGCAAAAAGGAGCGTTAAGAAATCCTCCTGAGGTTTTTGTTGAATTTTGAGAAACCAGCTCGTGGGTTCTATTTAGGATGGTTAATAATGATGTTAGCAACTCTAAGAATGAATTTTATAGGAGTTCATGCCACCTCAGCACTCCTCCGGGCTTTTCATGCTTTTAGGGGCGTGCGCGAGCACTCCCGAGCGTTTTGCGTTTTTGACTAAATATAGCTTTGGGATTATGTTTATATATTCATATAATGAGGGTATGACCATATGGTTTGAGTTTTATAAGGTCATGCTTGATCACATGTTTCTAAGGCGTTTTAGCGTTTATGGTGAAACGACTATTTTTACGTAACGTTCTCATACATGGGTTTGCATGCGTACGTGAAATGATTTATATTTGGATTATTTTCCATTAAATAATGGTTTTATAATGTTAATTAGATTTGGGGTATTTCAATCTACCCCCCTTAAAAAGGACTTCACCCCGAAGTCTCATATCTAAACTTATAAGGTTGTGGGGAAAACAAGTTCCGTTAAGTATCCACAACTCATTCTAGTTTTCAGAGATCAAGTCCCAAGTCTCTATATTCCTAAGTTCATAGTGTACATCACACACAACATGAATACTTTTGAAGGTCATATCATATACTTACAATGTAGTGCACATAAACACATATATCCATAAGTTAGTGTAACGTAGTACACATTATTTCATATCACTTCAAATAGTGCAACGTAGTGCACATAATCTTTCCATTTGTAGTGTAACATAGTACACATCAGTAAGTAAAATACAAGATGCAATCAAATATAGTGTTACACAAGAACACATACAAGACAAAGTGTCACAGAAAAGCACAACAGTGCCACAAAATGCATGCTAAACTCACAAATGAAAAAGGCTCTACCCCCCCCCCCCCAAAAGAAGGGGTACGCCCACGTACCCAAGACTAAAGTGTCTAGTCGGTAAATAATGAGGGAAACTTCGCTCGCATATCAGCTTCTAGTTCCCATGTGGCCTCCTCAACATCATGGTTCGACCAAAGAACCTTTACGAGGCTCACAGTCTTGTTTCGAGTATCTTGTGTCTTCCTATCTAAGATTCGTTGCGGTGTTTCCACGTACCGCATTGTTGGTTCTAGTGATAGTGTCTCTGGTTGTAGAGCATGAGAAGGATGAGGCATGTATTTCTTACGTTGAGACACGTGAAAAACATTGTGTACTTTGCCCAACTCTACTGGCAAATCAAGTCGATATGCCACAAGGCCCACCCGCTCTATGATAGCGTAGGGTCCTACATATTTCGGGCTTAGCTTTCCCTTCTGTCCAAATCTGAATACACCCTTCATGGGTGATACTCGTAGAAATACCTGGTCACCAACTGCGAACTCAAGGTCTCGTCGTCTCTCATCAGCATACGATTTCTGCCTGTCTTGTGCTACTTTCATATTATTTCTGATCTATTGTACCTCTGCCTGAACTTGCTCTAAGTACTCAGGCCCAATGATGACGGTCTCACTAGACTCGTCCCAGCACAATGGTGTGCGGCATGGTCTGCCATATAATGCTTGAAAAGGTGACATTTGTATAGAGGCGTGATAACTATTGTTGTATGAAAACTCGATTAGGTGTAACCTATCTATACAGCTACCCTGGAAATCTAAGGCACATGCTCGTAGCATGTCCTCTAAGGTATGGATAGTCCTCTCTGATTGACTGTCCGTCTGAGGATGAAACGCTGTGCTAAGCTTCAATTGAGTTCCAAGTGCTTCGCGAGTAGCTCGCCAATATCGTGAAAGAAATCTGGTATCTCGATATGAAACAATAGTCTTTGGTACTCCATGATGTCTGATAATCTCTTTCTCAAATAGTTCTGCCAACTTTGGTACCTTTCAAGTGTCTTTCATCGGTATAAATCTCGCCACTTTGGTCAGTCGATCAACAACAACCCAAATCATATTTAGTCCTCCCCTCGTAGGTGGTAGTCCCACCACGAAGTCCATAGAGATATCATAAAACTTCCATTCTGGAACCGGCATAGATTGTACCATACCTCCTGGTCGTCTATGTTCGAATTTCACTTTCTGACAAGTGAGACATCGAATCACATATTCTGTCACGTCGCCCTTCATACCACTCCACCAGAAATACCTCTTTAGATCTTTGTACATCTTAGAAGCTCCTGGATGGACAGATGTGGAATAAGTGTGGGACTCTCGAAGAATATGCTCTTTTATATCTGTGTTGTCTCTGGGAATACACAATCTACCCTTTAATCTGATTAGCCCATCATCGTGTAGCTGAAACTCATACTTCCCTCCTTCAAATGTACCGTTAGACAACTTATGACTGATCTCCATCATTCACTGATCATTCTGTTGTGCGCTACGTATGTCGTCTATAAGACTCGAGCTAGCCACAATGGCATTTAAGGAATGTGCTCGTCGACTCAATGCGTCTGCTACCACATTAGCTTTTCCTTCTTTGTACTGTAAATCGATGTTGTAATCCTTAAGAAATTCAACCCATCTTCTTCGTCTCATGTTTAACTCCTTCTAGGTGAATACATATTTCAAACTTTTGTGATCCGAGTATACGGTCATCTGGACACCATACAAGTAGTGGCGCCAGATCTTCAATGCAAAAACAATTGCTCCAAGTTCCAAGTCATGTGTGGGATAATTCTCCTCATGTTTCTTCAGCTGTCGGGAAGCGTAGGCGACTACCTTCCCATTCTGCATGAGTACACACCCTAATCCCCTGCCTGATGCATCACAGTAAACTTCATATCCCTATGTGCCTTCAGGTATAGTCAAAACTGGTGCTGAGGTCAAAGCATCTTTTAAATACTGGAATGAGGTCTCACATTCTGTGGTCCATGTGAATGGTGCGTCCTTCTTCATTAAACTTGTCATAGGTTTTGCTATTTTGGAGAAGTCTCTAACGAACCTTCTGTAGTAACCTGCTAACCCAAGGAAACTCCTGATATCAGTCACTGTCTTTGGTCTGGGCCAGGTGCGAACTGCTTCTATTTTTGCTAGATCCACTACGATCCCAGCATCTGAGATAACGTGTCCTAGAAAGGAAACTCGGTCTAGCCAAAACACACACTTGGAGAACTTAGCATAAAGCTGGTTCTCCCTTAAGATCTCGAGTACATGTCGGAGGTGGCTCTCATGCTCTTCCATAGATTTTGAATAAATTAGGATATCATCGATGAATATGACTACGGTCTTGTCCTGCTGTTCTCTGAATAATCTGTTCATTAAGTCCATGAAAACTGCCGGTGCGTTTGACAAGCCAAAAGGCATAACTGTAAACTCATAGTGGCCATATCGTGTTTTGAATGCTGTCTTTTCTCTGTCTTGCTCCCTGATAGGTATCTGATGGTATCCTGATCTCAAATCGATCTTTGAAAACACTTTTGATCCACTTAACTGATCAAACAAATCGTCAATTCGTGGTAATGGATATTTGTTCTTCACTGACACTGCATTAAGCTCTCTGTAATCGATACATAAGCGAAGGCTTCCATCCTTCTTCTTCACAAAAAGAACCGGTGCTCCCCAAGGAGATACGCTAGGTCGTATGTATCCCTTGTCTAATAAATCCTTCAACTGTTCCTTCAACTTAGCCATCTCTGCTGGTGCCATACGGTACGGTGCCTTAGCTATGGGACCGGTACCAGGTAGTAATTCAATGGAGAACTCTACCTCTCTGGATGGCGGTAAGCCTGGAAGTTCCATTGGAAAAATATCCGGAAATTCTGACACTACTGGCATGTCTGGATCAAAATCAGGGTCGTGCTCTACATCCTGAACATAGCATAAATATACTTCCTTCTGCTTCCTGACTTCTTTGTACATGGACATAGCAGATATCACTTTTATTGACGGTGCTCTGGGACTCTGTCAGTAAGACACTGTCACTCCTGATGGGCTCTTAAGTAACAGTCTGCGCTCTGCACAAAGGATGTGGCCTCTGTGCCGCCCCAACCAATCCATCCCGGCTATAACGTCGAATCCTAGACCTCTGAACTCAATTAGGTCAATGGGAAATTCCTCCTCCTTAATACGGATAGTGGCTCCTCTATAAAGATGAGTGCAACTGACCTTCTCCTTTGACGGGAGTGCCACCTTAAAACCAGGTAACTCTACAGCGTCTAGCCCCAACTTCCCTGCAAGCGAAGGCGAAACGAAAGTATGTGAGGCTCCGGAGTCGAACAGTACTAATGCAGCCACTCCAATGACAGGATAGGTACCAGTGAGGATCGCGCCGCCCTTGCTGGCCTCCTCCTCAGTAAGTATACTTAAGGCACCTTCCGTCTCCTTAGCACAACCTAACAACAGAATCTGGGTAAGTACTTTGGCATATGATGGAGGTCTAATGACATTCACTTTCATAACAATAATGCTTCATTGATGAGATGATCTCCTTTCAGATGTCCAAAAACAATTACAACACTAGTATTTTCTAAAAGTCAAACTTAATCTTCCTGGTTTCATGTGGGTGGTGTTTATCACTGTCGAAGGTGCTGAGTTCATTTTAATCCTCTTAATTCCATGGTAAAGCAACCTTGACTTTCCACCCATTATTAAAACATCTCCTGACTTCAATATGATTTTCTTCGCAAGGTCCACACGCTTCTGCTCGCCATATAGGAACTCTGCGTCATCTCCAATTGACAAGGACAATACTGGTATCCCCTGTTCGAGGGACCCTTGTGTTTCATCCTTATCCTGATGTAGCCCTAAGCGGCCTCCTTCTTCGTAAAAGTTGATGATACATAGATCAGCCCTTAGATTGGGAACTGGATCTTCTTCTAACTGTTGAGCTGTATTAACTGCTTGTTCCACAATTTGTAAAAATTCTTCTGGGATTTTTGGTACTTGCGCTCCATCTCCATTTCTTGTATCCTGGTAAGTTTTTTAGTAAGGATTCCAATCCTTTCCTAAGCACATCATTTTCAGCTTCATTTTTGATCCTCTTGGAAATTCGGGAGTGTAGAACCCTCCTGGTCCTGCTCCCAGTTCTTGACATCTTCTGATGATTGTAATTTGTGTTCCTGGTGTTAGGTATCCTTTGAGTAGTATTAAACCTGGCTGGATAACCTTACATTGTTCGTTTGCTGGTTCTTGTGCTTTGATAATGTTTTCTTCAAAGGAGGGCGATGAGGGGATAGGAAATCATATCTTATAGCTTCCTACGTGGTTTAAAATTCTACTAGTGAGTTTTATTAGTTCTTTCCTACTCGATTAGGCACATAAGGCATGCAAGCACTCATTTACAACGTTCACTGCTCAATGACATGTTCGTATGGGTTTAGAAATACCTGGGTTGGTAGAGGTACCAGCTTCGTCTGAACGGTCCATAACATCCAGGGTAGGTCCCGATGTTGGGCCTTTGCCCTTAGCTCCCTGAGCTTGGTTTGTTGGTGGAGGGCGAGTATCGCTGGCTCCACTCTTATAACCGGTGTTTGCCTTTGCTCCCGGACGGTAGTTTTTGCTCTCCGGGTTTTAGATGCACTCGAAGGCACGATGTCCATATATCTGACAGTGGCGGCACTGGACTTTCTCTCCTTGGCAGTCCAAGCCGGGGTGATCCTTTCCACATTGTCTATAGTTGAAGTGGCGGAGAAACGTCTGGCCCGTATTTGAGTCATGTTCAGAACCTGGTACAATCGAGGTCAATTACATATTTCAACGGTACTGAAGTAATCACATTAGTTCCACATTTAACTGCTTGTTTAGAGTGCCTACCCTTAGATGGGTAGGTTTTCTGTGAGTTTGCTGCTCCGTAGGTTCCTGACTGGGGGTTCCCAGTAGTCTGGTTCCCCTTCCCTTGGTAGGACCCCTGGCCTCTCTGAAAGGGTTTGTTCCTTCTGTTGGAGCTCCCCTGCTTGGCATCATCGCCGCCAGGCCCATCCTTTCTCTTTTGGGAGCTCAAAGCATCCCTTCTCTTACATGTGATCTCCACAACGGAGGCAGCATGGTAACATTCCTGAAATCTCAAGGTATCAGTTTCCAAATCTCTCATGACGGAGTGTAGTAGGTAATAAAATCCCAATTGGTTAATCTCTCCTGTTTTACCTGTAAGCTGGTGGGAATGACTGGTCCCATCCCAAACTAGAGCGGAGGACTCAGTCCCCCATAGAACCGGTCGACCAAAATCTGGTCCGAGTATCCTAATCCGGGTAGTAGTCGGAGTAGTGAAGTAAACTTCGCATAGTATTCATCCACGGTCATCTTTCCAGTCTGCTCCAGTGAGTCAAACTCCCTAGTCTTCACCATCCTGGTGTGGGCCGGGTAGTACTTGCCCCTAAGTAGTGCGGTGTAGCCTCCCCAAGTAAAAGCTGGATCGTCCAGGTGGTCGGCCTTCACCATATTCCACCAATCCCTTGCTGCATCTTTCAAGTAAAAGGCAGCGAGCCTCACCTTGTCCCTTGCTGGGACGACAAGTGTCTCAAATGCTGTTTCCATCTCCATGATATAAGCCTCTAAGTGAACAGGGTATGTTTGTCCTTTGAATACAGTTGGCCTAAGATCAGCCAAACTCTTCACCCAATCCTTCTCTCTGGGTGGTGGTGGTGGAGGTTGCTGCTGCTGCTGTGCAACTCCCGCTTGTGCAAAAGCTTGTGCTATCAAAGAAGCAATGTCTGCCAGGCTGATGGTTGGCTCCTCTGCGGCCTGCTCGCGGCGTCCACCTCTTCCTGACATCTGCAGGGCGTGGATGTAAATTAGATATTGTGGTCACAATCTTGGTCTTGGATAGTAGTCTAAGTCAAAACTAACTTAAACTCCTTTCTATGCTATCACTCAACCCGTAACTTAAAGCTTTAGAAATCCTAATCTCGGTGTATTCTTGTATCCAGAGCGTAACTACGCTCTGATACCACTTTTTGTAACACCCCAACCCGAAATCTAATAACCTGAACGATGATCGCTCCCAAATAAACTTAAACTGCAGCGGAATAAATTACAATAATCGGGCGGTATTACAATGCCGTTAGCCACCCTTGTGACTAACAAGGCTAACTCCAAATACAATTCTCAAAAGTCACGGTCTGAATATGAATACAACCCGAGATACTAGGAATCAAACTCAAAGGTACAATAATTAAGTAAAACAAATAACTAGTAGTAGACTCCCATAGCTTGGTCTACCTCACCTACACTCGGTGTGGTATTGTTCTCAACTTCAGGTACCTGGAAATGTTAAGCCATGAAATGGCTCAGCAAAATAATTGCCGGTATGGAAAACGTGCAGCTCATCGGCTACAGGGCCACACCAACTACTTTGTCGAATACATGCAGTTCATTTGTAAAGCTGTAAACAAGCATATCATGATAATAACAAGTATCCATACAAGGACAACAATGTCACATAGAACAAGACTTCAGAAGGTCAAGTTAGATGATCTGTAATCTTTAAATAGTAGTCGGGTCCACACAAAGGGACTGACATGATGTATAATGAAGGTATAGTGACCTTGTTAAAAGAGGTGGGTAATAATTCCCTTAGAAGATAACGTAGGTTAACTCTTGTACTTAAAATGGTGGGTATCGTACCCTCGAGAGAAATGAAGTCTTCCTCCCAACTTAAAATATTCCGGTACGGTCCCGGTGAGTGGACAAAGAGTGCACCCAAAACTTCCATCGCGACGTGTATTTGATTAGGAGACGACCTGAGACAGGTACAGCTCCTGTAGCATGCATGGGCAGAACAACTGGGCTCCTCGCTTGTTGTAGTATAGAATTTGTTAGATGTCACACAAGGACGTTAATCAAGGACAGAATGTGTATTGTCAATTATCACGTTTAGGATAATGGCGTTTGTTATAAAGTGAAGTTAGAGAGAAACTTGAGTACAAGTTCTCAATATGATAAAACGCAGGTATTTAATCCATTGGTAATGTAGTGTTGTATGCGTGGGACATACACGTTATAGTTAGTAGCACCAAGCACGTAATAGTAGCACAGCAGTGCATAAGAGTAATACAACATTTTACAGTAATTATCTTGGTCGTTATTAAAAACAATAGATAGCACACAAGCCGGTGTAATCCGGTAGCAAACAGGTTGCAAGAATCCCATACCGTTCACCGTAGATTGCAGTTGATTATACCCTGGTCAACGTCTGGTCAAGTATAGTCCTAGAACAGGATTAACTGAGAGGGTTAATTTATGTCACCCTTGTATAATAATTTTATTGGGTTGTTCAACAATTCCTTAGTTGTTATTTCATGTGAGGTTTATTTCTTCATTCTTAGATAGTTTCTTTTAACCTCTTAACCTTACTAACAATTAAGGTGTTCTTATATTTTCCCAAATCATATAGTCTTAATTAACAACTCACAAGGTGTGGTAATTTCTTTTAATTACCTTAAGATTTAATGTATAACTTATTTTGTTATTCCCTTTTTGATTTAATTATAAATCCTTTAATATATATATGTATGTATATTTATTCATGTACTAATTATGTTACATGTTTTTAATTGTCTAGTTGACATAATAACTTTATAATTTCTCAATTATACTTATATGCCATACATGGACATAATAGTTTTTATTATTCTCCTTTTTAAATATAAATCATATTTATTGGTTACCCTTAAATTCCTTATAACTATATAAGCCATAGTTTTAATTCCATAACTCCTTTAATCAAAATTCTTTTTCCTAATTCCTCCAAATATCCACATAGGACCTATATTTATTTAAATCTAAATTCTTACCCTTATATTTCGGTTATTTACAAAACAACCACATTAATTCATAAACTTTACATTTAAATTCTAATCTCATTATATTATATAGTTTTAATTCCTTATTTAATTATATTACAAAGCCACCACTAATATTTTGGTATATAGCTTTTGAATATTATAACTTTCGAAAATTACAACTTAACCCCTCAAATTTTCACCCTTAATAAAATCTTTTCTATAATTACAATTTAACCACAAACTCTTATAACTTTTACATAATGTCTTATAAAATATAGTTTTAACTTTAATTTTCTTTAATTGCCGAATGTACATATATAATTCCTTAAATTACAAATCTAACCCCAAACAATTCAGCTTTGACATATAACTTTCTTTTATTTACATTTTCACCCCAAAACTTTATAATAGTTACTTAATAACTTATAAACTATAGTTTAAATATTTAATTCCTCAATATTTCAGAAGTGAACTTTATAATTCTCTTAATTATGAATTCTCCCATATTCAACTCCAAACTTTCATAATAAGTTTTATAAATTACATAATAGCCCAAAACTTTATTAATTAGCCATTTAAGCACTAATAAAATATTTTTAACTCTCCAAACTTTATAATATAAGTTTATATACATAAGTAGCTCATTAAAACCTATTCTTCACCTAGAACATTCGGGCATAATTAATAGGTTACTATATAGTATATAAAAGTAGATTTATATGTCAAAATAATTATACATAAATTCATATGAGTTATATAACTCATGTAAAAATTATTGTAATGTCTTATATTGATTCCTAGCTCAAAATAGAGTATTTTTGCCCTTGACAATTCGGCTTGAATTTATATTTAACATAGATAAATTTTGTGATACAAAAATGTGTCGTAAGGTAAATATTTTCCATATATGTTATAGATTATATTTTTGATATATTATACCATATAGTTTCGGTTTTAGATATTCTAGGGGATGTACATAATTTTTGTATAATTTTTAGAAGCTTAACCAAGCTTAAAACATAAAGATTAGCTTAGTAAACTTACTTCTTAATAAAGGTGGTTAAGTGCTTGAACTCTTCTTGAATCTCCAAGCTTTCTCCACAGGAATTTTGATGCTCCACTTTGGTTTTATGCAAGAGGTGAAGGTGTTTAGGAGTTAGATCTTTAACAAAGATCTTAAGTAGATTTGTAAGTAGTTTTCCAAGGATTTACCTTAAGCTTTTCTCTTTAGGATTTCGGCTCACTTAAGATGAATGAAGAACAAAATTTCCTTCATGAAAATGAAGAAGAAAAGAACCTTAGAAGAAGTAGAATTTGGTTACACATAAAAATGTGCTTTAAGGATTTTCAAGCATGAAAAATACCTTAAGGTAACCTTGAGATGCTCCTTGGATTAATGTTGATTTAGACAACCTCCTTGGAGTATATGTTGATGCCGAATTGCTATGGTTGTGCTAGGAAGAGTTTTACTTCAAGGCTTGACAAGAAATGCTAGGAAATTACCTTAAAGATGAAGATAGAAGTTAAATCTCCATTAATGGACTTAAGAGCTTCAAAGGAAGAAGATGAAGGGAGAAGAGAGGAGCTTACCCAACCGGTTGCAAGGAGTGTGAGAAATGAAGTTGCAACCGTGAGACTTAGGCAAGTTTGGAAAGGATTTTTGTTTTGTTTATTCTAATGTTAATTTGACTAACCTTTCCATTTGTTTATTCCATGGGTTATTGGCTCAATAAATGCCCATGTTCTATGTCTCATTTTCGGCCATGTGATGAGACAAGGCAAGGTGGAGGAAATAATGGAAGCTAAATGACAAGGTAAGTTAGGTAAGGTTTTATTCTTTGATTTTTCAATGTTTAAAGCTTGTCTTCTTCCTCCCTTGTAGGTGGCCGATTTCTAGGGTATATTGGAGCCTCTCACTCGGCAATTAAGAGCCATGGACAAGCAAGGGATGGTCACTTGAATTTAAGAATTCAAAAAGTAGAATCTAGATCTACTTTTTGCTTTAATCATTCTTATTCTTGTCTAGCTAACATGGCCTTGTTTCCTTACAGAATTTCGACAGCATGGAGGTCAAATGAGACCTATATTATTTTTCCATTAAGTATTATAGCACATGGGAAGGTGAGTCACCATGTTCTATGCCTTTTACAAGTTTTAAATGCAAATTTTATACTAGTTTTTAGGTAGAAAATCGGCCCCTATAGAGCCCCTTGTTTGACACTGCCTTTAGTTGATTTAGAGGTTCAATTTATCCCTATTTAAGATTCATAATTCTTGGCATGTCAAAAACTAAAAGGTAATTGCGTAAAACGCGTTTAAGTGACACCCGAAGGTGCGTTTTTGTGCTCTAAGGATATTTTGGGAAATAAGTTGTCTTCATGAGTTCCAAGTATTTATAAACATTTATTATAGTAAATAATGATATATTAAGATGTTACATGGAGTTATATGGGGTTACATCAACCCATGTCATAATTTCCGGGCTATCGGGACACTCCTGAGGCAAAAAGGAGCGTTAAGAAATCCTCCTGAGGTTTTTGTTGAATTTTGAGAAACCAGCTCATGGGTTCTCTTTAGGATGGTTAATAATGATGTTAGGAACTCTAAGAATGAATTTTATAGGAGTTCGTGCCACCTCGGCACTCCTCCGGGCTTTTCGTGCTTTAAGGGGCGTGCGCGAGTAATCCCGAGCGTTTTGCGTTTTTGACTAAATATAGCTTAGGGATTATGTTTATATATTCATATAATGAGGGTATGACCATTTGGTTTGAGTTTTAGAAGGTCATACAAGGTCATGCTTGATCACATGTTTCTAAGGTGTTTTAGCGTTTATGGTGAAACGACTATTTTTACATAACGTTCTCATGCATGGGTTTGCATGCGTACGTGAAATGATTTATATTTAGATTATTTTCCATTAAATAATGGTTTTATAATGTTAATTAGATTTGGGGTATTTCAATAATGGAAGGATTAGCGGTTGGGGTGTTACAGTTAACAATGTTGAACTTGTTACATCAATACTGTGACTATGTTTATAGGCTGATGGCTTAGATCAGATGTGGCATTATGACCCTACTGTGGTGACTATGCTGGTTATTTTTCACAGCAAACAGGGATGTCGTACCACCAGCAATACAGACATGTCCAGGCTCTTGTTGATCGTCACGCCCCACCTCCTATGATCGTGTACCAGCCTCCTTTCTCGTGCAATGTTAATCCAAGTAGAAGGGTCGCACGAAGAAGACCAAGGAGTGAAGTGCGCCAATGGGGTGTTATTATCCGACGAGACCGAATGGAAGATAACAGGACAAAGGCCACACTCCTGCGCTCCTCAAGCCGATGGACAAGATCATCGACAAATGAACTATCATTTCGTTGTAGATGCCATTCTTCCTCATATCAGCCGTAACCCAGCTACCCAGGTGTGAGTGCTCTATATGTATAGAACAAGTCCGTAGCCAATATAATAGGCTTGTTTCATACCGGAAAGCTTGGTTGGCAAGGTGCAAAGCGGTAGGAAAAATGTATGAGGAGTGGATCGAATGATATGCCTAGCTGCAAAGGTTATTCATGGCCATAAAGCATAACATACCAGGTTTGATTTTTAATCTAAAAAATGTTCAAGGTTATGAGGACAACTCATAAATCACACAAGTCAAATTCTTCCAACGATGCTTCTAGGCATTTGGACCATGCATATCAGCTTTCAAGCAATTCAAACCGATGCTACAGATAGATGGGACACATATGTATGGTAAGTTCAAAGGTAAGCTTTTGATAGCGGCAGCACAAGATGGAAACAACAAAATTATACCTATTGCATTCACTATTGTTGAGTCTGAAGATTTGGCGTGTTGGAAGCAATGTTCATAGGATCGCGATCCAGATCGTACGATTCTACAATCCAACTACACATGGTCGATCCGGATCGCTTAGTACAATCGGAATCGGGTGGGATCGGATCAGGATGGGTAGAATCGTGTAGGATCGGTGGGATCGCGATCCTACTACGATCCCATGATCCTAAATCTTTCCTAATTTTTTAAAATAAAATTTGCTTCTATATCTCTTAAATATTGCCTAATTACATTTTAAACATTATATTATGTCATATAGCATTAAAAATGCTAACACGACCTCATGGTAGGTTTTGAAAATAAGTAATTTATTCAAACTTTTTATATAGTTCTAAAGTTTCAAATATATATATTTTAATAATTTTGTGAATAGAAAATGGATGCTATTGTAATGCACTATTTTTTAATTTCCTATTATTATATGGGTTGGAATTAGGGGTTTCAAAATTGGGTTTTGGGCGGGTTGAGCTCAACCCGAACCCGACCCGCTTTTAAAAAAGTTATTTTATATTATAAATTTTTGGTTATTTAATAAATAGATATAATACTTTGATATTAACTAATTATTATGTATTATATCTAATCATAAATTGTTGATTAAATGTTTATTTAGCCATAAATTAATCATTAAACACTCATTTAATCATTAAATATAACATATTTTTTATCTTAATTAGATATTTTTCTAGGTTACGAGTTGGCGGGTTCAACCCGAACATGCAGCGGGTTTCAACGACCCAACCCGGACCCGACCCAAAATTCTTTTCGGGTCAAAAATCTCAACCCGAACCCGGCTTTTAATGGGTCGGTTTCGGATCGGATTTCAGGTTTAGGTCAAGATTGACATCCCTAGTTGGAATGTTATTTTTTGAAAAATATTTTATTTTGTTACCTAATTCCTCTACTTGTAAATTGTTAAAAGATCTTACAAGTTAGTTTTTTTATTGTTTTGTTTAAGTATCATTATTGTTGATGAACTTGTATATTATGCTTTGATGACGAATTTAATAAAAATATTGAATTATTTAGTGATGAGTGAAAAAATGCCCATGTACATGATGAAAACATTAGACTTGATTTACTATCATGTTATATTGTTTATGGATTAAACAATGAAATTTTAAATTTTCAGTGACATTATTTTGATTTCACAAACACAATATCTTACTTGTGATAGTTTAAGAGCTTAAATTATTTTATAGAAAAATTAAATATGTTTTTTTTTAAATTGAATTTAGAATATTTAACTTATATAAACGTATGATTACAATATAGGATTATGTTTTCCTAATTTTTGTAGGATCGTACGATCCTACGATCCGATCCAACGATCCAATCCTAGGGGTCTCCGTCGATGCTACCCTAGGATCGCGATCCTGAGAACATTGCTTGGAAGTACTTCCTGGGTAAGGTGAGGTTGCATGTCATAGGTTAAAGAACCGATGTCTCAATAATTATAGATCGGGCACCTGCTATCATCAGCATTATGGAATAAGAAGATTATTGAAGACCCCCAATAGGTCACTATTTTCACTGCATAAGACATATTGCTTCGAACTTTAACACATGGTTCCACAACAAAAAGTTGAAAAAGTACCTGATCAACACATGTATCCTAATTTATTCATTACTATGCTTCATTAGTTATGGAATTGTTTTCAATCTTTAACATTCAGTTATTATTTCTTATTTAGCATACAAATTTAGAAGGCATCACGTTGAAAGAAGATATAATCACCTTTTATCCCATAATACCGACATAGAACGTTTATTCATTGACCTACCATTTAAGAAGTGGTCGCGGGCATACGATGACGGCAGGAGGTGGAGGCACATGACAACAAACTTGGCTGAGTGCATAAATGGAGTACTCAAAAGCGTTTGATTGTTGCCGATCACCGCCATTGTCAATAGCACGCTGTACAAGCTGGTAACTTATTTCAGTGACAACCTAGACACATACTATGGCCATCTAATAACGGGTACAACACTGTATACAGACCATGCAACTTCCAAGATAGAGGAAAACAGAAGACTATCAAATATTCATAATGTAAATCGCTATAATGAGGTCGACCTAGTGTGTGAGGTCAAAGATTTTGGCTCAGTGGCTATGAGAAGAAACAAGGGGAAGTACAAGGTTGATTTCAATGACGTGAGCTGTGAATGCGGGGAGTGGCAAGCATTCAAGTACCCATGCTCTCACGTGGTGGCCGTGTGTTGCAGGACAAGCATATTATGGGAAAATTACGTACATCCTGTGTACAAGTTGGAAACAATGATTGAGGCATATGGTGGTGACCCTTTTACACCACTAGGTAACGACACAACTGGCCAACATATACAGGGGTGAAGGTGGTACCGCAATCCGATGCAATTCGTACTGTCAGGGGAAGACAGAAGTATTTTTCAAGGATTCATAATAAATTGATTACAAAAATGAACCGATAGCAGAACGTAAACGTTGTCGGTATTGTTTGCGAATAGGTCATAATATGAAGAATTGCTCAAATAGAGGATACAACTAATTGTAGTTTTTTTAGTGGTACATAATTAACATTGCTCCTGTATAGACTGGTTGTGTCTTTAGCATGCACAAAAAATGTATGTTTTGTCTAAAGCTGAATGAAGTATGTTTTTTGTCCAAAGTATAAATATCTACTTTTTATTTAATGAATTACTTACAATTGTATAAAAAAATTATGTGGTTAAAACCAAAAAAAAAGTTTTAAAAGAAGATATAAAACGCCGACTTTGGAGCCATTTTAATGCAGTGGTGTGGGTCTCAGGTGAGTTTAAACGCCCACACAAAAGACATATGACAAAAGTATAGGTGTTTGACTACCATCTTAGATACTTTCATTTATTTCGGAGACCATTTAATCATAGGTGAGCTCATCAAACAATGGAAAATCGCTAAATGTAGTGCTATTTTAATGAGGTCATCTTGGTCCCGTATGAGTTTTAACTTCTGTGAATATAACATAAGACACGAATATAATTGTTAGACTGTGATATTAATTATAAAATTTTATTGATTTAAGAGAACATTTAAGCACCAGAAAACCTTATCGGAATTTTGAAAACAGGGAAACTTCTCTCTCTGGTGCCATTTATGAAATACCCCAAACTTAGATATGGTGTTTAAAAGATAAACTAAGTTATAAGGAGGCTAAATAATGCCTTAGAAACATTAAGAAACATTTCTAATCAAAGAAAACATAAGGAAACACCAAAATAGCAGTTTAAGCAAAAACGTGCTCTAAGCTTGGAGAGACTTGGGAGAGTACCCAAATATTGTTCTAAGACCTTAGTAATATCCTAATGGTCATTTTAAATCAATTACCAAAGAAAACCAAGCTTGAAAATAAGTTAAAACACATAATGTGCTTTAAGGAGTCTTAAAGCACATTTTTGAAAAATTGTCTTGCAAATGAGTTTTGAATGGCTAAATGTCCATCATTACTCTTTAATTAACATTTGTACTATATAGTATCACATTTGGAAGTCTATATCAATGGGAAATCAAAAATTTCACAACAATGTGCCTTGTTATGTGAATAGTAATTTAATTAAGCTAGTTTATAACATAAGTCAATATAAGTGAGATATTTGGTCAACAAAGACTTAAGTACCCCTTGTTACTTAATGGGGGCAGGTTTTCACAAGGTGAGTCACCACCTTTATTAGTTATTAAGTAAACAAAGAATTATAAAGCAAAACTACTATTTACTTTATAAGATAAATATCCTACCTTTAATCATCTCTCTCCTCATTTCTTCATTCTCTCTTGTTCCCACGGTTTTGAGCTGCTCTCTCCCTTCTCCATTAACGTGAAGAACAACCCCATGCTAGCTCCATCTTCCTTTGTACACTACTTACTCATTTTAACTCCAAAACCAAAACAAATTACAAATTCCTCTTAGTTAGCTCAAGCTCTCTCTTTCTATCTTTTCAAAACTTCAAGAGCTTTGATTTGGTGTCAAGCCAAACCACCATTAGAGGAGGAAATTCAAGTTTGGAGACTCCATTGGCTTCTCCATTCTCTTAAGGTAAAGAAAGTGTAAGAAAATCTAGGTTTCCATCACTTTTCTTCTTGGCCGAAAATGTATGCTCATGAGGCTTCATTTTAATGCCTTGTTCTAGCTTGTTTTCTACTCTTCAAAGGATTGAGGAGGTCCTTCTTGCTTCATATCCAAGCTTGTCTTGAGAAACCAAGGTAAAACAATCACCTTAATACCTTAAAGCACATTTTTAACCTAGGGTTTGTTCCTTAGGGTTAATGTATTATCTAGTACTCATTGGAGTCATTGGATATTGGTTATAACATTGGCAAGGAGATATATATTGGTGACCGAGATTGAGCAAGGAAAAACCTAAGGAAAAAGTTTTTAAAGCTTGTAAAAGAACAAGGTAAATTACTTACCTTAAGGTGTTTTATTGTTTAAGGGAATGGGATTTAGATATGTGATGAGTTTAGTGTAGAGTTTACATTAGAAAAGGGCTATATATGACCTAGGAGAAACAATGATCATGATTGTGAACTTGTGACTAAGGAGCAAATGAGGAAAAGAGATAGTTTAAGAATATCAAGGTGAAGTACAAGAAGCATTTTATTTCAATGGGAGCCTTGTTGTGTGTATTCGCAGGTTAAAGGCAAATATATGTGGAAATTTAGTGGTTAAGATTATTGTCATTTAAGGGCCTAAGTGCCAAGCATTTAAGTTTATGCACTATATGATGATGTGGTGTAGTTTTGGTGTAAATTGTGTGTTAAGGTGTTGTGATGAGAATTTGAGTGATATTGGTTGGTTGATGGAGAAAAACCAAGTGTTAGGATGTACTATATACTAGAGAACCCATGGCAAAATTTAAAGGAGAACTTAAGTGTTTAAGATGTTCTAAGGGGATTTAATGACTAAGGAAGTACTAGGAAGTTCTAGAGGTTGTCTTGATGAAAAAGGGTGAGATTAAGGTATTTTAATGACTTATAATGGCTTAGACATCACTATGAAGGATTTAGGAATCAAAAGAGTGTATTTGGGTATTTAGGACTTAGGTAAATGTTGATAAAAGAAGCTAGGAAACTTGGGTAAGTTAGATGGAAATGAGTGTAAAACTTTTAGATGGTTTAGGTAGAAACTAGAGTTTAGAATTTAAGGAAAACCTTGGGAAGCGTAAGAGGGATGCAAGTGGTGTATATGGTGTGGTCAAGTTCATAAGGAGGGAACTTTTGGCTAGTAGAAGTGCTAGGTGAAAGGGATGTTGAAATGTAGGAAAGAAATAAATGCTAAGTGTTAGTAGTTGTTGTAAGAATTGAGTAAAGGATTGGGATGATCTTTGGAGGTTGTTTTAATGAGCTTGGAGGATGATCTAAGGTGGGTTTAAGGGTCTAAATGATGTTAGAACACATTGGAAGGCTTGAGGAAAAGTTTGGTGAAGATTTGACAATGTTTGGGCATGTTCTGGAGGCGTCCGACCCAAGTTTGGGTCGGACAGCCTCTGTTTAACGCCAGGGAAAGGTTCTGGAATGGTCCGACCCAGAGGACTTGGGTTGGACATGGGTCGGACGGGTGTGTTTTGAGGGCGGTTAAATTTCTGGAATGGTCCGACCCAGTTGGTTGGGTCGGACATGGGTCGGACATGGGAGGTTTAGAAGACTGAAAATTTCTGGAATGGTCCGACCCAGTTGGTTGGGTCGGACGTGGGTCGGACATGTAGAGTTTTTCAAACTCGAAAGTTACTGGAAGGGTCCGACGCAGAGGGTGGGTCGGACGGTGGGTCGGACGACCCTTAACACTTAAAAAAAAAGAAATTTTGGATTCTTAGGATGATAATTGGTAATAAGGTATACCTATGGTAGGATGGTAATGATTAGGACCCTAAGAACTTAAGGGATTAAGTTAAGTTAAGTAAGAACCTTAATGTTTAAAATTAAGTTTAAAAGGTTAAGTGGTAAGGACTTAAGAGGATATTCATTGGGAGTCTTTAGGGACTAAGTGAGTTAAGTGAGGTGCAAATAACTAATGGCCTAAAAATGAATCAATGTTTTAGGTTTGTGAATTGGGACCCCGGAGAAGGTTAAACAAACGACGATCGACGGTGAACGGTACAATCTTTCTTGTGACCTGCTTGCTAACGAGGTGTCCCTCGGCTTGTGTGTTATCTGTTTAATTGCTATGACTAAGACAAGATAAAGCATGCAACCGGTTATGTTTGTTCTCGTTGTGTATGTGTTTTCTTTGCACTAACCCACGAGACTTGAGACTGTTACTAACCAAGTTAGTACTTACTGAGTTAAGAATAAGAGTTAAGTTTTGGTGGCTGTTGGTTAATGCCCGTTAAGGCTTACCTAGCACATGGTGTTAAGATTTCTTCTAACTGGAACTTGAGTGAGGAAACCCGGGACTGACTCCGGTCATGCATGCTAAGGAAAGGGGGACGGTATCTGAATCAGATCCGCCCTCCGCTTAAGGACTTGTCTTCGGACTTGTAGCCTAGGGCCGGTTGCCGGCTCAGCTACGCTGGACTCCCGTCCAGGGTAGGTGGCATTAAGATGGTGCGGTGGGATCACCTAAATCCCAGGTTTGGAATTAAGCTACAACCATTCCTTTCCAGGAACGGTTTGTATACTGAGAATAAGTTGAGGTTAAGATTAAGGTAAGATAAGAAACTGAGGTTAAGGAATTCAGGACTAAGGAGGGGGTTACTAACCCACTTGATAAGGGAACGCTTGTGTCGTTCATTGTTTGTGAACTAAGCATGTTCGTCTGTGGATTGTTATTATTGCACTTCATATTATGCTTGTGTATGTAATCAATTTCCATGCTATCGACAATTAGTCGTCGTAGCCCCGTTAGCTTGGGGGCCATGAGAGGGAGTACCAGCATTCGTGCTGACCCCCTTTGGGGGCTGTTTTTACACTTGCAGGTAAGAGGCCCATGAGGACGCACCACGAGAGTAGGAGCGGTTAGTCTTAGGATGGGTTGTTTATTTTGAGTACGGGTTGCGCTTGTGCACCCGTCTGTTTATATTTAAACTGATGTAAGGTTGTGATTATGACTTAGTTACTTGTACTCGGTTGGTTGGCGGCATTTTGGATGGTAATATTTGGATCGATTGTCTATTTTGGATAAGTGTTTTAATTGATAGGGCCGGTATATTCTAACGATCAGACCGTGGCAAGGTCCAGGTGTTTGTTATTTCCGCTGCGACGAATTCGAATAAGTGTTAAGTTTTGCGATAACCACGATTGGCTTTGGACGGGGTGTTATAATTTAAATGAAATCATGTGGGTTCCATATGATTCCGAATCGCTAGACCAATGACATAGGTCCAAAGTATAACTGTTCAACTATCATCTTACAAATTTCATCAAGTTCGGAAACCGTTTAAGAATCGCACCAACAGTCCAAACATTGAAAAAAAAATTCTGGACGGATTTGGTAAAGAAGTCGCCCTGCTGCAGGGCAATTTCTGACAAAAAAGCCGGAAGCCGTCTCAGTCCATGACGGTTTTTGGCAAAAAAAAGCCTGAAACCGTCTCAACCCGGGGCGTTTTCTGGCAAACCGCCCTGCAGCAGGGCTGCTTCTTTACCACTGCTTGATACATCCGCGTAATTTTCTAGAAAAAAACCACCGCGTGTAATTTTTTCCTCAAATCGACATTTCACGAAAATTTACATGTCATATCAATTTTACACTTTATATTTTTCATATTTGTTCGTATCGTTTTTTTATCTGAGCTGATGATTGACATTAGATATAACTTAGAAAATAAAGGACCTAAATTATAAAAAGATCATCATTAGCTCGATTTTGGTGTCATGATTCTCCATCTTCACATAAAATTAATTAGTTGAACCGTCTTTTTAAGCTTTGTGCTTTTTCATCCGGACACATACCAGCCACTCGTTTTGAATTATGCATAATGTTTCTCTGTTTTTTTCCTCTTTAGCTAACACCCGTAACATCCTTGAGTGATGTAAGAGTGATTACTGGTGGGTGTTTACAGTAGAACGAATGTCAAATAGATAACTCAATGCAGATTGCAGATGTAACGCAAACATATTAAAATGTTTACAAAATTGGGATCTTCCAAAGAGTACCCTTAACGAATGTTCCTTGTGGTTAATAGGGCTGTCCAAAAAATTCCGAAACCGCGGTATCCGACCAAAACCGAAATGTATCATACATGTTTCCAGGTTAACTGTACCGGTTCTTGCGGTATGGTTTACCGAACAGTGTAAATTGACCGGTTATGGTTTCGGTAATTGAAATGGTATAAATCCCTAGGTTCCTAAGCAGTCTTCTCTCGCAATTCCTCAATCAGGGTCCTAATCTATCATCAAGCTCTTCAAGTTCTATCGAGTTACCTTGTTATCGAAAAAAAAGGGGTGAGAGAGAAAGAAAGAGGGATTCGTGACAGCGCAATGCGACAGTGAGGATTCTCGGGTATTGTTCGCGTGCCTTTTATTGAGGGGGTGAACCCCTATTTATAGTGTTTATCACTGGCCTTTTAGCCCGTTACATTGTGCCAGGTTGGCACATAAATATCTTGGCGAGCCTAAAAATCTGATAAATATCTTACCCTAATTTCCCTATCTTTTGGTCGCTACCCGTACTTGTTTTGCCCTCTTACGGGCCGGTCACAGGCGACCGGTCGTATCCGTGCTATATTTGGTGTATTTGGTGCCCGGTCACAAACGACCGGGCGCCTTCTATACTATATCTCGTACTCCTGGCGACTGGTCGTAAATGACCGATCGGAATGCTTCCTATGGCGACCGGTCACAGACGACCGGTCGCTGCTTGCGGCCTACCTGGGCCTGGACGGGGACGCCCGGTCGTTGCCTTGGCCTCCCTTTCACTGCTCTTTGCTCTGTTGGGTTGTTGCTCTCTTTTTTGGGTCTTCTGGGCGTATTTTCCCCTCTTCATCAGTCCCACAAGTTCTACTTTTGCGTCTTGCGAGGAAAGTAGAACTTAGAACTTGACTCTTTTGGGCCGGTTTGGAGGGTGAGGGTAAAAATTTTGCTTTTTGCTTTCTCGTTGGGCCTTGCCTCCTCGTTTCCTGTCTCCCAGTCCCACAAGTTCCATCTTTTTCCTTCGGAAAAAAGGATGGGACTTCCTAGGGTCCGTGCGATGCGCGTGCGCCATGCCCGTGCTCCACACGCGCCTGCGTTCGTACGAAGTGGCCGTTGCCGAATTTTTCGTCTCGCGCACGCCAGCCGTCACTGCAGAATGTGCAGAGTCTTTGCAATTTCCTGCAAAAAAGCGCCCTTTTGTTTGTTTTTATATTTTAAATATTTCGGAAATTGTGTTACCTCCTTTTAAAGGGTGTTGGGAGGGCAACGTTTTTCTCTTTCCTCCAACTTTCGCACTTCACAAGCTTTCGAATTCTCTCCTTCTCGCTCCGCTATCTCCGCTTTCTCTCTCTCTCTTTGCTTTGCCTTCTCTTCTCTGCTTCGTTTCGCTGTTTCAATGGCGTCTTCGAGCTCCAGGTCGTCTCGTGTTCCGCCAAAAGTGCCATCGTGGGCTTTAAATCCGATGGGAAATTCCGCCCGACTCTCTTAAAACCTAAGTCCGCTTATTCCAGTAATCGGGAACCGTTGCCCAGCATTCTGGACGTGAAGGCTCTCGATTTGCTTCTCGAGAAGGTGGATGTTCCCACAGGGACGCAGATTTTCCTTCCTTCTGAAGATTCGCATCCCCTGGACACTTCGGTCGTGGGTACACTGTGTACTCCGATTTCTTTTTGCGAGGGATGACGGTTCCTCCCCACCCGTTTGTAATGGGGTTTCTAATCCGCCGCTGCTGCACGCTTGCTCAGCTTCACCCGAAGGCAGTGTTCACCTCCATGCTTACATTGCTCTTTGCGCCGAGAAGGGGTTGCGCTTTCTGCTACGGAATTCGTTCAGTTCTTTACCAGCAGAGTCGACTCCAACAACTTGACCATATCCGGTCGGTCCGGATATTCACTCTTTGAGTACAAGAAGCTCGCTCAAACGCTGGAGCGCCCGGTGGTTTGTCATCCTCCCACCCGCCGGGAGGTATCTCGGGTCGCCTATTGCCCCTCAATTATCAGGGGCTCCCTGCATAGTCCCCAGTTCCGAAGTCGGAGCTTACCATGTCCCTGGCCCTGAAGGCGGTGGCCGACCTTCATCCGAGTGTTGAGGACTTTTTCACACGTCCGCGCCTGGCCTCGCTTGCACACTCTGAGGGTAAGAGTTTTCCTCTCCCCTTTCTACTTTTCTTTATCGTTTTTGCCTTGCTCCGTACTTACCTACCCCCTTTGGTCACAGATTTTCCTCAGCTCGGGGCGAAGGTTGGCCCTTTCCACAGATGGCAGCTGGTGTCCTTCAAGACCGGGGAAGTAAAGGTGGACTACTACGCCACCCTGGAAGCTGTGGAGGAGTCGGCTCTTCGTGAGGAAGAGGCGGTCGTTGTTGGTCGGAAGCGGTCTGGGGGCGAAGCTGATTGCCAGGCAAAGAAGCCGAGACCGGCAAAGGATGGGGAAGGGGGTTCCCCTCGGACTCCAGAGGCCCGGTCGTCTGATACTTCAAACCAACCAGGTACTTGGTACACTAGTCCAGGTTCCGGCCGTCCTAGGAAGTCCCATCCTTTTTTAACTTTCGGGTTGCTTCCTTTCCTCCTTTACTTTCTTCTACTTATTATTTTTATTTTGTACAGACGGTGGCCTTTGCACAGGGTGTGGATGTGCACGTGCAATCCCTTCTCTCGAAGCTACGCCTGGAGGAGAGCCGGGCCCGCAATGCCCAGGAGGAATTGAAGATAGAGCGGTCCTCCAACAGCATCTTCGTTGACCATGTTCAAGAGGAGATTTCCAGGCGGGTGCACGAGCAGACCGCTTCCATGAAGAAGGAGCTGGGTGATGCCCGGCAGGCGTGCACAAAGCAGTGCGACAAGTATGAAGAGCAGTTGAAGAAGCTGCGTGAAGAAAACCTTTCCCTCAAGGTCAGGTCCGGTCGCTAGAGACGGGAGCCGCGTCTTTTGAAAAGGTACGAAGTGAGTTTGCTGTCGCCCGGTTGCCTGCCTTTTCTGACTTGGAGTACTTGGTGGGACAGGCCCGAGCTGCCCAGAATCAAGAGGTTGAGGGTCTTCGCGCCGAGAAGGCGTTGCTTGCTGAGGATAGGGCCAAACTTTCCCAAGAGCTTTGCTCTGCTTCTAAGGCGAATGCTGTCCTCAAAGGAGAGTTGTCGTCTTTCGAGGCGAAGGCGGCAGAGACGGCCCGGTTGGGCGAGGTCCTGGCCTCCGAGAAAGAGAAGCTATCTGCCGAGCTCCACAGGTTGTCTGGTGAGCTTGCGGCTTGCAAGGAACAACTGCTTTCCTCCGAAGAGAAAGTAAGGGTGTTGGAGGAGGAGTCCGCTAGGCTGCGGTTAGAAAACTCCGAGCTGGCTGCGAGAGGTGATTCTTCGCCTCCCTATTCGTTCCTTATTGTCCTTCTTGCTCTTTTTGACAAAAGTTTTCTTCCTTTCCTTTTCTTTGCTTAGGCTCGAGGCCTAGGAATCCCATTGAGGGACTGGAGAAGTTAAACCTGCGGATCGACGACCTTGAGGAGGAGTTGATTGCCGCAAACGCTAGCCATGACCGGTACCGGGCTTACGGTCAGACCTTGGAGCAGCAAGTGGCCAGCCTCGAGGCTTACTCTCGGAGGGTGCGAGAGGACCTGCGGCAGCAGAGCACGAAGCTTGCTCACCTGAAGGAGTCCTTCACTTCTCAATGTGGGAAGATGGTGAAGTCGTGCCGGCAGATTGTCTCGAGGTTCTTCACGGGTAAGGGGGAGGTTATGGATGACGGCCTTTACCGGGAGCTGTCTTTCCAAGAGGTCGCGCAGAAGACCTCCTTTTATGAGGTGCTTGAGAAGTTCGGGCGCCTTCCGGGGGAGACGTGCCTTATCCCTGGCCAGGCGTCTTTTCTTCCTCCCGGGAGTACCGCGCATCAGGGTGGTGTGGGCCTCCGATCGTCCCCCGGGAGGTCTGGGTCTTCGGAGAGCGTACAAGGGGCTGCTCCCGCGAATCTTGATACTGTATAGGAGACTTAGACCAGAGAAGTTTTTAGATTAGGCTTAGTTAGCTTTCTTTGTCTCTTTCTTTTGTTTCGATATTGTACATGTTTCCAACGATTAATGGAATTACTCACCAGATGTTTTGCCAATTGGTGCCATTTTGTTTCGTGACGGGTCGTTTTCTTAGACCTGTCGCTTTTGATTGTGCGTATTACCGATTTTTTTTCCTTAGCCGATTTGTTTTGCGGATGAGACCGGTCATGCTCGAGCGACCGGTCGTTCCGTTTTTATCTTAAGGACGCGACCTGGTCGTTCTTGACGACCGGTCGTTTCGGTCCTCGCCCGGTCGCTCTTTGGTGACCGCGCGCTTCTGTGTGTTCTTTCCCTATCCTTGCTTTTGGTAGCCAAGCGATGGTACTCGTGGTTGTCCCCCCCTTTCCTTTTTCTCGTGGGAGGGAGAAAGAGTTTGCAAGGGGGGATTCAGCCGAGGTACGGTGTGGCGTCCCACACCTAATGATTCACCCATTACAGGCGACCAGAGCTCCCAGGGTTTCCAGAGATGGGTTTTCCGTTCTTGTTCTTGTTTGAGTGCGACAACTCGTAGCAAGATTTTTCAGGGCATTGCATCCTGTAGGGCATGGGGGTGTTTCTTTTCCAGGGCATTGCATCCTGTAGGGCATGGCCCGGGTGTTTCTTTTCCAGGGCATTGCATCCTGTAGGGCATGCCTGGGTGTTTCTTTTTCAGGGCATTGCATCCTGTAGGGCATGGCCCGGGTGTTTCTTTTTCAGGGCATTACATCCTGTAGGGCATGGCCCGGGTGTTTCTTTTTCAGGGCATTGCATCCTGTAGGGCATGGCCCGGGTGTTTCTTTTTCAGGGCATTACATCCTGTAGGGCATGGCCCGGGTGTTTCTTTTTCAGGGCATTACATCCTGTTCTTTTGCGTTCGAATTTTTCCAAAAATAACTTCTTTATTGATGTTGTCAATGAGTTACATCGATTTTCATACATAGAATTTCTTGAGACATTCCGCATGCCAGGAATGGGGCAGTTCGTATCCTTCGACATTTTTCAGGTGATATGAAGCCCGTCCAACCTTCTGATGGATAATGTAAGGACCTTCCCACTGGGGGTCGAGTTTTTTGGGCTGCTTAACCTCCCTTAGGACAAGCTCGCCGGGGACAAAGCTTCGTTCCCTGACCCTGCGGTTGAAGTACCTCTCGACTTTCCTCTTGTCTTTTACCATCCGGGCGGCTGCCACGGCTCTCTCTTCTTCGAGAAGGTCTAGGTGGTCTTTTACCCCTTCGTTGTTGAGCTGCTCATCATAGGACTCGCAACGAACCGACGGGATCATAATTTCAGCTGGAACGACCGCCTCCAGGCCGTAAGTTAATCTGAAAGGTGTTTCTCCCGTCGGTCCCTTTTCCGTCGTTCGGTAGGACCATAAGATTTGGTGCAATAGTTCGGCCCATCCTCCTTTCTTGCTTCCTAACTTTCTTTTCAAGGCTTTGATGATCTGTCCGTTTGCGTTCTCGACCTGCCCGTTGGCCTGGGGGTGCGCCACTGACGCGAATCTTACCTCGATTTTCCACTGTTCACAAAACTCCCGGAAATTGTCGCAATTGAACTGCGTCCCATTGTCGGTTATTATGGTCCTTGGCAACCCGAATCTACATACAATGTGTTTCCATATGAACTCTTGCGATCTCTTGGCTGTGATGGACACGGTTGGCATTGCCTCCACCCATTTTGTGAAATAATCAATGGCCACATATACGAACCTAAACCTCCCGGGAGATGCTTCTGGGAAGGGACCAATGATGTCCAATCCCCACAATGCGAACGGGATCGGGGACAGTATGGCCTTTTGCACGGCCGGGGGGTTATGTATTTTGTTGCCGTGTTCCTGGCACCTGACGCATTTCCGAATGTATTCCTTACAGTGGTTTTGCATTCTCGGCCAGTAGTAGCCGAGCCTCATGATTTTGTGGGTTGTGGCTCTTTCTCCCTGGTGGTTTCCGCAAACCCCTTCATGTACCTCCTTTATAAGTTCACCTCCCTCTTCGTCCGTGACGCATCTAAGGGCGGGCCTGGCGAACGATCTCTTGTAGAGGCGTCCCTCTTCGAAAAAGAATGATGCCGCTCGTCGCTTCAGGGTCCTGGCCTCTTTATCCTCCGAGGGCAATTTCCCTTCAAGGATGTACTCCACGATCGGGGTCATAAGATTCTTCTGGCACGAGGGGCTCAGCCATCAGGACCCGTGCCTCGTCTACGCTCGGGTTGGTCTTTGTCTCCAACCACACCTTACCTGGTATCCTTTCGGCCATGCTTGCTAACTTCGCCAGCGCGTCTGCTTCGGTGTTTTTTGTCCGAGGAAGGTGTTTCAGCTCACATCTCGAGAAGCTGGCCTTTAGCTCTTGAACCCTTAGCAAGTATCTCCAGAGCTTCTTCCTTGACCTCGTATATGTTGTCGTGCTGGCGGGTGAAGCAAGGAGTCTGAGTATATCTCCGTTGTCGCTCTGGCGCACCGGGCGATGGCGACCTCTAGGCCTTGAATGAGAGCTTCGTACTCAGCCTCGTTGTTAGTTACTTCGAATTCCAGTCGGAAGGCATAATTGATGTCCCGTCCGTCGGGAGTCTGGACTACAATCCCCGCTCCCGCTCCCGTTTTCACCGAGCACCGTCTACTGGATGATGAATGGGGCGGGTGGCTTCCTTCTTCTTGGTCGAAGCTTGGTTTCGATGATTCTGAAGTATGTAGGGCATGAGCTTTGATCGCCGTCCTTGGTAAAAAGTTGATTTCGTATTGGGTGAGTTCAACTGCCCAACTTACCATGCGTCCTGACGCACTGGGGTTGTTCGTTATTTGCTTCAACGGCCAGTTGGTCCTACAAGGATTCGGTGCGATTGGAAGTACGGTCGCAGCTTCCGGGACGCCACCACTAGAGCCAGGAAGACCTTCTCAATATTGGTGTAGCGTCTTTCTACGGGAGTCAGGATTTTTCCTGTGTAGTAGACGGGGATTCCTTCTTTTCGTCCTCCATGATTAGGACTGCTGCCACCGCCCAGGCCGATGCGGATAAGTAGAGATAGAGGTCTTGACCGGGCGTTGGGACTCCCAGCTTGGGTAACTCTCGAAGCATTTCTTTGATCTTCTCGAAGGCTTCTTTGCATTCTTGACTCCACTGGAACTTGCTGTTCTTTCTCAACGTGTTAAAAAACGGGATTGCCTTTTCTTGCAATTTTGAACAAAACCTGCTTAGGGCGGTGAGTCTCCCGTTAAGGGCCTGGACGTCCTTGATGCTCCTGGGGGGGCTGAGGTCGAGAATCGCCTGGGTCTTTTCTGGATCGACCTCTATTCCCCGCTGCCCAACGATGAAACCAAGGAATTTTCCTTTGGTGACTCCGAATACACACTTCTCCGGGTTTAGCTTGATTTGGAATTTGTCAAGCGTGGTGAATGTCTCCTCCAAGTCTTTCATGTGCTGCTCCTTGGACGGGCTTCTCACGACTATGTCATCCACATAGGCCTCCACATTTCTCGAGAGTTGCTCCCGGAACACTTTGTCTATCATTCGTTGGAAAGTCGCGCCGGCGTTTTTTAGCCCGAATGGCATCACCTTATAGCAGAAGACTCCTGCCGAGGTGACGAAAGAAGTTTTCTCGGAGTCCTTCTCGTTCATTTTATCTGGTTATACCCGGAGAATGCATCTAGGAAGCTCAGGACGGAGCTTTGGGCTGACGAGACGACCAGTCGGTCAATCGATGGCAATGGGTAAAAATCTTTGGGACATGCCTTATTCAGGTCGGTGAAGTCCACACACATTCTCCATTTCCCATTAGATTTCTTTACCATGACTACGTTCGCCAGCCACTTGGGGTAAGACACTTCTCTGATAAAGCCCGCCTGCAGGAGTTTTTTGACTTCTTCTCGAGCAGCCTGGTCCCTCTCGGCCCCGATCACCCTTCTTCTTTGGCGGATTGCTGGATGCGCGGGGTCTACGTTGAGGTCATGCTGGATAACGTCTGGGTCTATTCCGGGCATCTCTTCCGTGCTCCAGGCGAACGTGGCCCTTCTTTTTTCCAGGAATCTTGTTAGATGGACTTGTTCTTCGCTGTCAAAGGCATTTCCAATCTTGAAGGATTTGTTAGGGTCAGTTCGAAGAGGTACCTCTTTTGGGAGATCAGCGGGGGCCCCGTACCGTTCCGCCGTTTCGTCGGGGAGGGGGAGCTTTCCCTTGAATTCCTTCTCAGACCCCACGGTTTTGACAGTCTCATTTCCTGGTAGGTTTTCCATGATCCGTACCTCGCATACCCGCGCGACTTTCTGGCTCCCTCTTACCGTGACGAGCTTCCCTGACCTGGTCAGGTACTTCATCTTCAGGTGATGGGTGCTACAGATGGCTCTGAAGGCATTTATTCCCGGCCGCCCGAGGTACATGTTGTACCCAGAGAGCCCGGGAAGGATGAAGGCCGTCAGCTCTTCCGTGCGCCTCTCGTCCCCTTGCCCTAGGGTAATGGTGAAGTCGACGCTCCCTGTAGATTTAGCCGAGATTCCTCCTACAAAACCTCCCAGTACGGCTGAGTAAGGTTTGATCTTATCTTCCGGTATTTCGAGTTTCCTTACTGCCTCGACAGAAATGACGTTTGCACCTGCCCCGCTATCGACCAGGATTCCTCCCATCATGCGGTCATTTACCTGAGCCCTTATGACCAGTGGATCGTTGTGCGGGTACAGGACTCCGTCTTCATCGTCCTCGGTGAAGTAGATTGGGGGGAGCTTTTGGTGCTTCGTATCCTTCTTGTCCGGGAGTTCCCGGTGAACCTCGTGGACGTGTCTTTTCCTCTCATTGGGGGTCAGGGGCCCTACTTCTGAGAATAGTCCTGTAAGCATTCTCAAGGAGGATTTCATTAGTTTTTTTTTATTGTTGTTTTATTCGTGGATTTCGAGATATGTGAAACTTTATCGGGATGCAACTACTCATATATAAGAAAGCTTTAATAAAACAGTAACGAATTACAGCCCCCAGTCGGGTACAGAGGTGATTTTTTTTCTTCTAAAAGGGGGGACTTCGCCCCTATCCTAGAGAATTACCCTAGGCAATTTACAGACCTGTAATTACCCCGAAGGACTTGCTATGGTCCAATTCGGGGTGGACCTCTCCCTCTGGTTTTGGCCGAGAGGACTGGCTACCATGGTGCTGCCTCTGCTGGCCTCCCCTTCCTTTCTTCTTGTTCTCCTCAATTATCCTTAGCTCCTTGGCGAGGTTCGCACAGTTTACGGTTCTGTGGCTGCGGTGCCCATGGTACTCACAGAAGGCCACCGGCACCTCTCCCGGGAAGGGTTTTCTTGGTGGGGGTAGAAGCCCTTCTCTTACGGCGGCGGCATATTTTCCTGGGTCTATCGATACCGTCGGGAAAGTTCTGGAGCTCGAGGCTTGCTGTCCCTGGGGGGTCGGGGTTTTGGAATAAGGCTTGTATCGGCTTCCCCCCTGGTGCGATCCTCCGGCCGCAACCGCCCCACCTGTCTGGCCTGCCTTCTTCTCACCCACAGCTGGGGCTCTAAAGCTGTTGAGGAGCTCCTTGGCCTTATTCTCCGCAACTTCCGACTTGAGGAAGTCGTGGATCATCTCAGCTAACTCACCATGCGACTTTGGCGCCTTGGTGGCTATCTTTCCAGCGAGGCGTGGGTGGGCCAAGCCATTACCGAAGGCTTTGATCAGTATCTTCTCATCGATGTCGATTTCAGCCACCTGCTTGTGGAACCGCTCGCTGTATTCCTTTACAGTCTCTCCCTTCGCCTGCTTTACATCCATGAGCTCTATCGTTTCTCTTTCACCTTCTTACTGGCCGCAAAGTACTGTTGGAATTCCTCGGTCAGCTGTTTGAAACTGGAGATCGACTGGGGTGGTCTGGACGAGATCCAGCTCAAGGCCCTCTTGGAAAGTGTTCCAGGGAACAAATTGCACAGGGCGAGGGAGCTAATCCCCTGGGTGTTCATGGCGAACATGAACTTCTTTATGTGCTGAGCGGGATCCCCAGTGCCATCGTACTTCTCCACCGCCGGGGCGACGAAGTGAGGCGGGAGTTTAGCTCTGCGGATCTTCTCAGAGAAGGGGTACAGGCTCATGTCAATGGTATCATCTTCTTCTTCTTCGATGGTGATTAAGGCCTCCCCACGGGTGCCTCTTTTCCCGTCATTGCTTCCGGCCGCATCCCGTCCCTTCAGGAGGTCTATCGCCTCGGACATCTCCTCCCACTTTCGCTGGAATTCCTCGTCCCTCTGCATCAATTCCTGTTGCAGGAGCTCGTTTCCTTCCACGATTTTTTCGTCGATTGATCTAGTGAGGCTCGCCAGCATGTTTTCCAAGTCTTTTTTGGAAATGGAGTCGTGGGTTGCCTCGGGCCCAGTGCTTCCGTCGTTGGTTTGCAGATTTTTCCTTGTTCTGGGTGCCATCTTCGTACCTAACCTGCAAAAAACACAATTTTGCTCTCAGATGTGTCGACTTCGTATGTTTTCCAAAGTTATTATTCTTGTTGGTGGACTCGTGGTTGCTAGATCTGAGCTGTTCTCTTCCCACAGACGGCGCCAAATGAAATGGTATAAATCCCTAGGTTCCTAAGCAGTCTTCTCTCGCAATTCCTCAATCAGGGTCCTAATCTATCATCAAGCTCTTCAAGTTCTATCGAGTTACCTTGTTACCGAAAAAAAAGGGGTGAGAGAGAAAGAAAGAGGGATTCGTGACAGCGCAATGCGACAGTGAGGATTCTCGGGTATTGTTCGCGTGCCTTTTATTGAGGGGGTGAACCCCTATTTATAGTGTTTATCACTGGCCTTTTAGCCCGTTACATTGTGCCAGGTTGGCACATAAATATCTTGGCGAGCCTAAAAATATCTGATAAATATCTTACCCTAATTTCCCTATCTTTTGGTCGCTACCCGTACTTGTTTTGCCCTCTTACGGGCCGATCACAGGCGACCGGTCGTATCCGTGCTATATTTGGTGTATTTGGTGCCCGGTCACAAACGACCGGGCGCCTTCTATACTATATCTCGTACTCCTGGCGACTGGTCGTAAATGACCGATCGGAATGCTTCCTATGGCGACCGGTCACAGACGACCGGTCGCTGCTTGCGGCCTACCTGGGCCTGGACGGGGACGCCCGGTCGTTGCCTTGGCCTCCCTTTCCCTTCTCTTTGCTCTGTTGGGTTGTTGCTCTCTTTTTTGGGTCTTCTGGGCGTATTTTCCCCTCTTCAGTAATGGTATTGTATAAACAATGAAAAACTTCAAATATTAATGTTCACTTTATATAATAATTAATGTTAGCTATGGAGGGAATGTACATATTATTACATTTTTTGTCACATGTGTTTGATTTGTCACGCATAATTTAGGTGAATGATCAATGTCGTGCTATATATTAATAGTATGGGTCTGATAGGATCGGGGTGCTGACCGAGTAGGTTTGAGGTGTTAGTCTCAGGCCAACCCTGCTTGGAGACAAGTATTTGCCAAATATGATAACGCGGAAGCTTTTGTATAAACTTAACAAGACAGGATTTTGCTTATATTGAAATTCAGGTTGAATTACAACCTAGCTTCCTATCTTGGGATTCGACAGAGGTATTCTGTCTCATCCAACACTCACTCTACTCTAGCCATAGATCAATACAGAATAAGGAGTAAAGGGAATGTTTTGTGGGCTCTGTAGGTAATAAATACCTAAGCTGAAGTGACTAAGTCACACTATGATCTCTCGAAAATACTTTATCTCTCAATCTGACTCTCTCTCTCTCGGAATGTGGAAGTGAAAACTCCAATGATTACAAATGACTTCTAGGTGCTTAAATACTGATAATAGCAGAAGTTTCCGCTTCCATAATGTGTAAACTGATATTTCCATGACGTCCCACGTCTTCCCACTACGCATTGGGCAGGAAATATCTCAAGGACTCATTCTAGCGCTCTTTAACCTTGACCGCCATGATTTTCGGAGCTGGTTATATGTGAACGTGTGTAGTAGTTATTTTCTTAAATTTCTTCACATTTTAACGGTAGAGGTTCACCTCATAGCTCTTAGAACTTTCCAGGAGAATATTATGTCGCAGAACGACTCCTTCTACAGTCAGACTTTTTCGTCACCCAGAATTACTCTGACGCTATAATCAATGATACTTCTTCTGTCACCAGACTTACTCTGTTGCCATTATCATCAAAACCTTGGGTTCCAACAGGGTCTCATCAATAAAAAAAATATACGGCTACAAGGTTAACCGATAAAACCGAACCGAACTAAAGGTTAACCGGTCTAAAGGGAATGGTAATGGAATTGAATTTTAGAAAGCTGAATTAAATGATTAACCGAATCCGGTTAACCGATCTAAATGAAACTGAATTTTTTTTTAAAAAACCGAATAAGACGGTTAACCTACAATGGGCAGCCCTAGATTACCGGGCAAAAAGTAAAAACATTAAGATAATTGTGGAAATACACATGGATGGATGAAAGAAGTAAATGAATTATTTTTAGGTTCTAGCTTCTATGGAGTATCAGAATGGAGAACCTGGCGATGGAATCACACCATAAGGTGGAGACTATCCACTTGTCAACAAGTGGTTGAGGGAAAACCATTTAGAGAAGAAAAAGATCAAAAATAAAAAAATATAGAAAAATTGTACGCGTTTGCACCGGAAGGAATTTTGGGGTGTTGTATATGATTTTTGTTATTAGGAGAGAGAAACAAATATATTTTTCAAAATGTTATAACTTACAAAATATAAGTGCAAAAATAAAAAAAATTATACCATTGTTCTTCATAATTTGTGCTCTTCAAAATAAGATGCATTATGGATATGTTTTGGTAAACTTAAAATTTTATGTTTTTAGAATGAGTATATATATAACATATTTATAATGTGAATCTTATTCCTTAACAAAATGGATTTTTTTTAATAATAAAATGAACGTTATTCATTAACAAAATGAATCCTCGTTAAGATTTACTTTTCAATAAAGTAAGATTCATATTGTTCTCGCATAAGTTTGTGGTAAGCTTCACTTTTCTTAAACATTTGATTTTCTTCTTTAAAACAAAAGATTCACTTTTCTTAAACAAAATACTCATATTATTCTCGTATAAGTTTGTGGTAAAGATTCATTTTTTAAACATAAGACTCACTTTTCTTAAATGTTTGATTAATTTTTCTTAGATATTTGATTCACTTTTCAATACATGAAAGATACATATTGTTCTCGCATAAGTTAGTGGTAAGATTCACTTTTCTTAAACCAAAGATTCATATTGTTCTCGCATAAGATTCACTTTTATTCACATTGGTTAATGAGAAAGTACACTTTTCTTAAACATAAGATTCACTTTTCTTAAACATAAGATTCACTTTTATTAAACGAAAGATTCACTTTTTAAAACAAAAGATTCAATTTTTAACAACCTATGATTCACTTTTCTTAAACCTCTTATTCACTTTAGTTAAACAATCTCTGTTTACGAGATTCTCTTATAGTAGAATTTTTTACTTTTTACACTAGATTCATTTTACGTAAACATAAGATTCACTTCTATAACACTACTGATTCATGTTAGGTAAACATAAGATTCACATCTGTAACACATCACAATGTAAACCATAAATTTTAAATTTACCAAAATTTATTCATGACGCATTTTGTTTTGGAGAACACGAATTATGATGAACAATGGTTAATTTTTTTTTTTTTTGCAGTTATATTTTGTGAGTTATAACATTTTAATTTTTTTTGTTTTTTGAACTTACCCAATCAGCATGTGACACATGGCACAAAAGATGGATGAGTGATGTTAATTTTTCTCCTCATGCACGTACAAGATTGCTTTGTGCTGCATTGTTTTTTTTTCAAATTTTTCTATATTATTACTGCATCAATAACAACATGACATGAGGCAGATGTCATCTTCTAATATGGAGGTAGCGCCAGGGTCAAATTTACATTTAATATTGAAGAACCCGTGAGATGGATTTTTTATTGTGAAAGCTATAGAAACCCATAAAATAAAAAAGTGAGTTTACTTTTCTATATTATCTAACCATGATCAAATGTCATCCTTTTTGTGTTATGGTTCTTATTTTTTAAAATTTTGATATTTTTTTAAAAACATTGAAATGATATAACCATATTAAATATATCAAAATAATTGAAGATTAATTTTCTATAGTTTAAGATCTACATTTAAGAAATTTGAAACTTCTAACTTTTAAGAAATTTCATGAAAATGCCACTATGTTGTTATCAAGAAATGCTACTGAAAATATGAAAAGTCATTAAATGTCATTATATTTTTCCTGAAATTCATTAAATGCCACTATTGTCGTTGGGCAATAGAAATAAAGAAATATCCTACTAATGAACAAACTATTTAGAAAATTCACAATATGTCACTAGGTGTTAAAAAATTCAAAACAACCAAAATACTATATAAAAAAAGATAATTTATAGAAACACACTAAAATAAATGATGAAAATGGTAGAAATAGGGATAAAATAAAAACCCAATTTCTTGGCTACATTCTAATGTACTTATAGATGGCTATATACATGTACTTTGTGTTTTTTTAAAGTTGGGCATTTGGTATGTAAAATTGTATTGGTGTATATATGAAGGTACTCACTAAATTATGACGTTACTGAAATTGTACACTAATGTACATATGGATGTCTTAAACTGTATAATAAGATTATAAAACTTGTACTTTTAGTGTAAATGTTGAAGTATGAAGATGTTGCTGAGATAGTCAACCAGATCAAACGAGTCAATCGCATTTCTCATAACAAGAAAGAGTCAGTCAACCTTGAAAGTTCGAAAGAGTCCGTCAATCGGTTCAAAAATCAAGGAGCAACAACATTGACCTTGCAACGGTCATCAACGATCAGACTTGGACCGGAATTCTCTCAACGTTGCAATAATCAGAAGACCTCGCTTCGGTTTATGAGAGTTAAGCAATGAAGGAGTTAGTTCCTGAAATTTAGGAACTAACTCTGTACAACGTTCAATTCTAGCAACTATATAAATAAGCTTGTAACTTCATTTGTCTTTTAACTCTTCCTGAGAGAATGATCTAAGATAATTATTTTAGAGAGTTGTGTCTGTATTCAAGAGAGAGAGAAACGTACTAGATTCGTTTGTTCACATCGATAGAGTCATTCTAAGTAGAACCTAGCCTCATCGCACTTATCATTGTGCTGATTAGAAATTGTGTTGGATAGGTGAGTGAGGACCACTAGGTAGATCTCCTCTACTTAGTGGCAGTGTAAGTTGTTTTCATTTGACCAGGAAATAAAAATAACTTATATTGTGTATCTTTTTGAGTTCGTTTGAGTCCTTCCACATCTTCAGTACATTTTTGCATACTTAGTTCGATTGAGTCAAACCATCTCACATACACACACCTTAAGTTGGTTTGAGTCCACTGTCCGATCATACAGTAAACAAATTGTACCACTATAAATGTAGCAAAAAATGGCTAATAGCTAAGAGTGGTTGAAATAAAAATAACTAATTTAAAATAAATTCAAAATTGTGATAAATTTTTCGACCGTAAACATAGTGAGTTGAAATACTTATTTTTCTTCTTAACTTGCACTAATTCCCATAATTCTTCTTCACTAATTAGTTGGTGTATCGTATGATGAGTTCCCGGCATGTATCTAGCTAATATAATGAAGAAGGTGGGCTGAGTTTAAAAAAACATATAGATGACTTTAGTTTCATATTACCAAAAGATCTTTTTTTTATGGTTCTTGGAGACAGAATATACTAAAACACATTTCTAACTTCTTCCATTTTAATTAGTGAAATAAGGAACAAAAATAGAGATTTTTTTCTATCACGTGAGATGTGTGATACTTTATTGTGCTTTAGTATTCTAATTTCATTTTAAATATCAGTAATTTTGGGTTACTTTTATTCTATTTTTTTTATATTTATATTTACTATTTGCATGCAAAAATATATATTTTTTAAAAAAATAGTATTGATGATTACTGTTTTACACACCTAAAATGGAGTACATACGTTTCTGCTCTAAAGCTCCATATTGTTCTGATTCTCCTGGTAGAGTAATAATATGTTGAAGAATCCACACAAGAACTAAGTAGTTTAACGGCACGATATTAAGCAGCCACATAAGTTAGATGGTGGGGGCGTTTGTTTTGGATAACCAGGAAATAAAATCGGAAAGAATATTTTTTATATTGTTTGTTTTATTAGTTTTTCCTATTTTCAGGAAAGTGAAAGAAAAATGGGATTATCTAAAATCCTCTATCTTGATTCCCCCATCTTAGGGATTCCCTTTGCCCAGTACACGTTGACCAATGACATATGACCATTGACCGATGACTAATGACCATTGAAACAGTATACTTATCCTAATGCGATCCAACTTGATCCAATGTAATAGTACATCTATCCTAGTATGACTTGATCTGATCTTCTATCCTACCTTACCTGGTTTCAAACACAGAGTTTCACGAGAGTAAAGAGAGAGAAAGAGAGCTTATATTGGAATCGAGTGTGAGTTTGGTTGTCAAATGCTGCGTATCATATTTCATGGGGGTATGCCCCTATTTATAGTATTTTGGGTCTGGTTTTCATGGTGCCAGCCTGTATTTTACATGTATAAGTACAGTTTTACCCCCTCTTTAATACCCTTGGTCGACCACAGGCGGTCGACCGTATTACATTTTACTTTGTCTATGTCCTATTTTCATCCGGCCGAGGACGGCCGGATGCCCTATGTGTTTCTACCTCCATCCGGCTAATGCGCCGGATGCTCTGCGTATCTCTGTTCTTATCCGGCTAGAGTGGCCGGAAGCTCTACGTCCCTTGTTCTGACTTGGTACCATTTCTTCCCTTCTCATCATCCACAAGTTCTATCTTTCTGAATTTTGGTGAAGAAAATAGAACTTCTGTCTTGTGCTTTGGTGAAAAATTTTATTTTGCAACTGCGGCCAACTCTGAGGCTCCTTGGTCTGTCCGTGCTTTGTCTTTACTTTATCCAGTCCCCAAATTTCTTTTTCTTCATACTTGGAGAAGGAACTTTTTATTGGCCACGTGCGAAGCTCGTGACTCAATCCTGTTGTGTTTTGCCTTTTGAATTTTTCCGCCTTTTTTTGGTGTGAATACTAAGGTCCTTCTTTCGACTATTATCGGAGGCGTCTTTAGGAAGCATGTGGCCCTTCCTTTTCCTCTGCAAAAAGGTGTTTTTTGTTTGTACACCATATATATTTATTATTTGTTTGAGCGAGGAAAACTTCTCTCAAAGTTTGATTTTTAAGTTTCTTCCTCTTTCCTTCTCTGCTCATTGCTTTGCTCCGACTTTCTTCTTCTTTCGTCACCTCCTGTTATCGCGTTCTTTGCTCGCTCTCTCTGTTGCTTAACTTCGCTTTTGTGCTAAGCTCAACAATGTCGTCCTCCTCCTCAAACAAAGCAAAATCTTGCTTCTAAATTTCCTCCCGCATCGAGGCGATTCAAGGCTCTCGCTCTTCCGACGGTTTTCGCCCTTCGCAAACTGAAGTTCACAAGACCCTTCCGTTCTGGGCGCCACCCTTTTCCTCTTCTCTTCTTTTAATTTCCCTTTGCGATTTCTTAGGGGTGTCGAAGCCCCGCTTGGCACGCAAATTTACCTGCCATCCCCCGATTCTCACCTAACGATGATTTTGGGAGCGGGTACGTAGTTTTGCTGATTTTTTTCGCTCAGGTCTGACCATTCCCCCCCATCCCTTTGTGCTGGGCTTCCTCCTTCGCCCTGCTGCACTCTTGCTCACCTTCATCCAAAGGCTCTTTCACATCTCCACGCATTCGTTTCTCTTTGCGAGGGTAGCAAAATTCGGCCGGAAGGCACTGATTTCATCCGATTCTTCTCAGTTAGGGTTGATTCGGCTAGCCTGACCTTATCGTGAAGACTAGATACTCCCTCTTGCGACTACAAGAAAGCTCACGATTGGGGGTCACGGTGGTTCGTAATTGTCCCTCCATCCGGCCGAATTTTGGGTGTCCCCGTACTGTGCTGAGGTTGGGAGAGGTCAGCTGATCACCCCCAAATTCCTCCGGCCGAATTGCCGATCTCGAAGATTCTGAGGGCAGTAAACAAAAAACCACCGACTGTCGAGACGTTTTTCTCAAGGAACGTTTGTCTTCTCTGAAGACATCATAGTAAGTGCCTTTATTTCCTTAATACAAACTCCCGCCATTCCTGTCGGTTTTCTTATTATTTTGACATATTGCATGCAGATGTTCTTCAGAAGGGGGAAAAGGTCGGCCCTTTTATAGCTGGAACCTCGTCACCTTCAAGATTGGGGATGAAAAGTCAACTACTACGGTACGCTTGATGCGGCTGCTGCTGTGGCCGAACAACCTTTGGAGAGTGCTCCTGCTCCGGCAAAGCGTTCTAGGCAAGAATCCGAGGATGACCAAGCTGGTCATTCAAAGAAAATAAAAAAGTAGAGTCGCCTGATCGTGCCGTTGCCGGATTGTCAGGTACATGGCATGTGAGCCCCAAGTCCGGGCGCCGTGTCTTCCTTCCCCTCACCCCTGGTTCGGGTTTAGACCTTGGTTCTCGCTCGGGGCGGGAGTCCGGTCTTCCGACCCCTATTTGTGAGCAATTTCCTGATTTGACAGGTTACTTTTCCTCAGATCCTGCTCAAGAAAACACCTTAGAGGCCCCAGACCTCTGTGCTGATCCTCCGGCCGAACCAGGTTTGATTCTGCTATGTCCTTCCGCTTCCGGCTTTGTATATATTTGATAATGTGACCACATTTGCTTTTGTTATTGCGGCAGCCTCTGTTCCTGTCAAACAAAGACTAAAGAAGAAAACCACATCAAAGCCGAAGGCTCCTCAGCCAGGGATATCAGGAGAAGGGCAAACCTCTGGCGATCCTGAGGCCTCAGGACCATTCTCCATTGATGTGCAGGGGCCATGGATGCGGCAAGGAATAGAGGAATGGAATACCGTGAGGTGCCTGAGAATCCTGAGCTCCGGAGTAAGCAGAGAGAGGACTTCATAGCTTCCTCTTCTTCCTCCTCCCCTCCTCCTCCTGTTCAAGAATCTTACACTGGACCCCTCCCAAAAGGAAGGGTGGTTCTACCACTGCGGGCACCCCCTCCCCTTATTATCCTGTGATGCTGCCAAGTATTCTTCTCTCTGGAAGGAGGCAATTAAGAGATCCAATCATCCAGACGGGATCTTTGCTCCTCCGGCAACTTTTACTACTACTAAAAAGAGGCTGCGGATCGGAGACGGGCGGGCAGATGCTATCATGCGGCATTCCCTCCCAGTAAATGATGTGTTTGACATGATGTGGGGGGAATCTTTCAGGTTGACATGTGTGTCTCTTTTTATGTTTCCCTTTTGTTTTAGTGTGGCTCCTTCCCTGACTTTGGTATCGTTGTTGTTTTAGGTGATGTCCATGGCCCCAAAGTACTGAAGTTCACTTTGGCAATCTCCAATCCAGGCTTCGCCATGAGGAAAGCCGAGCCAACAATGCCGAAGAGGAGCTGAGGCTGACCCGCTCCTCTCATGACACTAGTATTGACCAGGTCGAGTATGAGATCGAATCGTAAGGCAAAGGAGAGAACCGAGGCAATCAACAAAGAACTGCAGTTGTCCCGGCGAGAATGTGAGCGTCAGCGTGATGAGTATGAGCTGCAGCTGCAGAAACTCCGGGAAGAGAACTTTTCTCTAAGAGGCCGGATCAAGGAAGCCGATAATACGTTGATAGAGGTATGAAACCGTCTCTTATTTCCTTGGCTTGGTTAAGGTGATTCGGTTCTTTCTTTGACCTTGGCATTATGCTGGATTAGGTGCGCACTATGCACCGGAACGATGTGAACAATCTTCAGGCTGAGAAGGCCTTTTTCTATGAGGAGCGGAATTCTTTCAAGCAGGAGGCTGAAACGCTCGAGCTGGAGAAGCAAACTCTTCAACGGGAGAATGAAGCTCTTGTGAAGGAAAAAGAAAAGCTTATCCAGGATTCTTCTTGGTCATTTGTCTCCACTGCCAACACCCGAGTTCCTTCTATGCTTGGGGAAGTTCTGACTTCTAGCCATATCTCATTGGGTACCTTTTCGGCCATGCTTGCCATTTGGCTAAGGCATCAGCTTCGACATTCTTTTCACGGGGAAGGTGTTTTAGCTCACATCTTTGGAAATTTGCCCTTAGTTCCTGGACCTTGAGCAAGTACCTCCATAGTTTTTCCTCTTTGACCTCATAGATGTTGTCATTTTGTCTTGTCACCAACATAGAGTCCGAATATACTTCTAATTCTGTTAAAACAGGTTTTATTTTCATAAGTTTTTACCTCAGACAGTTTTAAAAAAATGAAGAAACAGAGAAGGTGTCTTTTCTATGGAGCCTGTCGCCCCGAGGGCTGTAGCTACTTCCAATCCCTGGATAAGAGCTCGTATTCGGCTTCGTTATTAGTAACATCAAAGTCCAGACGGAAGGCATAATTCAAGCTTTGCCCATCCGGCGCCTGTACCACTATTCAGCTCCTGCCCCACTTTTGCATCGAGCCCCATCAACCAAGACGGCATATGGACTCTGAGTTTGCTTTTCTTCTTTTGCAAAGTTTGTTTCTGTTATGAAGTCTGCCAAGGCTTGAGCTTTTATCGTCGTTCTGGGCAAGAAGTGAATTTCATATTGTGTCAGCTCTACTGTCCAGCTTACCATCTGGCCGGAGGCATTTGGATTGTTCGCATTTGTTTGAGCGGCCAGTTGGTCCTGACAAAGATTCGATGTGACTGGAAGTAGGGTCGTAATTTTCTTGACGCCACTACCAGTGCGAACAAGATTTTCTCTATGTTAGTGTACCGTCCTTCTGTCGGGCTCAAGATTTTGCCCGTATAGTAAACTGGTATCTCCCTCTTCTCCTCCATGATTAGGACAGCTGCCACCGCCCAATCTGTTGCGGACAAGTAAAGGTATAGATCCTGCCCTGGGGTAGGTTACACCCAACTTAGGTAGATCCCGAAGCATCTCCTTGATCTTTTAAAATCTTCTATACACTCTTGCCCCCACTGGAATTTGCTGTTCTTCCTTAGAATATTGAAGAACGGGATTGATTTTTCTTGAAGCTTGGAACAGAACCTACTTAACGCTGTGAGTCTCCCATTCAAAGCTTGAACATCTTTGATGTTTCTTGGAGGAGAAAGGTCGAGGATTGCCTGACTTTTTTCCGGATCAACTTCAATACCTCGTTGTCCAACGATAAAACCAAGAAACCTCCCTTTGGTTACACACCACACACATTTTTCCAGATTTAGTTTGATTTGGTATTTATCCAGAGTGTCGAATGTTTCTTCTAGATCCTTCATGTGTTGTTCTTTCGACGGACTTTTACAACTATGTCATCAACGTAAGCTTCCACATTACGGGAAATTTGCTGACAAAATACTTTGTCAATCATCCGTTGAAAAGTGGCCCCTACATTCTTTAGGCCGAAAGGCATTACTTTGTAACAGAATGTTCCGGCTGAAGTGATGAAGGAAGTCTTTTCCGAATCATCCTCTTTCATTTTTATTTGATTATAGCCGGAGAAAGCATCCAGAAAACTTAACACAGAACTCTGGGCAGTTGAGACTACTAGTCTATCTATTGATGGCAGGGGATAAAATCCTTAGGACATGCCTTATTTAGATCTATGAAATCTACGCACATTCTCTCATTTTCCATTTGCTTTTTTCACCATAACAACATTAGCCAACCAGCGTGGATACGCGACCTCCCTGATGAATCCGGCTTGAGGAGTTTTGGACCTCGGTTCGTGCGGCTAATCTCTTTCTTTCCCCCTATTACCCTTTTCCTTTGCCTGACCGCCGGATGCTTTGGGTCTACCCTAAGCTCATGCCGGATAACGCTTGGGTCTATACCAGGCATCTCGTCCGTGCTCCAAGCGAATGTCGCCCTTCTTTTTTCCAGGAACCTCATTAAGTGAGTTTGCTCTCCACTGTCAAACGCAGTTCCTATTTTAAAAAATTTAGAAGGGTCAGATTTTAAATGTACCTCTTTGGGGGGATCTTGGGCTGTTCAACATTCTTCTTCCTTTTGATCCGGCCCTGTGGAAGAGGGTAACTTTCCCTTGAATTCCTTGTCTGAACCCACAGTCTTGACCACTTCCTCACTAGGAAGGCTGTTCATGATGCGGACTTCACACATTCGGGCCATCTTTTGGCTTCCTCTTATCGTAACCACCTTTCGCTTGAGGTTAAGTACTTCATTTTTAAGTGATGAGTGTTGTGGACGACTTTGAAAGCATTGATCCCTGGCCTTCCAAGGTACATGTTATATCCAGAAAGGCCTGGCACAATAAAAGCTGTGAGCCTTTCTGTTCTTCTTTCGTCTCCTTGCCCCAAGGTCATTGTGAAATCTATACTACCGGAAGACGTGGTAGAGACACCTCCTACAAATCCTCCTAGAACCGCCGAGTAGGGCTTGATCTTCTCTTCAGGCACCTCTAATCTCTTAACCGCTTCGGCTGATATGACATTTGCTCCGGCCCCACTATCGATCAAATTCCCTCCATCATCCGTCGTTTACTTGTGCACGAATAACAAGCGGATCGTTGTGTGGGTATAGGACTCCATCTTCATCTTCGTCGGAGAAGAAAATTGGAGGAAAGCTTTCTTTTTGGCGATTTTCCTCTCCGGGAGTTCCTGATGTACTTGATGAATATGCCTTTTTCTTTCGTTAGGGGTTAGTGGTCCTACCTCTGAAAAAAGTCCTATGAGTTTTCTTAGAGGAAGTTTTGTTAGCTTTCTTTTTGGGAAAAGAAGTTGTTTACAGTGAAGAATGCGAAAAATGGAAATTTTATTTCTCTTTTGGCAACATGATCTTTGACAATCTATGTGATACAAAATTTCATTTTAAAGCAGACCGCAAATTGTAATTCCAGATTTTTGTCCTGAATAAAAGGAAGAAAAAAACTTTTACTCTCCTTTTTTACAAACCTGTTATCATCCCCACTGATTTGCCAGGGTCAAGCCTGGGATGACCTCCTCCTCTTGTCGCCCTCGGGGTGCATTCTGGGTACCACCTTGTTGCCGCTGTATTGCCTTTGTGCCCCAGCTACCTGCCTTCCTTTCTTCTTTTTTTCCTCAATGACTCGGAGCTCTTTGGCCAAGGTAGCACAGTTCACGGTTCGGTGGCTGCGATTCCCGTGATATTCACAGAATGCAACCGGAATTTCCCCCTGTGGCGGCCTTCTAGGCTGAGGAAGATATCCTTCCCTCACTGCAGCAGCATACTTCCCCGGATCAATGTAGACAATGGCTCGCGCTCCCTGATGCTGTGCCCCCTGAGAGGAAGATCCGGCGGTGGATTTGCCATAATATGGCTTGTACCTTGACCCTCCCCTTCCGGCATTTCCTCCATGTCCTTCTTTCTTTTCCGGCATCCCTGCGGCCTTGAAGCTATCTGCTAGCTCCTTAGCCTTGTTTTCCGCTATCTCAGACTTCAAAAAATCATGGATTATTTCAGCTAACTCTCCATGAGTTTTCGGCGCCTTCGTTGCGATCTTTCCAGCTAGTCGAGGCTGAGCTAGGCCGTTTCCAAAGGCCTTAATCAAGATTTTCTCATCAATATCATCAATCTCCGCGACCCTCTTATGGAAGCGCTCGCTGTACTCCTTCACGGTTTCCCCTTTTCGCTGCTTGATGTCCATCAACTCTATTGTTTCTTTTTTAACCCTCTTACTCGCAGCAAAGTATTGCTGAAAATCCTCAGTCAGTTGTTTGAAGCTCGTGATGGATTGTGGCGGTCTCGTGGAGATCCATCCCAATGCCTCTTTGAAAGCGTTCTGGGAACAGATTGCAGAGGGCGAGGGAGCTAATCCCCTGAGTGTTCATGGCAAACATGAACTTTTTGATATGCTGGGCGGGATCTCCAGTCCCGTCATATTTCTCAATCGCCGGGGCGACAAAGTGCGGCGGGAGTTTTGCCTTCCTATATCCGCTCCGAGAAGGGGTACAAGCTCATATCTCTATCATGATCTTCTTCTCCCATTTCTCCTTCGTCAACGACTGAATTGTGCTTTCTGTCCTTGCTTTCCTCGCCATTGCTGCCTCTGGAATCTCTGTTTTTCAATTGCTCAATGGCCTCCGTCATTTCGTCCCATTTTCTTTGATACTCCTCGTCCTTTGCATCAGTTCCTGCTGCAAAGTCTCATTTCCTTCTCTACGATTTCTCGTCAATGGATCTGACTAGCCCCTTTAGCATGTCCTCAAGATCTTTTTTGGAGATGGCCTCTGGCATCTCCGAACTCATTCCTTCCTCGGAGCGGTTGTTATCTTCAGTAGCATTCTTCAATGTTCTCTTTGATCTTGGAGCCATCCTTCGTGTTCCGATCCTGCGAAAAAATGTCATCGGTTATTTCAGATCTTACGCTATAAATCGCCGCAGATTACTTCCCTACTTCCAGGTGATCTCGTGGTTGCTTCTTGCTGTTCGTTTCCCACACAACGGCGCCAAATGAAACAGTATACTTATCCTAATGCGATCCAACTTGATCCAATGTAATGTACATCTATCCTAGTATGACTTGATCTGATCTTCTATCCTACCTTACCTACCTGGTTTCAAACACAGAGTTTTCACGAGAGTAAAGAGAGAGAAAGAGAGCTTATATTGGAATCGAGTGTGAGTTTGGTTGTCAAATGCTGCGTATCATATTTCATGGGGGTATGCCCCTATTTATAGTATTTTTGGCCTGGTTTTCATGGTGCCAGCCTGTATTTTACATGTATAAGTACAGTTTTACCCCCTCTTTAATACCCTTGGTCGACCACAGGCGGTCGACCGTATTACATTTTACTTACTTTGTCTATTCCTATTTCATCCGCCGAGGACGGCCGGATGCCCTATGTGTTTCTACCTCCATCCGGCTAATGCGGCCGGATGCTCTGCGTATCTCTGTTCTCATCCGGCTAGAGTGGCCGGAAGCTCTACGTCCTTGTTCTGACTTGGTACCATTTCTTCCCTTCTCAACCATTGACCGGTGACCGGTGAATGTGACCGACAATTAATGAGCGTTGACCGGAAGCTGGCGACCGTTGACCATGATCGGCGACCGTTGACCATGACCGGCGACCGTTGACCAGTTAATTATTTCATTTCCCCCATCTTAAACAAACAACTGGGAAAATCAAAGCGAATTTTTTTTCATTTCTCATCATTCCCTTTCTTGGTTCCATTCCGTTTCCCGCTCGAAATAAACCCCCCTGATAATATATGATACATACTTGTTGTCTATATAACATTTGAATATAATAAAATTTAAATAGTTATAACTTGAAAATATAAGTCTAAAGTATAAAATATTATATCATTATTCATTTTCAAATCAACCGCTTTAAAACAAGATGACTATGGTATTCCCAAAAAGAATTGAAACGGGCGATTTCGCTCCTAACTCTAACTCTTTCTCTTTGCCTCTAACTAGAAATCTCACAAGAGAAGATAAAAAGTATAGCCTAGTTCGAATGAAAGAAAGGTACGCCACAAGGCGGAAAGTTCACATGTCCTTGTTTATCCCTTTATTCATGAATCTTGTGTTGGTGTTTAGTCAACTGTACTAAATGTGGGCAACTACATCGATCCCATTCCTACTTCTCTTGTGTCCCTCCATCTGACGGAACAATGTGTTTATTAACTTTCAAAATTTATATTCCTAGTTACATATGTATATTTGTATATATTAATGAGATTTTGACTCATCATATAAGATTTATAATACACCATTCAACCACAAAATAATAATAATAATATAATAATAATCTATGATCTGAATACTGTAATTTTTATGAATCATTATATGTAATCACTGTGAAATATATAAAAAAAAATTCATAAGTTTGCCCAAACATATTCTAAAAATTTTTGAATTTCAATGAACAATAATATAAAAATATACATTTTACTTATATTATATGTAAGTTATAACCATTTCAAATTTGATACTACAATTATCTCTTATATGACACTTATTCAATCCAATCACTGTATTTTGACAAAAAAAAAACTCTAATCACTGTACCAAATGGGCATCCATATGAATAGCGGCTCTATCTATTCTTATGCCGCTCATCTCATTTCGGTATTTTGAAAGGTGTGATGAAGCTCGAGTTTGAATTGCACTGGTACCTATCCATTACTATACCCGCGGTCAACATAAACGTAAGCCGCTGCGTTGAATCGCGCATTATTTTGGTGTTATTGGGCAACTGCCGAACTCAAATTATAGGCACTGTTATTTAGGATTGTGGCGAATAGCATAGCATAGCATACCCTATAACTATAAGCAAGTCATTTTAATATGATAGTACAAATTATGGTGTCAATGATTGATATAATGGAAGTAGGGGAGGGGCGCAATATCATCTGACCCACTCGTATTTGCACATTACATCCACTCTAAAACATCGGCATACTCTATAAATCACGGAGGGAAAATGATGAGATTTTTAAGTTCCCAGTTTCTTGGCTACAACCACATTTAGCTATAGATAGCTACATACATGTATATTCAGTCATTTAAAACTGTACAGTTGATCATTCAAAACTGTACTGGTGTATATGTACATATATACATAGAATTGTGATATTTCTGAATTTGTACTAAATGTACATACTAACTTTATAAACTGTACAATAAACTTATAAAACATTACTTTTACACTATACAAACTGTACCATAAAAAATGTAGTCAAAAATAGCTACACATAGTTGTAACTAAGACTCATTGTTTTAAGATAGTACCGTTGTATGCCCAGACCGCATAATAAATCAGTGCATTGATGGCCTAATTTAATGATCAGGCTTAGCTACAACGTGGTGTAGCTAAGTTAGTATATCTAGTACAACTTGAACAATATCATAATTCACGGCATATATTTAAATATATATCTGTATAGTTTTGAATGACTAAATATATAGTTATAAATGATCAAATATATATATATATAATTATCTACATATCTATAAATAATTGTAGCCAATTAGTAGAAATTAATAACTGAAAAAAATAAATTATATCCCAAGTCATTCCGATCAAAATTAGGTAATAATTATCCGTTTTGAATTCCTGCTTGCTAGCTAGAGCGTACGACCTCACATGTCGGCAGAACCGTTAGTTCGTAAAAAATATATATAATAATAATAAAAAAAACTAATAACAACATTTAAACATTAATTAAGAAATAAAAGTAATATATCGGCACAGGTTACTGATTAAATATTTTTCCTTTTTTATTTTATGGCTGCTTACAACTAAACCCCGTGTCTTGGCTACATGTTAGTGTAGCTAAGTTGCTGCATCCCTATACTTGGGTAATTTTTTTTTTTAATGAAAGGCGTGCTACATGTAGCACACTATGTATTGTTTGTTCTTTTTTTAAGATTTTTTTCTTTTTATCACAAAAATTTTAAATTGTTGTAACTTTAATATATAAGTCTAAAATGAAAAAATTATATCATTGTTCATCTAATTTCAAACTCTTTAAAATAAGACCAATCATGGATATATTTTGACAACTTTTTTTTTAAAAAATATTTTTACATGTATAGTGCACAGAACGTAAAAGAAAACTTGTACAGATGGTCATACAAACATGTACAAATGTTCACTAAACATGTACCTCCTCACGTAAAAACATGTACATCCTCGCATTAAAATATATAGATAGTCATATAAACTGTACGAAACATTAAATATGTACACCTTAGATTAAAACATGTACATATAAGGAAGAACACTTGTACTGACGGTCATACAAACGTGTACAGACGGTCATACAAACATATACATTCTCATAATTGAATATGTACATTCTCACATTTGAACATGTACATCGTCACATTAAAACATGTACATTCTTACATTAAAATATGTACATTCTCACATTAATGAATCATATTATCATTTTAATGTATCATCATATACATGTAAAAATAATTATTTTATTAAAAAAAGTTGTCAAACATATCCATGTATGGTCTTGTTTGAAGAGCTTGAATTTAGGTGAACAATGATATAATTTATTTTCATTTTAGATTTATATATTAAAAGTTATAACAATTTAAATTTTTTATGATAAAGAAAGGGAAAAAAAAGAAAAATAGGGAAAAAAAAACAAAACTTTCGAACCTACAACCGTGTGAAACGAAGGATTAATAAAAAAACCAATTTCATGTAGGCGCGTGCGCTCCCTCCTCCCAGTATGTAGCCAGCCTGGCTACAGTGACCTGAAGGTAAGAAATTGCGTCAACTAAATGGATGTTGAAGCAAGTTTAGGGTGCGTTCACTTCGAAGTAAGGAAACGGAATGGAATCAGGAAAGGGAATGGAAAGGAAAGGAAAGGAATTCCCCCGAATTAAGAAGTCTGTTTGATTCTAACACGGAAACAGAATAGAATCCTCAATGATTGTCTTTGTTGTTGTTTGGTTCCAAATAGAGAATTGTTAATACTTAATTACATTATGAATAATATATATTAATATTTATCTAATTTGTATGTAACATATAAATGATATATATTAATATTTATATAGATTATATATACAATTATATTAATATTAATATATATATTTATAACATTTTTTGAAACTTGTCTATATATAATATATTAATTTTTTAATTTTATAGTATTTAAGCTATTAATAATATTTATTCAAAATTGTAAATAACATAAATAATATTTTTATTACATTATATATTTTTAATTTATAGTATTTAAATTTTAAATATTTAAATGTATAATATAAATATTTTTAACATTATAAACTATTTATATAAATATTTGTTTATCTTTATAACATTAGAGTACAAAAAGTATTTATTAATATAATATATATTATATATCGAATTTTTTCATATTTTTTTAAAATATAACTATATGTATAAATGATTATATATTTAATTTATTAATAATATATATTATTATTTCAGAACTTTATTGTACTAAAATTTAATAATATTTAATATTTATATATAGTATTTTGTTCATTTTTTAACTATAAATAATATATATTAAAATTATTATAAATTAAATATTAATATTTATTTTAATTTTAATGATATATATTAATATTTTATATAATATATTTTTATATTTTATTTGTATTTTTTATATTTATATTTATTTATATTTATATTTTATGTTTTATATTTATCTTTATGTTTATGTTTATATTATTTTATGTTTATGTTTATATTTATGTTTTATTTATGTTTTCTGTTTAGTTTATGTTTTATTTATGTTTATGTTTATATTTATGTTTATATTTATGTTTATGTTTATATTTATGTTTATATTTACATTTATATTTATATTTATTTTCTATTTATCTTTATCTTTTATCTATATTTCTATTTCTATTTCTATTTATATTTATCTTTATATTTCTATTTATCTTTCTATTTATCTTTATCTTTATCTTTATATTTATCTTATATTTATCTTTATTTATTTTCTCTTTCTATTTCTATTTTTGATTTTTTTTTATTTTTTCTTTTTATTTTATTTTTTTTCTTTTTTTTTTCTTTTTCTTTTTCTTTTTTCTTTTTTCTTTTTCTTTTTATTTTTATTTTTCTTTATCTTTTTCTTTTTCCTTTTATTTTTCTTTTTTCTTTTTCTTTTTCTTTTTTTCTTTTTTTTCTTTTTCTTTCTCTTTCTCTTTATCTTTCTCTATTTCTTTCTATTCTATTTCTTTCTCTTTATATTTTCTTTATCTTTCTTTTCTTTCTCTTATCTTCTATCTCTCTTTCTCTTTATCTTTCTCTTTCTATTTCTATTTTATATTCTCTTTTCTTATATTTTCTTTTCTATTTCTCTTTATATTTATTTTCTATTTCTATTTATTTTCTATTTCTATTTCTATAAATGGAATATATTTCTGTTTCTCTTAGATATAAATATTGTAAATTAATACTTAAAAATGATTATAGGGGTAAGAGGAAGAAAGGGAATACTTTTCCCTACGATTTTGGGGGGAATCGTTAAAGGGGATATGGGGGTTTTTGAATCTTGAAATGGGGGAAACAGAATCACTAAAAACACAAAACAACAATCACAAAGGGAATGATTCCGTTTCCCTTGTTGATTACCCCGAAGTGAACACACCCTTAGGATCTACAATATATATGAAATACTCCACAAGTGGTGGAAGCAATGGCCCTTAATTTTGCTCTGCGGGTTGTGGCCGATCCGGAAATGTTGGTTCTTGTATCCACAGTGAGTGACTGCTTAGCAGTGGAGAATTTTGTAAACGCGAAGGGGGAGGTAGATGTAGGTGCTTAGGTTATTTTGAATAGTTTTAAGAGGAGGATGAATGATATTATAGATTGCTCAGCTCCTTTTGTTAATCGAAGTGAAAATGTTAATGCGCATGTGGTTCCAACTTGCAAACATGGCAAGGGTAGAATGGATTGATTCCATACTGGATAAACTAAAGTTCTTACTTTAATATATATATAACATAACCATATATATATATATATGGGATGTTATTAAACAAACATTACATATGAAATAATGTAACGGTGCAACAACGTAAGAGTTCACAACACCGAACCCAGTTACCACGTCATCTTGATGACTATATTGTTAGTTGAAGTAGTTTAACAAGAAAATTAGTTACAATTATGTGGTCCCAGTGTTTGTTTAGTGATAAGCTGTTAAGAATATAAGCAGTTAAGTTGATAATCAGGTTGTATGACAGCTATATAGATTAATAAATATCAGCTCCCACTTTCATAGAGGGCTAAGTTCTATGAATTCCCGTTCTTCCTTATTCCTCCTATATTTTTTTGTTCTCTCCTTCCCTTGTCTCCTTTATCCCCTACACTCTCTCAAACAAGAAGTACCTCAATCGATTACCAGCCTGGAAGAGGGATGACGTGGCAATTACCCAACCTGGCGGAGGAATGGACGGTGGTGGGGGAAAGGAGTTTACTCTCCGATTACCCAGCCTGGAAGAGGAATGGAGTGGCGTGTAAAACGGTCCCAAGGCGAGCATGTCCGCCATATCGTCAGAGATGCAAGGGAAAGGTTGTAAGAAGTTTCCGATGGATGCTCGAGGGTCACCTCCAAGGAGAAGTCAAGGAAGGTTTCGAGGACAAGATCTCTAGGCTTTAAGTAAGATGTCCCTGTAATGTGTAAGGTAGGACTAGAAAGGTATGTAATCGTTGAGTTGGTGTTGTTTGATTTGCCCTTGCGGCACCCTCGGCCATGTGCCTATAATTATCAAAAAAAAAAACTAAGTTCGAGCTCTGAACATCGAGTATTCACACTTAAAGCCCTCTTTACTTGAATGATTTTGTTTTAGGGAATTCATCTAGAGAAGAAGAAAACAAGACCACCTCTCTTTAAGATTCTTTTTGTAATAATTCGAGTGACCAATAGCATCCAATAAAAAATGACTTGATAACCTCACAAATATTCAACCTAAGGATAATTCTTCCACCAATTATCTTAAAAAAAAACTCTTCCACCACAAAATGTGCATGTTATGTTGGCAAGGCAAAACTTTATGAGAATGTAAGTGTGAAAGAGCCCAAGAAGTTCCATGAAGCATACCAAGATACCTTGATGGTCGAAGGCAAATAATGCATGAGGAGGTAAATGCGCTAGCAATAAAGTAAACACGGGAAATCATCAAGCTACCCAAAAAAAAGAAAAAAATGCATGGATCGGATATAATCATTGGATCTACAAGACAAACTGAGGTTAGTTGATCTAGGGAAAAAATTATATATGTCTCTTGTTCCTATAACATGATCACATGCAACTGATATTGTTATGTCTTCTTTACATATAACCCACATATCAACTACATATTTCTGTAACGACCCCCAAAACCACCCTGGTTCTGAGACAGTCACACGCTGCACGCTTACTACCTAAGACACGCAAGGCTACTCTTTGACTAATCCCAAACAGATACAAGTGCTCTTCTATCACATAAATAATGATTACAACTTGTCTCACAAATTACAAAGCGGAAGCGAAAAGAATTACAAAGCAGAAGTCTTAAATAAATACAAAGTTTACAAAGCCACAAACATTTACAAAGCCCATTGAAATACCCCGAACTTAATTAGGGTGATTAAATTACTCTAATAATATATTGAGGGCCTATTAGTGCCTAATGAACTTTGGTAAAAAGAATAAATCCAAAAGAAAAGAGAAAACGCTTAAAAAGCGAAAAACGCTAATTGAGCGTTAAGTGACCCTAGGAGAAATACAACCTCGGAAAGGGGATTGGATGGATTTAAAGGCTTAATAATGCCTAAATAATATATGGGAACAATACCCAAGAAAACGGATCCAAATAATGAGTTAAAACGCTAATAAAGCTTTAGCGCACGTTTTCGAGAAAACCTGAAAACATGACTTTAAGTGGTCAATGAACCCGTAAAAATTATAGTTCATTAAATAACTATAAATAAACATTAATGGGAGTATAATAACCATTAAAATTAAAGAAACGAGAAAATCCGGAAAACGGGCCAGGTTAGTGAATAGTGCTAAAACCGGGTAAATAAACGAGCATTTTCTGTAAAAGATGAAAATGCTCCAGCTTGTACATATATGTGGGGCCGGTTTTTAAAGATTAAACAGCCCCCTCACACACACTAATAAGCTAGAAAGAAAAGAAAGAAAGAAAAGGAAAAGCAAAAAAGTACAAAACTACCCTTTCCCCTCTCTCTCCTCCATTTCTTTCTTTTCTTTTCTCTCTCTTTCCTCCCTCTCTTCCTCCCAACCGATTTCTTCCCCTCCTTTCATCTTCCTTGCGACATCTCTCTTCTCCCATGGCTACTCAAGCCTTCATTGTCTTGCCCAAGCTCCATTAGAGCTTAAATCACAAAACAATACATATTCTTCTTCCTCTCATCATCCTCTATCATTCTCGCTTTTTAAAATTCTAAAAGGATGAACTTCATCTATATGGGTTTTCCTCATTTGAAGAGGCAGAAATACTTAAATAAAACATACACCAATAGGACTATGACATAGTTCCTAGCACCACAAGGATCGGGAAGGCACCCGAATTAACGACAATCATGTCAAGAACACTGAGAGCCACTCAGGGAGTTGATCACTAAGATAAAAAATGGATGGAAGTTCCAATAAAACCACCTAATACGGATGGAAACAATACCGCAACCGGTATATGGTAACTTAAAAACCGACGTACCCGCGCACTTGCCAAGGCAAGTGCAGCAACTACAAGACAAGTTGGAAGACCTTTGGATGACTAACAAGTACTTAAAAAGTACCACCATGACAATGGAAGCGAATGAAGGATCACTAATCCTAAGAACTTGAACAACAAAGCCCTGGAAAGGCCTAATGGCTTGACCATCCTATTAACAAACATACCAGTCAGCGAGAAGCTATGCTCGGTCAAAGACCTCAAACATGGCAACGCCATGAAGATTTTGTTTCAAACCCAGGATTTTATTTCAAACCCAAATCTTTCTTTTTAAACCTCAGATTTTAAAACCAAACCAGGAGAATCACGGTGAGTATCATAGAATGATACAAGAGGAGTTAATTAGAATACTTCACCTAGGCGTGTGACGAGCACTACGAGTGTACCCAAATACGGGATGTGGGACGACCACACTCCGAAGGAGCTTGCGGGCCTGACGGACCCTTTTGTGAGTTAGTCAGGTAAGTGGTAACGTACCAATAAGGTACCCCACGTATGTACACATGTAGTGTACGAAACACGGGAAGTAGTTAGCTCCGTTCTACGGACCATAGGGCAAATTCAAATCATAACAATTGGACACCTCGAATGATTGAAGAACCCAGATAAGCTTACAAGCTAGAGGAGTCAAGAATTTACTCCAGAGGGATGACTAAGGTTAGGAAGTGCGAGAAGCACGAACAATTGAGAAAAGACATTGGATATGTCTCAAGAATTTGAAACGAAAGCATGAAATAGCCAGAATGGATACCCGGTCTAAACACAGTAAGGCAACGCCTAACCAGAACACACCAGTGTTCAAAGAACAAAGTGAAATACCCAGAGTGATCATCTAAGGTACCGAAGGATACCGTTCACCACCGAAGGAAATACCTACCCGGTTAAAAGCATAAGGAAAGTATTGTAGTCTACCCTAAGGACGGGAGACGCTTTAACCCCAAACAGGACAATCTGAAATCTGAACCGCAACGCGGAGTAAACTGAACATACTCGGATGTAGCCAAATGTTTGGCATCTCTCAACAACACCCAGGAGCAATCCATAAAGGGTATCAAAGTCAACATAGTTGAACGAAGTATCGTAATATGAGCACCAAAGCTATAATGAACACTCGGTTAGAACACCAAACGGATCCCACTTACCAGGGGATACCTATTAGATGAATGGTACTGATCGATACCAAAATGCTTAAAGGGTCTCCAACGGACGGAAGCGTGATGCACTGATCCTATCAAGGAGCCCAATAATACCTCCAAGCCATTTTATGGTATACGGAGAAGCAATGCTTGTGATCAGCCTAAGATGAGCGGAGCTCTAGGCAATGTGGCTAGTAAGCCAGCAACCCATTACAATACAAATTCAACGGTTGCAAAACCATTGCAAACTGTATGAAGAGTTTCCAGGAACGGCACCAGTGAGATGGTTAAATAACCAACAAGCAGGGATACTCCTCGCTAATGTGAGACTGCGAGAGCGGTGAACACATAGACTCCAAGAAGAGGATGCATCTCTTTCAAAACTACTAATGTAGTGAGCTTGAGCATACAATTATTGCCGAGCAATGTGGAAATAAGCTTTGATAACAATTGTTGATAACCAAGAAGTAACCAGTTCAGAAGAAACACGGTATGTGGAAACGTGAAGTATAAGTAAACAACGCTCAAGGAGCTTAGAAATATAAATGGTGAACCATTGTATAAATGGTGGAAATGCATGATGAAATACCCCAAACCTTGACATGATGTTTAAATATTAAACTATGGTATATTAAGGCTAAAAAGTGCCTTAGAAACATTAGTGAACAATTTAAACCACAGTAAAAACAATAAGTACCATTAAGACAGTTTGAGCAAAAACATGCTCTAAGCTTGGAATGAACTTGGTTAGCACCCAAAGAGCCTACCAAGACTTAATAACATGCAAATTACAATTTAATAAGGCTAATTAAGTGAAATACCCCAAACCTAAGTATGCTAAGTAAACATCAAATTATGATGTATTAAGGCTAGAATATGCCTTAGAAAGATTGGTAGACAATTTAAACCAAGGAAAACACAAGAAAGTGCCTTAAGGGCAATCAGGGCAAAAACGTGCTCTAAGCTTGGAGTGACTTTGATTAGCACCCAAATACCATTATAATACTTTAGTAATATACTAATGGACATTTTAAATCAATTAGCAAAGAAAACCAAGCTTGAAAACAAGTTAAAACACAAAATGTGCTTTAAGAAGTCTTAAAGCACATTTTTGAGAAATTGTCTTAGAATTGAGTTTTGAGTGGCTAAATGTCCATCATTACTCTTTAATCAACATGTGTACTAATTAGTATCACATTAGGAAGTCTAAATCAATGGGAAATCAAAAATTTCAGAAATATGTGCACTGATTAGTGAATAGTGCCAATAGTGACTAGTTTAAGTTTTAATCAACTTAAGTCAATTAGTTGGTCAAACAAGACCATAAATATCTTGGTTATAATGAGGGGGCCGGTTTTCTAAGGGAGGATGAGTCACCATAAGTAGTCAAATAAGGAAGAAAAGAAGAGATAAGTAAAAGAGTACTATTTGCTTTATTAAAGCAAATATCTTATATTAGCCACCTTTCTTCTTCTCTCTCTTCATTTCTCTTCTTCACACGGTTCCACCATCTTCTTCCTCCCTTCATTCACATAGGAGCAGCACCCATGGCAACACCACCTTGCTTTGTCCATAACTTGCTTATTTTAGCTCCAAATCAAAAACTAAACACATATTTCTCTTAGTTAGGCCAAGACCTATCTTTCTATCTTTTCAAATCTTACAAAGCTCCATTTTGGTGCCAAGAGGAAACTCCATTGATGGAGGAAAATCAAGTTTGAAGAGCTCATTAGCTTCTCCATTCTCTTAAGGTAAAGAAAATGTAAGAAAAACTAGGTTTCCACCATTCTTCTCCATTACCGAAAATTTATACTCATGGGGCTTCATTTTTATGCCTTGTTCTAGCTTGTTTTCTATTCTCCAAGGGCTAGAGGAGGTCCTTCTTGATTCATATCCAAGCCTACCTTAAGACTTCAAGGTAAAATATTCATTTTAAGACCTTAAACACATTTTTAACCTAAGATTGGATTCCATGAGTTTAGGCATGATGCTTAGTACTCATTAGATTATTTGAATGTGGGTTAGAACATTGGCAAGAGGATTAAAGCCCTTGGCCGAGATTAATTCAAGAAAATCCCTAAGGAGGAAGTTAAGAGGAGCTTGAGAAAACAAGGTAAATTACTTACCTAATGGTGGTTTAAGTTTAAGGAATGAGTTTTAGATGGGTACCAATGTAGCCTAGGGCTTACATTAGGTAATGGGTTATGTAACCTAAGAAAAAGAACTTAAACAAGCTTGTGAACTTGTGACTAAGGAGCTAATGAGAATGAGTTAGTAACATAAGTTTAAGGCGGATTTTAAGAGCATTATAATTACTATGAGATCGATGGGTGTATTTGCAGGTTGAAAGCTTTTATATGTGGGAAATTCAGTGTTTAAGTTTAAGTCATTTAAGGGCCTAAGAGCCATGTCATTTAAGAGCCTTAGTGCTATGCAATTTAAGATTATTGCAATATATTGAGTTTGTTGTGAATGAGTTGGTTTGGGTGATGAGATAGGATGAGAAGAACTTGATGTGCGTGTGATGGTTGAATGAGGAAAACAATGCAGTTGGGCATGATAAATGCTAGAGAAGCTATGGCGAAATTCGAGTAGAAAACAAAGTGTTTAAGTGGTAGTGGCGAGTTAATATGCCCTAGGGTTTACTAGGGAGCATGAAAAGAAAATTGGGTGGAAATGAGTTAACTAAGGAGTTCTTGAGGTTTAGAGTGACCTAGAGATGTCTAGGAGGAATTAGAGGATTGGCGAGTGTACTAAACACACCAAAAACATGATATGAGGAATGTAAGACTCGTGCATAAGTTTTAAGGAAAGGTGTATAATGCCTTAAGGAGATTTAGGTATGAACTAGAGAGTAAGACAATGAGAGTTTTGAGAACCTTGTGTAAGTGTGATGATGTTAGTGGTGGACTAGTAAGATTTAGTTGAATGGTAATGTGTGGACTTGGGTGATGGAAGTGAAAAAGGTAGGAGGATGTTGTAAGTCATCAAGGAAAATGACTAGGAATGTAAAAGAGCGTATGATCGTGAGAATGGTGAGTAAGTGAGTAAAAGGAGGTGGAAATGTCCAAGGAGGGTGTAGTATAGTTAAGGTAAAGAAGAACAAGGTTAAGGTGCTAAGAGGATGACAAGAAATGTTTAGGTATGCCCAAGAGTTTAGGAATGATGAGTAACAAATGGAAAAGAGAGGAATTTGTGCATGGTTATGCAAGATGACTTGAGGAAGTTTTGGTAAATGAACTGAAAATGGAAAATAATGTTTATGAAGTGCCCAAACTGTTAAAGAGGGAACACTTGGGTTGGTTGAAGTTTTGGTAAAGATACAAGTTGGTATGTAAGGAATTATATGATAAGTGTTAGGAGTGTTTGTAAGAATTGAGCAAATGTTTGAGAAGATCTTGGGAAGTTGTTTTAATGAGTTTGGTGGAGGTTATAAGGTGTGTTTGATGTGCCAAATGATGTTAGAACACATTAGGAGGCTTGAGGAAAATTTGGAGAAAGTTTGACAATGTATGGGAAGTTTCTGCAGCCGACCTACCCAGGGGACCGACCCCAGTCTGGGTCGGTCGGGCTGAAACTGTTAAGTTGGATGTTCTCTGCAGCCGACCTACCCAGGGGGTGGGTCGGTCGGTGGGTCGGTCGGACCATAAAAAAAAAAGAAAAGAACCCTAAGAGAGTTTAGTGGTATTAATGGTACCCCCATTAAGGGGGCAATGATGATTAGTGGTATAAAGACCTAAGGGATTAAGTTAAGAATAAACTTAAAGGTTTAAGATTAAGTTCGTAAGATTAAGTTGTAAGACTTGAGAGATGTTAGGTGGGGATCATTAAGGGTTAAGTAAGTTAAGTAAGATAGTAAGTTGAATTGAGTTAAGAGATTAACAACCTAAAACTGAATGAATGTTTTAGGACTTGGAAATTGGACTCCGGAAGAGATTAAGCAACTGAACGGCCAACGGTGAACGGTACAGTTCTCTTGTGACCTGCTTGCTAACGAGGTGTCCCTCGGCTTGTGTGCTATTTGTTTTTTGTGCTCACTAAACAAGATAAAGCATGCAACCGAATATTATGAATATTGTATTGTTGTGTGATGTTTGAAAACTAACACAACATATCGTGAGAACTTACTAACCAACGTTTAGTAAGGAATTGAGTGAGACTAAGGAACGCTCCCTAATATGGGACGATATGAACCGAAAGAGGTTAACCAACAAACATGGTCTTGAGACTACTACTAACTGGAACTTGAGTGAGGAAACCCGGGACCGATCTCCGGTCATGCATGCTAAGGAAAGGGGGTCGGTATCTATAGCAGATTCGACTTCCGATTAAGGACTAGTCCTCGGACTAGTAGCCTTGGGTCGGTTGACCGGCTCGGCTACATTGGACATCCAGTCCAAGGTAGGTGGCTTTAAGATGGCGTGGGGGGATCAAGCCTACATCCCAACAATTTAAGAATGTTGTTTATTGCCGGTAAGTGTCCTGCTGCTGGCTAGGGTTAACCAAGCCCTACAAAAGTAAACAACGAACTAAGGGCTAACCTGTTCCCAATGAGAGAACAGTTGGCATACATAAGGTAAGGATAATAAGTTGCAACCATTCCTTTTTAAAGGATGGTTTGTATTATTAAGGCTAAGATAAGCGACATCCACTCCTTATTAAAGGATGGTTGTTTCTAAGATTAAGATAAGACTAAGATTGAGGTGAGATAAGGATGGACTAAGATTAAGAGGGAACATTACTTAAGGAGTTAAATAACTAACTCTCTAATTAAGGGAACGCATTTAAGTCGTTCATTGTGTGTGAACTTTGATTGTTCATATTTGGGTTGTTGTTTACAGCATTTACTATTATGTTGTGCATATAATCAACCTCCATGCTATCGACAATTAGTCGTCATAGCCACGTTAGCTTGGGGGCCATGAGGGGATCGTACCAGCATTCGTGCTGACCCCCTTTGGGGGCTGTTTTTACTACACAGGTACATCAGGAAGCGGCCGTCGCAAGAGTAAGAAGAGGATACAAGTGTTAAGGATTAAGTGTGACCTACGAGTTGTGCATGTACACTCGTAGGGCAATTGAGTTAGTAAGATGTATAGGTTGTTGAGAGGATTGTAAGAAGAATATGCATTTGGTTAAGGTTGTTATGTACCAATGTTCGGTATATTCTATAGTCAGACCGTGGCAAGGTCCTGGAGTGTAAAGAATTCCGCTGTGACATGTATATATATATGCTGTTAAGTTGCGAGACCACATTTGGATTGAGTTGGGGTGTTACAAAAAGTGGTATCAGAGCGTAGTTACGCTCTGAAGACAAGAAATACCGAACTTAGGAGAATAATGAGGTTGAGATTGAGTTATGGGTTAAGGGTTGAGAGATAGAGTGAGAGGTGCGTTAGTCAGGACTTCCCGGTGTTTACCGGATCCCATAGTACCTAGACCCGCCCTCCACATCCCTAACCCTAAATATGTGGAACAAACGCCAGAGAGAAGAAAGCCTTCTCTTACTCGGGGAAACCCGATCTGGCAGTTAGTAAACAGTAAGCAATACAAGAAACAACTTGTTGTACAACAGTTACGGAGAACTTGGAGGTTTTCAATGGAGCGCAACAGTGAAACAGGCGCTACCTATGGAATACTATCAGTAAGCGGGGAGCGGAAATCGGCAACATGGGTCGACTGTCGCAGTCGAAATAACCCGCGATACAATGGTAAGGAAAGCACTACGCGTGCAATGGATAAGGAAATGATAAGAGACATGAGTACCGGACAGCGGTCCGAGTGAGCATAACAGTGGGATAATACAAAGCATGAGGATTGAGATTACTGGAAAGTCCGGTTAGAAACGGGAACTCCAACCCCATACAATGAAAAGGTTACAAACCTGGCCAACATAATGCGGACGACGATAGGAACTTATATAAATTGTGTACCAAATAGAATACGATGTAGTGGCTAAAGGAGAATCATTACTCAGTAACCACAACAAATGTGTGGAGACAAGAGCGACGATCAAGACATAAGAAAGTATTAAGGGGTTCCCTCAGGAAGAGGAACGCCCTGGTAGATGACAGTACTGTCAAGCAACAAGGGAACTGCCGGATGGAGGTTATCCAAAATAAGGGATTATCGAAGGAGTCCCGAGGACTACCAATTACATGGAAATTAGAAGGGAGTATCACTACCGATGTACCTTGTACCAATAACCCATCCTGCATGGCGCACTTGCCATAGCAAGTGCTACCACGGTTAAGCTACACGAAAAGCCATCAAGGCGAGATAGGAGAACGCTACAGTTGTAGCATATATTAATACCGGCTTGTAAATCCATAAGAACTGAAAAATAAGACCTTGGAAAGGCCCGACGGCCTGACCATGATGAGATAAGGTAACACATAGTCAGCCGGGAACGGAACTTGGACATAATATTAGACCATATGGATGTTTAGCAACAGTACAATATACTACGACAACAACAACCGACAGTGCCGGTAAGAACACCAAACTCGGATCTCAAAGGGGAAAACCTAAGAGATCGCTCGGAAATGCGAGCAAAAACACTATATAAGCAATGATATACAAGGGATGTATTATAAGATACTATTGAGACTGTTGAAGCATCGACTTACAACGAAAACGGGATAAGACTCCCAGAGTGACCATTAAGGATACCAATAACAACATTCTTCGATGAAGATGTTGGAAAACCCAGAAAACAAGGATAAAAGAAATAAACGTAAGCTATAACCTACTAAGGATTAAAGTCGTACAACCTGGGAAAAGGAAGCTCAGAGACTACCCCCACAGAGCGGGCATAGTCGAGCCGAACAACTGATGAATGACAGTTAACACTGTTTGTTTAACTCATTAACACCCAAGTATGATGGATCATCAAGGGTGGCGTAATCACAGAAGTTGAACGAAGCGTTGAGATGGAAGTAGTATAAGACGACAGGATGATATCCAACTTGGACACCGTAAGGCAAACGCCTAATACGAACCAACCTTGACTATTAAAGGACATAAGTCTAATAAAACGACAGCATTGTCAAAGACACTAAGTAACCTCAGATCACCTGAACAACTTCCCTAGCAGGAAGCAGGATGCAGCAACTTATCATGAAAACCGATACTACATTTAGTAGTAACCTAACGGTGAATAGTGCTCAAAGAACCAGAATCTTATAGGGATGACCTGCAGATGAGTAAGAGTACAAATAATGAACTGAGATATTAAGCATTAAGAGCCTACGAGCCAAGGATGTTAACCACATCAGAGCCCGAGGCGCGGTAAGTTATAAGAGAGCTTGTTTAAGCCACGAAGGGACTACAATTTGTAGATATGAACGGTTACCAAACCTATAACTTAGATTGGAAAGAACATTACCAATGAGAATATTGAGATAATACTAAGGACAGGGGCGGAGAACGAACCATGCCTTTTAGGGTGGGGATACCTCTCCTTGTTGTGAGGCCATGAGTGGGAATAAAACCCCTCAAAAGGGCTTTCACTTATTAGAGATGAAGTAACTTTATTTAGAAAATGGAAACTATGAACCTTGAGATTACCTTAGAACATACAGATACACTTGAGTAATAAGGAAGATTGCACAGATAGACCCCATATCCAACACCCAGGATGTGAAGAATAGTAATGGACAGAGATAAACATTGTGAGTGCACATTATGGCACGTCAATTAATCAATACTCAGACGAGCTTGTGGTTCAGTGGATGACTTCTTCAGTAACCAGTTAAACTACATGATAGATAACATCACTAAGGATGAAAGAATGCGAGAAATCTGCCTACTTACGAATCTGAGATTGGAGCAGAACATCTTCATATCGAGAGACAACATTTTACAACACGGTACGACAACCGCCAATACCGGAATGAGAGAACTCCCAGTGTGTTACACCAAGAAGGGATTGAGGATAAGGTAAGGCATTAGAACAAGTGAATAAGAGGTTGCACCATTAATGGGCAACATGGTAAGGGCCAACTACCATGATAGTAGTGGTCGTGAGTACAATAGTTAGAAAGTGGATTAAGTCATGGTGCGCGGTAAGGCGACCATTATGTATGAGCCGTCAAATATTGACACTGAGGCAATTAGATTTATGAGTTAAGACCAGCATAAGTAAGAAAATAAGATGGTAGACGAACTGAGCATTGAGGCCAGTAGTCTGGACCTGGTTTGGTAAGATTACACAGGAAGCACACAAACATTCCTTAAGGAACTGGAAGTGCATTCCTAGTAGATAAATATGAGAAACAAGATAAGAGGCTCTACGGAAAGAGACCTCAATTATTAAGAGACCGAATCAGTACGGGATACAGAAAGAGCTAGAGCATACAATACCCAGGAACACAGTAAATGGACTTCCCTTGATTAACTTCAAGAAGAACAATAAATGTTATTATGGAACGATGAATGAAAGAGGAGATCGACAACAGAATACTTCATAACTAGCAATAGCTAAACGTGTGACGGACACTATGAGTTTACTAAAACGAGACGTGGGACGACTGCACCCCACAGGGGCTTGCAGGCCTGACACGCTCATTTATGAGTTAGTTGGGTAAGTAGTAATGTACCAGTAAGGTACCCCATGCATGTAAACGAGTGGTGTAAGGAACACGGGAGGTAGTCGACTCCGTACCACGGACAACGACGCAAGATCACACAGGAGTAGCTACTACCACAAACAGTCAAAGAGAAGAATTCAGTCGACCAGCAACACAGAGGAACCAGAGAACAGATAATTAAGGACTATGAAGTGCGAAGAGCACGGATTGTTAAGTACAGACATTGGACATGTCTTAAGATGTAAGGGATTAAGACTGTAAAGCGCAATGCGCACTAAACAATAGTTTCAAATTAAGGATCATCCTTAGACCAAAGGTCAGTTGGAGAGAACAACTTAGACATTCGAGAAAACACTAAGAGTATGAACATAAGATCTTCAAGGAGAATGGATAGACGAGTTACAACTCATTAAGGCCGTGTATATATAAAGATAACACGTGTCTATTGAGAGACCAATATACCTAAACTGTAAGGAGGCATGAGGATATACAATGCCATAAAAAGATAAGTGAAGCAGTTAAGCCTAAGAACATCAGAGTGGTGCAGCGGAAGCTAGCAGATCACTACCTTGAGATTAGACCAAACTAAGTTAAGAATATGGTATAAGTACCGTTAAGAATCCTCGATACAGAGACTAAGTCATTTCTGATCGAATTATAAGCAAGATAAATGACATGGAAGCTAGAATGCTGGTAAGAATTAGACATCTTGAACTTATGTTCAAGGATGATATAATGTTGATTACGTGGGCGTAATCCATTTTAAGGGGGGTAGAGGCGAAAACCGCTTAGCGTATGTTTGTGTACTGAGTACATAAACTACGGTGTGCATAGCACAAATAATTTGAGAATAGTTTTACATAAACATTTTGAGATAAATCATGGTTATTGCACACAGAAGATGTGAATACCATATATATTAAGTACCTATCTTGTTAACTCTGGTGTGAGTACAAGTAAGAGAATTAAGGAGGAGGTTTAAGGAGACTTAAGAAATAAGGAATATATATGAGGTATGAGTCGATATGAGACTATGTGTGAGATATGAATAAGATAACACTATGAGATATATTTGGTATGAGTATGAGGAAGGAAATTGTAATTCTATGAGGTATAAGATGGCGAGAATTGGTATGGGACAGTTAGAGAACTTAGTAGGAATCTAAGTCTTGAGGTAATTACTAAGAGATGACTTGGGAATGGTTGATGGAATGAGTCCACACTTTGGAGATGTATTGATTATGATTAGAAGAACTAAAAAGATAGAAAATTGGACATGAGTGAATTATTTGGATGTTTGAAAATGACGTGGGAGGCGGAACTTGATTTCTAGGGATCAGGGGAAACCGAACACAAATGGGGTGGAAGGATAGTTCTACACTGATGCTGATCACATCAGGGTTGGATGATACCTGAAACTCCCTACCAGTGGTCACAATTTAATCACACTAAGGATAGAGGCCTTAGGATAAAATGGAATTGGAGTTGATTGTATTTTAATTAGAGGAATTATTCCTCACATGACCTCGTAAAAAGGATTACCTTTTTACTGAGTCTCGCCCATGAAGTCGAGGACGCACGAGCCTTTGTCTTCGGACCGGTGACATGGGGAGAGCAGCGTGTGTTTGTATTCTGGCCCATGGTGACGAGGACGAATGAGCCATTGTCTACGGACCGGTGACATGGGAGAATACGTTGGAAGTTATGTGAATGTTTTAATCATCAAAAACGAACAAAAGGAATTTTGAGTGATATACATGCTTAAGCATGTTGTGTGATATTAAGTATAAGAATATGGCGGATCTAATGATCCAATGAGATTAAGTATACATAAGTATGATCTATATGATCTAAGGAATGAGGTAAGACATGTATTCTAATAAGATAAGATGCATGGGAACTTTGGGGACAAAGTTCTTTTAAGGGGGGTAGATTGAAATACCCCAACCTAAGTATGCTAAGTAAACATCAAATTATGATGTAGTAAGGCTAGAATATGCCTTAGAAAGATTGGTAGACAATTTTTAAACCAAGGAAAACACAAGAAAGTGCCTTAAGGGCAATCAGGGCAAAACGTGCTCTAAGCTTGGAGTGACTTTGATTAGCACCCAAATACCATTATAAGACTTTATTAATATGCTAATGGACATTTAAATCAATTAGCAAAGAAAACCAAGCTTGAAAACAAGTTAAAACACAAAATGTGCTTTAAGAAGTCTTAAAGCACTTTTGAGAAATTGTCTTAGAATTGAGTTTTGAGTGGCTAAATGTCCATTATTACTCTTTAATCAACATGTGTACTAATTAGTATCACATTAGGAAGTCTAAATCAATGGGAAATCAAAAATTTCAGAAATATGTGCACTGATTAGTGAATAGTGCAAATAGTGACTAATTTAAGTTTTAATCAACTTAAGTCAATTAGTTGGTCAAACAATACCATAAATATCTTGGTTATAATGAGGGGGCCGGTTTTTAAGGGAGGATGAGTCACCATAAGTAGTCAAATAAGGAAGAAAAGAAGAGATAAGTAAAAGAGTACTATTTGCTTTATTAAAGCAAATATCTTATATTAGCCACCTTTCTTCTTCTCTCTCTCATTTCTCTTCTTCACACGGTTCCACCATCTTCTTCCTCCCTTCATTCACGTAGGAGCAGTACCCATGGCAACAACCTTGCTTTGTCCATAACTTGCTTATTTTAGCTCCAAATCAAAAACTAAACACATATTTCTCTTAGTTAGGCAAGACCTATCTTTCTATCTTTTCAAATCTTACAAAGCTCCATTTTGGTGCCAAGAGGAAACTCCATTGATGGAGGAAAATCAAGTTTGAAGAGCTCATTAGCTTCTCCATTCTCTTAAGGTAAAGAAAATGTAAGAAAAACTAGGTTTCCACCATTCTTCTCCATTACCGAAAATTTATACTCATGGGGCTTCATTTTTATGCCTTGTTCTAGCTTGTTTTCTATTCTCCAGGGGGTAGAGGAGGTCCTTCTTGATTCATATCCAAGCCTACCTTAAGACTTCAAGGTAAAATATTCATTTTAAGACCTTAAAACACATTTTTACCTAAGATTGGATTCCATGAGTTTAGGCATGATGCTTAGTACTCATTAGATTATTTGAATGTGGGTTAGAACATTGGCAAGAGGATTAAAGCCCTTGGCCGAGATTAATTCAAGAAAATCCCTAAGGAGGAAGTTAAGAGGAGCTTGAGAAAACAAGGTAAATTACTTACCTAATGGTGGTTTAAGTTTAAGGAATGAGTTTTTGATGGGTACCAATGTAGCCTAGGGCTTACATTAGGTAATGGGTTATGTAACCTAAGAAAAAGAACTTAAACAAGCTTGTGAACTTGTGACTAAGGAGCTAATGAGAATGAGTTAGTAACATAAGTTTAAGGTGGATTTTAAGAGCATTATAATTACTATGAGATCGATGGGTGTATTTGCAGGTTGAAAGCTTTTTATGTGGGAAATTCAGTGTTTAAGTTTAAGTCATTTAAGGGCCTAAGAGCCATGTCATTTAAGAGCCTTAGTGCTATGCAATTTAAGATTATTGCAATATATTGAGTTTGTTGTGAATGAGTGGTTTGGGTGATGAGATAGGATGAGAAGAACTTGATGTGCGTGTGTGATGTTGAATGAGGAAAACAATGCAGTTGGGCATGATAAATGCTAGAGAAGCTGGCGAAATTTGAGTAGAAAACAAAGTGTTTAAGTGGTAGTGGCGAGTTAATATGCCCTAGGGTTTACTAGGGAGCATGAAAAGAAAAATTGGGTGGAAAGAGTTAACTAAGGAGTTCTTGAGGTTTAGAGTGACCTAGAGATGTCTAGGAGGAATTAGAGGATTGGCGAGTGTACTAAAACACACCAAAAACATGATATGAGGAATGTAAGACTCGTGCATAAGTTTAAGGAAAGGTGTATAATGCCTTAAGGAGATTTAGGTATGAACTAGAGAGTAAGACAATGAGAGTTTTGAGAACCTTGTGTAAAGTGATGATGTTAGTGGTGGACTAGTAAGGTTTAGTTGAATGGTAATGTGTGGACTTGGGTGATGGAAGTGAAAAAGGTAGGAGGATGTTGTAAGTCATCAAGGAAAATGACTAGGAATGTAAAAGAGTGTATGATCGTGAGAATGGTGAGTAAGTGAGTAAAAGGAGGTGGAAATGTCCAAGGAGGGTGTAGTATAGTTAAGGTAAAGAAGAACAAGGTTAAGGTGCTAAGAGGATGACAAGAAATGTTTAGGTATGCCCAAGAGTTTAGGAATGATGAGTAACAAATGGAAAAGAGAGGAATTTGTGCATGGTTATGCAAGATGACTTGAGGAAGTTTTGGTAAATGAACTGAAAATGGAAAATAATGTTTATGAAGTGCCCAAACTGTTAAAGAGGGAACACTTGGGTTGGTTGAAGTTTTGGTAAAGATACAAGTTGGTAATGTAAGGAATTATATGATAAGTGTTAGGAGTGTTTGTAAGAATTGAGCAAATGTTTGAGAAGATCTTGGGAAGTTGTTTTAATGAGTTTGGTGGAGGTTATAAGGTGTGTTTGATGTGCCAAATGATGTTAGAACACATTAGGAGGCTTGAGGAAAAATTTGGAGAAAGTTTGACAATGTATGGGAAGTTTCTGCAGCCGACCTACCCAGGGGACCGACCCCAGTCTAGGTCGGTCGGGCTGAAACTGTTAAGTTGGATGTTCTCTGCAGCCGACCTACCCAGGGGGTGGGTCGGGTGGACCATAAAAAAAAAGAAAGAAACCCTAAGAGAGTTTAGTGGTATTAATGGTACCCCCATTAAGGGGGCAATGATGATTAGTGGTATAAAGACCTAAGGGATTAAGTTAAGAATAAACTTAAAGGCTTAAGATTAAGTTCGTAAGATTAAGTTGTAAGACTTGAGAGATGTTAGGTGGGGATCATTAAGGGTTAAGTAAGTTAAGTAAGATAAGTAAGTTGAATTGAGTTAAGAGATTAACAACCTAAAACTGAATGAATGTTTTAGGACTTGGAAATTGGACTCGGAAGAGATTAAGCAACTGAACGGCCAACGGTGAACGGTACAGTTCTCTTGTGACCTGCTTGCTAACGAGGTGTCCCTCGGCTTGTGTGCTATTTGTTTTTGTGTGCCCACTAAACAAGATAAAGCATGCAACCGGAATATTATGATATTGTATTGTTGTGTGATGTTTGAAAACTAACACAACATATCGTGAGAACTTACTAACCAACGTTTAGTAAGGAATTGAGTGAGACTAAGGAACGCTCCTAAGAAGGGAAGAAATGGCGCCGGACCAAAACAGACACGTAAAGCATCCGGCCGCTTTGGCCGGATGAGATTAAAGGCACGTAAAGCATCCGGCCGCTTTGGCCGGATGGGATTAGGGCTTGTAGAGCATCCGGCCGCCCAGCCTGATGAGAATGGGACTTAGGCAAAGCAAAACGTTACTCGACCGGCCGCTTGTGGACGGTCAGAGGTACTTAGAGGGGGTAGAACTGTACTTAAACATGTAAAATACAGGCTGGCACCAAAGGGACCAGGCCCAAAAAACTATAAATAAGGGTGTACCCCCATGAAATAAGGCACGCGATATTTGGCAATCAAACTCGCATTCGATTCTAATAGAAGCTCTCTCTCCCTCTCTACTTTCGTGAAAACTCTGTGTCTGAAACCAGGTAAGGTAGGACAGAAGATTAGATCGGGTCATACTAGGATAGATGTGCTGTTGCATTGGGATCAAGCTTGGTCGCATTAGGATTAGTGCACTGTTTCATTTGGCGCCGTCTGTGGGAAACGAACAGCAAGAGGCAACCACGAGACCACCTAAAAGCGGGAAGTAATCTACGGTGATTCATAGTGGAAATCCTAAAGTAACTAATGACGTTTTTTGCAGGATTGAAACATGAAAGATGGCTCCAAGATCAAGGAAAGCATCAAGGAACGCTGCTGAAGATAACAACCACTCCGAGGAAAGGATGAGTTCGGAGATGCCAGAGGCCATCTCCAAGAAAGATCTAGAAGACATGCTGAAAGGATTGGTCAGATCCATTGACGAAAAAATCGTAGAGGGAAATGAGACTTTGCAGCAGGAATTGATGCAAAGGGACGAGGAGTACCAAAGAAAATGGGACGAGATGACGGAGGCAATTGAGCAATTGAAAAACAGAGACTCCAAAGGTAGCAATGGGGAGGAAAGTAAGGATAGAAAGCGCAATTCAATTGTCGACGAAGAAGAGATGGAGGAAGATGATCAAATAGATATGAGCTTGTACCCCTTCTCAGAGCGTATAAGGAAGGCGAAACTCCCGCCGCACTTTGTCGCCCCGGCAATTGAGAAATATGACGGGACTGGAGATCCCGCCCAGCATATCAAAAAGTTCATGTTTGCCATGAACACTCAGGGGATTAGCTCCCTCGCCCTCTGCAATCTGTTCCCCAGAACGCTTTCAAAGAGAGCATTGGGATGGATCTCCACGAGACCGCCGCAGTCCATCACGAGCTTCAAGCAGTTGACCGAAGATTTCCAGCAATATTTTGCTGCGAGTAAGAGAGTTAAAAAAGAAACAATAGAGTTGATGGACATTAAACAGCGAAAAGGAGAAACCGTGAAAGAATACAGCGAGCGTTCCATAAGAAGGTCGCAGAGATCGACGATGTTGATGAAAAGATCTTGATCAAGGCCTTTGGGAATGGCCTGGCTCAGCCTCGACTAGCTGGAAAAATTGCGACAAAGGCGCCGAAGACTCATGGAGAATTAGCTGAAATGATCCATGATTTTTTGAAATCTGAGATAGCCGAGAACAAGGCTAGAGAGCTGGCCGATAGCTTCAAAGCCGCAGGGGTACCAGAGAAGAAGGAAGGACTCGGGGGAAATGCCGGAAGAAGGGGGTCAAGGTACAAGCCATATTATGGCAGGTCAACCGCCGGATCTTCCTCTCAGGGGTCGCAGCACCAGGGAGCAAAGACTGTTGTCTACATTGACCCAGGGAAATATGCCGCTGCAATAAGAGAGGGTTACCTTCCTCCGCCGAGGAAGCCGCCGCAGGGAGAAATTCCGGTTGCGTTCTGTGAATTCCATGGAAATCGCAGTCATCGGACTGTAAACTGTGCTACCCTGGCCAAAGAACTCCGAGTCATTGAGGAGAATAAGAAGAAGGGAAAGCAACAGGCCGGAATGCAAAGGCAGTATGGCGGTCAACAGAGCAACGCCCAGAATACACCCCGAGGGCGACAGGAGGAAGAGATCCACCCCAGGCTTGACCCTGGCAAATCAGTGGGGATGATAACAGGTTTGTACAAAGGAGAGTAAAAGTTCCTTTTCCCTTTACTCAGGATAAACATTTGGAGTACAATTTGCAATCTGTTTTAGGATGAAATTTTGTATCGCATAGTTTGTCAAAACATCATATTACCAAGAGGAGAAATAAAATTTCCATTCTTTTCGCATTCTTTACTATTAATAAATTTCTTTTTTTAAAAAGAAAGCTAACGAAACTTCCTCTAAGAAAACCCACAGGACTATTTTCAGAAGTAGGACCACTAACCCCTAATGAAAGGAAAAGACACATTCATCAAGTGCATCAAGAGCTCCCGGAGAGAAAAATTGCCAAGAAGGAAAATTTTCCTCCAATTTTCTTCTCCGACGAAGATGAAGATGGAGTCCTATACCCACACAACGATCCACTTGTCATTCGTGCACAAGTAAACGATCAGATGATGGAGGGAATTCTAATCGATAGTGGGGCCGGAGCAAATGTCATATCAGCCGAAGCAGTTAAGAAGCTGGAGGTGCCTGAGGACCAGATCAAGCCTTATTCGGCGGTCCTAGGAGGATTTGTGGGAGGTGTCTCTACCACATCTTCGGCAGTATAGACTTCACAATGACCCTGGGCCAAGGAGATGAGAGGAGAACAGAGAGGCTCACAGCTTTTATTGTGCCAGGTCTTTCTGGATATAACATGTACCTCGGGAGGCCAGGGATCAATGCTTTCAAAGCCATCCACAGCACTCATCACTTAAAAATGAAGTACTTAACCTCAAGTGGGAAGGTAGTCACGATAAGAGGAAGCCAAAAGATGGCTCGAATGTGTGAAGTCCGTATCATGGACAGCCTTCCTAGTGAGGAGGTGGTCAAAACTGTGGGATCAGACAAGGAGTTCAAGGGAAGGTTACCTTCCTCCTCAGGGCCGGATCAAGGAGAAGAAGAATGTCGAACAGCCCAAGATCCCCCCAGAGAGGTACATTTAAAATCTGACCCTTCTAAATTTTTTAAAATAGGAACTGCGTTTGACAGTGGAGAGCAGACTCACTTAATGAGGTTCCTGGAAAAAAGAAGGGCAACATTCGCTTGGAGCACGGACGAGATGCCTGGTATAGACCCAAGCGTTATCCGGCATGAGCTCAGGGTGGACCCTAAACATCCGGCGGTCAGGCAAAGGAAAAGGGTAATAGGGGAGGAAAGAGATTTGGCCGCACGAACCGAGGTCCAAAAACTCCTCAAAGCCGGATTCATCAGGGAGGTTGCTTACCCACGGTGGTTGGCTAATGTTGTTATGGTGAAAAAAGCAAATGGAAAATGGAGAATGTGCGTGGATTTCACAGATTTAAATAAGGCATGTCCTAAGGATTTTTATCCTCTACCATCAATAGATAGATTGGTGGTCTCAACTGCCCAGAGTTCTGTGTTAAGTTTTTTGGATGCTTTCTCCGGCTATAATCAAATAAAAATGAAAGAGGATGATTCGGAAAAGACTTCCTTCATTACTTCAGCCGGAACATTCTGTTACAAAGTAATGCCTTTCGGCTAAAGAATGCAGGGGCCACTTTTCAGCGAATGATTGACAAAGTGTTTTGTCAACAAATTGCCCGGAATGTGGAAGCTTATGTTGATGACATAGTTGTGAAAAGCCCGTCAAAGGAACAACACATGAAGGATTTGGAAGAAACATTTGACACTCTGGATAAATACCAAATCAAGCTAAATCCAGAGAAGTGTGTGTTTGGAGTAACCAAAGGGAAATTTCTTGGCTTCATTGTTGGGCAGCGAGGTATCGAGGTTGATCCGGAAAAAAGTCAGGCAATCCTCGACCTTTCCCCACCAAGAAATATCAAAGATGTCCAAGCTTTGAACGGAAGACTCACAGCATTAAGTAGGTTCTGTTCTAAGCTTCAGGAAAAGTCAATCCGTTCTTCAATGTTCTAAGGAAGAACAGTAAATTCCAGTGGGGACAAGAGTGTATAGAAGCATTTGAGAAAATCAAGGAGATGCTCCGGGATTTGCCTAAATTAGGTGTACCTGCTCCGGGACAGGACCTGTACCTTTACTTGTCCGCAACAGATTGGGCGGTTGCAGCTGTCTTAATCATGGAAGAGAAAAGGGAGATACCAGTCTACTATACAGGCAAAATCTTGAGCCCGACAGAAGGACGGTACACTAATATAGAGAAAGTCTTGTTTGCACTGGTAGTGGCATCAAGAAAACTACGACCCTACTTCCAGTCGCACCGAATCTTTGTCAGGACCAATTGGCCGCTCAAGCAAATTGCAAACAATCCGAATGCCTCCGGCCGATGGTAAGCTGGACTGGACAGTAGAGCTGACACAATATGAAATTCACTTCATGCCCAGAACGGCGATTAAAGCTCAGGCCTTAGCAGATTTCATAACAGAAACAAGCTTTGCAAAAGAGAGGAAACAAACTCAGAATCCATATATCATCTTGGTTGATTGGGGCTCGATGCAAAAAAGCAGGGCAGGAGCTGGAATAGTGGTGCAGGCGCCGGATGGGCAAAGCTTGATGCCTTCCGGCTGGATGGACTTTGACGTCACTAATAATGAAGCCGAATACGAAGCTCTTATCCAGGGTTTGGAAGTAGCCACAGCCCTAGGGGCGACAGGTTTCATAGAATAAATATCTTCCCTATTTATTTCCATACTTATAAAAATCTGTCTGGGATAACACTTATGAAAGTATAACCTATTTTTAACAGAGTTAGAGGTGTATTCATACTCTATGTTAGTGACGAGACAAAGTGACAACATCTATGAGGTTAAAGAAGAGAAACTATGGAGGTACTTGCTCAAGGTCCAGGAACTAAGGCAAATTTCCAAAAATGCGAGCTAAAGCATCTTCCACGTGAAGAAAATGTCGAAGCTGATGCCTTAGCCAAATTGGCAAGTATGGCCGAAAGAGTACCCAATGAGATATGGCTGGAAGTCAGAACCTCCCCAAGTATAGAAAGAGCTCAGGTATTGGCGGTAGAGACAAATGATCAAGAAGAATCTTGGATGACCCCGATTATAGATTACATACGGCATGGAAAACTGCGGAGGAAGAAAAGGAGGCCAGAATAGTAAAGAGGCGGGCCGCATCATTCTTTATTGAGGATAACCAGCTGTATAGACGATCTTTTGCAAGACCTGCTCTGAAGTGTGTCACCATAGCTGAAGGGGCAGAGTTGGTAAGAGAGATACATGATGGGCTCTGCGGAAATCACCAGGGGAGAAAGGACCACAACTCACAAAATCTTAAGACTCGGATATTTTGGCCGAAAATGATGGAGCACTGCAAAGAATATATACGAAGATGTCGCAAGTGTCAAGAACATGGAAATAAGATACACACTCCTCCGGCTGAGCAAAAGTCTGTTCTATGCCCAATTCCCTTCGCTATGTGGGGATTGGACATCATGGGTCCATTCCCCGAGGCTTCACCAGGAAGGTTCAAATTCATGTACGTCGCCATCGACTACTTCACAAAGTGGATTGAAGCAATGCCTACTATCTCCATCACAGCTAAGAAGTCACAAGAATTCATTTGGAAATATGTGGTATGCAGGTTTGGCATACCAAAAGCCATAGTAACTGATAATGGAACACAGTTCAATTGCGAAGGCTTCCGAGAATTTTGTGAAGAATGGAAGATCGACTTGAGATTTGCATCAGTAGCCCATCCTCAGGCGAATGGGCAGGTTGAGAATGCAAATGGCCAAATAGTAAAGGCGATAAAAAGAAAACTCGATGAGAAAAAAGGAAAGTGGGCAGAATTGTTACCCCAGGTCCTATGGTCGTACCGAACAACAGAAAGAAAGAGGACCACAGGAGAGACGCCTTACAGATTGACGTATGGCTTGGAAGCCGTCATTCCGGCGGAGATTGTGGTGCCGTCCATAAGATGGGAATCATATGACGAAGGGACCAACAATCAGGGGGTACAGGATCATCTTGATCTCCTTGAAGAAACCAGGACAGCCGCCGCAAGTAAAGATGGCAAAAGATAAAGCTAAGGTAGAAAGGTATTTCAACAGGAGGGTGAAAGAACGAAGTTTTGTCCCAGGGGAATTGGTCCTCCGAGAAGTTAAGCAACCAAGAAGCTGGAGCCCCAATGGGAAGGACCATACATCATACACCAAAAGACAGGACGGGCTTCATATCGCTTAAAAAATGCTGAGGGATATGAGTTGCCGCATTCTTGGCATGGAGAATGTTTGAAAAAATTCTATGTGTAAAATTATAACTCTTCAATAAAAAGTATTATTCTTAGAATATGAAAGAAAAAGTAAGCACCGGCCAACGAGCCGCAGGCTATCATGCCTTGAAAGCAAGCACCGGCCAACGAGCCGCAGGCTAACATGCCTTGAAAGAAAAAGTAAGCACCGGCCAACGAGCCGCAGGCTAACATGCCTTGAAAGAGAAAGTAAGCACCGGCCAACGAGCCGCAGGCTAACATGCCTGAAAGAAAAAGTAAGCACCGGCCAACGAGCCGCAGGCTATCATGCCTTGAAAGCAAGCACCGGCCAACGAGCCGCAGGCTAACATGCCTTGAAAGAAAAAATAAGCACCGGCCAACGAGCCGCAGACTATTATGCCTTGAAAGTAAGCACCGGCCAACGAGCCGCAGGCTATCATGCCTTGAAAGCAGCACCGGCCAACGAGCCGCAGGCTATCATGCCTTGAAAGAAAAAGAAAGCACCGGCCAACGAGCCGCAGGCTATCATGCTTGAAAGAAAACAAAGCACCGGCCAACGAGCCGTAGGCTATCATGCCTTGAAAGAAAAAGAAAGCACGGCCGACGAGCCGCAGGCTATCATGCCTTGAAAGAAAAAAAAACCGGACGGCAACGAGCCGCAGGCTATCATGCCTTGAAAGAAAAAGAAAGTATCGGCCAATGTGCCGCAGGCTATCACGCCTTGAAAAAACAGCATCCGGCCAACATGCCGCAAGCTGACATGACCCTTTTTTTATTATTATTGTTATCAAAACAAAACTGACCAACAAGCTGCAGGAAGACCCGGCTTAGAACCATAGATAACCATGCTCCAAAAGGGGAAAAAAGGCGCCCGCCGGAACAAAAATCCAAGGCTACAAACCGCGCCGGCATAACTGCATAAGATAACTATTTAGAAGAGAGGTAGAAGACAGGAGAAAGAAATATCGTGGCAATAGAAAACTCGGCTCAAAAAGGGTTGCTCCGGCAGACAAATAACAAGAGATGATAAAATATAGCTTATATTTCTCCCAAAACTATGGGGTGAAGACAATTACAGCATATGATCATTCGGCAAAAAAAAAAGTACATGTTACAACAAGAACTTCTCTTGAAATGAAAAACCCCTATCCTGCTCTATTCTATTGTCTTTGCAGTTTCTTATCGACAGCTTCTTCTCCGGCGGTTAATAATCTATCGCCGCTTCCTGCTACACTCCCGGAGGACTTAGACCTCCTGGCAAGATGCTGCATCCCTCCGGCGGACGGCAGGATGTTGCTTCCGGCTGGAAGGAATGAGGCTTCACCAGCACCAAAGCATGTCTCTCCGGGACTACGGCAGAATCTCTCAAGTTCCAGGAAGAAGTTGGATTTCTGAGCGACAGCCTTGAATTCCAACTTATTATAAGTCATCATCCAGCAACTCTCCTTTCTCGAGAGAATGATCCGAAACGATCTGCTGGCAGATGTCGACTAATCGGCGGCATTGAGAAGCAAAGGACTCCTTTAAATGAGCGTTGATGGGACGATATGAACCGAAAGAGGTTAACCAACAAACATGGTCTTGAGACTACTACTAACTGGAACTTGAGTGAGGAAACCCGGGACCGATCTCCGGTCATGCATGCTAAGGAAAGGGGGTCGGTATCTATAGCAGATTCGACTTCCGATTAAGGACTAGTCCTCGGACTAGTAGCCTTGGGTCGGTTGACCGGCTCGGCTACATTGGACATCCAGTCCAAGGTAGGTGGCTTTAAGATGGCGTGGGGGGATCAAGCCTACATCCCCAACAATTTAAGAATGTTGTTTATTGCCGGTAAGTGTCCTGGTGCTGGCTAGGGTTAACCAAGCCCTACAAAAGTAAACAACGAACTAAGGGCTAACCTGTTCCCAATGAGAGAACGGTTGGCATACATAAGGTAAGGATAAGATAAGTTGCAACCATTCCATTTTAAAGGATGGTTGTATTATTAAGGCTAAGATAAGCGACATCCACTCCTTATTAAAGGATGGTTGTTTCTAAGATTAAGATAAGACTAAGATTGAGGTGAGATAAGGATGGACTAAGATTAAGAGGGAACATTACTTAAGGAGTTAAATAACTAACTCTCTAATTAAGGGAACGCATTTAAGTCGTTCATTGTGTGTGAACTTTGATTGTTCATATTGGGTTGTTGTTTACAACATTTACTATTATGTTGTGCATATAATCAACCTCCATGCTATCGACAATTAGTCGTCGTAGCCACGTTAGCTTGGGGGCCATGAGGGGATCGTACCAGCATTCGTGCTGACCCCCTTTGGGGCTGTTTTTACTACACAGGTACATCAGGAAGCGGCCGTCGCAAGAGTAAGAAGGGGATAAAGTGTTAAGGATTAAGTGTGACCTACGAGTTGTGCATGTACACTCGTAGGGCAATTGAGTTAGTAAGATGTATAGGTTGTTGAGAGGATTGTAAGAAGAATATGCATTTGGTTAAGGTTGTTATGTACTAATGTTCGGTATATTCTGTAGTCAGACCGTGGCAAGGTCCTGGAGTGTAAAGAATTCCACTGTGACATGTGTATATATATGCTGTTAAGTTGCGAGACCACATTGGATTGAGTGGGGTGTTACATTAAGTCCTTAAGAAACATTGGTAGACAATTAAACCAAAGAAATCACAAGAAAACACCATAAAGTCAATTTAAGCAAATACTAGCTCTAGACTTGGTGAAACCTTGTATAAGACCTAAAAGTCATTCCTATACCTTATTTACATGTTAATGAACATGTTAAGTCAGTTACTAAAGAAAACCAAGCTTGAAAACAAGTTAAAACACAAAATGTGCTTTAAGGAGCCTTAAAGCACATTTTTGAAAAATTATCCTGGAAATGAGTTTTGAGTGGCTAAATGTCCATCATTACTCTTTAATAAACATGTGTACTACTTAGTATCACATTAGGAAGTCTAAATCAATGGGAAATCAAAATTTCACAATTATGTGCCTTAATTTGTGAATAGTGCTCAAATAGTGCTAATTTAAAAGACCATGAAATACCTTATATATAAAGGGGCCCGGTTTCTATGTGGTGAGTCACCACCATTTATTAGTTAGTTAAAGAAAAAAAAAAGTAAGTAAAAAGGTTACTTTTGCTTTATAACATAAATATCTTCCAAAATGTACTCTCTCACCTCTTTCTTCTTTCCTTCTTGATTCCCACCGTCTCCAACCTCCTCTTCCCTTCTCAAAATCATTTTGCCACAGCAACCATACATTCTCCATCTTCAAATCCTTGTAGCTCTTAGCTCCATGATCCAAATTCAATTTCAAGACTACCATTCTTCTAGTTGGAGCAAGCTCTTCATTTACCTCTTTTCAAATCTTCAAGAACTCCATTTCGGTGCCACGAAGAATCTCCATTGAAGGAGCTTGAGCTCATTTTTCATGCTTTGTCGTTCTCCTTTGCTTCAAGGTAAGGAAAATCAAAGAAAATCTAAGTTTCCTCTCATTTTGGTTCATGGCGAAAATTCACCTCTTAATGGTGCCTTGTCTTGCTCTCTTTTTAGCTTTTCAATCTTCAAAGGACTAGGAGGAGTCCTATCTTCCTACCTAATCAAACTCCCATTCAAATCTTTGGTAAATATTCATTTTGGTGTTTAACAACACTTATGTTAATCTAGGGTTTTTAAGTGCTTAAGTCAAATGCTTTCATGTCTTGCTCTTATTTATGTGTGTATTGGTTAGAAGCTTGACAAGTAATCGAGCTCCTGCCGATTTTCAATCAAGGAAAACAAGACAAAACAAGTGAGAAAGTTTGGAAAACAAAGAGGTAAATGACCTCTCTTAATGTAGTTGTGTGCTCTAGGAATTGAGCTTTATATAGCCTTGTAAAACAACCTAAAGAGCCAATGGGAAATGAGATAGAAAACTATCCACAAGTTCGCTATTACGGGCATATTTGATGTTGCATGTATTTGTAGGGTGAAGGCATTTAAATGTGGGAAATTCAGTGTTTAAGTTTAATGCAATTTAAGGGCCTAAGAGCCATGCAATTTAAGGGCCTAAGTGCCACACAATTAAGTTTATGCACTATATTGTGACGTAGTGTGGTTTAAAGGTTTTAGTTTTGTGTAAAGAACATTTCTTGTGAAGATGAATGTCTTTGATGGTCAAAGGATGAAAAACCATATGTTTGTGTGTGAGGATGTGTATTAAGGGATTGAGTGTTCTTGGATTTACAAAAGTGAAAAACTATGTGTTTTGGTGTAAGGTGATACAAGAGAAGCTATGACAAATTTGTTGAGTAAACAAGGAGCTTTAGGTGATTAAATGAAGTTTGGTAACCTAGATTGTACCAGGGATTGTTAAGTGTTAAATTGGTGAAAACAAATGAAATTAGTGTTCATAAGTATTAGAATGACTTAGGCATTGTTCATGGACATTTAGAGGCTAAAGGAGTGATTTGTGGTATACCAAAGTTATGGTAAGAGTGTGATTTATCTTGTGCAAGGTTGGGGAACAATGGAATTGTAATGTATTGTAAAGGGTTAAGTATGAACTTGTGGAAAAGACCTTAAGGAGTTTGTCTAAGGTAGGACATGATAATGCAAAAGGATGTTCTAGAGTGGTTAAAATGATGGTAGGGAACACTTTGGTTTGTTGGTATTGTAGGCAAAAACTACCACTTAGAAACCTAAGGAAAACGTTACACGTGTTAAGAGATTTTGCAAGAAAATGAGTAAGTGTTTAAGGAATTTATGAATGAGTTTGGTGGATTGTATATGAAGTTTTAAGTGTGCCAAATGGTGTTAGAACACATTAGGAGACTCGAGGAAAAGTTTTGGACAATTTAGACAATTTTTGGGAAGTTCCTACAGTCGACCGACCTAGGGACACCACGACCCTGGCTGGGTCGGTCGGACTGTAATAAGCTAGCCGAAATTGTTTCTGGAATGGACCCACCCAGAGGGTCTTGGGTCGGTCGGGTAAAAATTTAGAAAGCCGGAATGTAACTGGAATGGACTGACCCAGGGGTTGGGTCGCTCGGTGGGTCGGTTGGCCCATATAAATATAAAAAAAACAGAAAAGAAAGTGTGATTTAAGTAGTGAACCCTAGTGAGTATAATGGGGATGAACAAGTGTAAGTTCAAATGGAAAGACATGTTTGGTGAGTTATAATGGCAATTAAGAGGGTGGAAAATTGTAATTAAATGCGAAAGTAAAACAAGTCTGTAATGTGGAGTAATTAGTTAACCGGGAAGTAGGAACGGTAATTAACCATTCGATCAAATGAATTATAGGAACGAGAACTAGTAGAGATGGCAGCCGGGGCTAAGAGGGTGTCACACTAGGCTAGCCAACCTCAAGGTGACAGGTATGGTTTTCTTGCAACCTGTGTTCTACCGGATTACACCGGCTTGTATGCCAATGTGTTTTCTGAATGTTTGCCACCTTATAAGATAAAGACGTGTAATGAGTTTACAGTAATTCAATTATGTGGCTTGTTTAGTTCTGATACCGGTTAACCTTGAAATTGTTATGCCGTAGCTAACCAAATATAGGATCACATAAGAGATCGGTATTCGGATTTAATGACCCAAACCATGGGAACGTTCTAACCACGACTATGCGTGAATTAGTTGTATGTTGTTGGTGCGTGTATGTATGTTTACCTCCCTTGTGAGTTTAACTCGATTGCAAAACCTTATGGTGTGTGGATGTGATAGGTTCCACAATGGAGCTCTTAACTATATATATATTATGGGGGTGAGGAATCTGGAGTGTTCCGGTCGCGTGTGTTGTTTGGGAGTTGATGTATACAGTTTCTTTAACTCCCTCTCTGTCATGGTTGATTTCCTTCTTGGTCTTCAACCTCCCTCAAGCTTAACCAAGGCTTCCACTGACTCACGTCGGTACCGGGGGATATGTACGGGTGTTCGGTACTATATTGAGACCGACACATCTCAGTAAAGTTAATGTGTACGGTGCGTTCGGAACTAAGTATTTCCGGTGCATCATAAGTAACACGTGTTCTATATGTAGAATAATAAGTTATTGTATAACAAGCTTATCATGGGAATAAAAGATTCTCTAGGCTCTAATGAGTTTACTAACTCACATGTCGCGGCACGTGTCCTCACGTGGCCCTCACCAAGTTATGACGTATGTATGTTAAATGTGATATGTGTTGTATGTGGAGTGTGTGGATCATGGGTATCAAACCCAGGTTGTGATAAAAGGAAATTAAGTTTAACCCGACTAATGGGTAAGTGTCGTCTAACAAGGAACTAGCTCCATTGGAGGAGAAACCCTCAAGGGTTAAAGAACACAATGAGTGATCTAACGAGTATTGTTGTGTGACTGATTGTTGAGCCCCATTGTTGTGGGTATGTAATGTGTGGCATGTTTATATTTTTCATGCATGATTTAATATAATCAACCGCATGTTTAGACGACAATTAGTTGTGCGTGGCCCGGTAGCATGCGGGCTGCACGATTACCATACCAGCAAAGATGCTGAGCCCCCTGGGGGGCCACCCTTTCTTTCCTATTTTCAGGTACAAGGAGCTGGAAGCCATTTGAGAGTAGGATGGGGTGATAGTTTGTACATGGGTAGCTAATTTAATTACTTATGTATGGTAGGTGTAGTAAGACCGTGATTGTTGTCGGCATTAGTTTGTAAATACTCGGTACAGTTGGAATGTAAATGTGTATTGGATGTTAGAAATGGAATAGGTTGTAATGTGTAGTTGCTCGGAAATCTGGTCCATCAGACCGATACAATGTATATCAGTTAGCCTTGTTAGCCACGTGGGTGGTTAACGGCGTGTAACACCAATGAGTTAAGTATGGTGATGAGTTATGTTTTCCGCTGCAGTTTGTTGTAATGGTTTGTTAAGTACTGTGTTTGTAGTTGGGGTGTTACAAAAAGTGGTATCAGAGCGAAGTATCACTCCGATGACTAAATTACCGAGTTTAGGAAGTACCGAGTTAGGATTTTAGTACTTTGGGTTAAGGGTTGAGTGATAGTGTGAGAGATACGTTAGTTGGGAATTACCAGTGTGTACTAGAAACCTACTCCACAATCCCTATTTTAAACTCGAGAATGAATGCCAGAGAGATGAAAGTCCTCTCTTACTGGGGAAACCTGATCTGGCTATTATTAAAACATCTGTAAGTACAGAGGACCTGTCATACGGTAGATTCCTAAACTGGGAATCCCAGAGACGGTTTCCATCTGAACAATATTAACCGCTCGTGATAGCGAAGAATGAAGAATCCTATGCATAGGAGAATGGAATTTCCGGTAACTTGGTCGACATGCTGAGCAGTCAAGAACAACCAGCTTGCAACGCACCAACCTTGTAACAGTCAAGAAGTGAAGTGATGGAACCCGAGACGCGTGTCTACGGGACCACGATTATTAAATAACACTAGTGGAACGCGAGCCTTTAATGACGGTGGTTTAATCACGGCTTAAACAGACCGTGATTAATAGGAAGGCCGGAATTAATTAGCGACGATGATTGAATTAACCCGTAATCAATAATCGATCGGAGGTTGGCGCGCCTTTTTTAGGAGGGACTTTAGATGACGGTTATTAGTGAAACCGTAATCTAAAGTCCCGTGTTGACGCGCGCTTTACGGTCAACGGACTTTAGATTACGGTTTCACTAATAACCGTCATCTAAAGTCCCTCCTAAAAAAGGGCGCGCCAACCTCCGACTGATAGTCAACGACGTCATTTTTCCAGTGTATTTTAGATTAATAAAAACTTTATATTAATGTGTTACCTATGTTTGAAACCCAACATATGTCAAATAATTATCGCGCTATTTTTTTAAATTCGTTACACTTTAGATTGCATTTAACGACGTCGTTTTACCAGTGTATTTTAGATTAATAAAAACTTTATATTAATGTGTTACCTATGTTTGAAACCCAACATATGCCAAATAATTATCGCGCTATTTTTTTTAATTTCGTTACACTTTAGATTACGGTTTTTGTGGGAACCGTCATGTAAAGTGTGACTTTAGTTTACGGTTTACATGTAAACCGTAATCTAAAGTCCATTTAAACATTTGCCTACACGCTGCACACTCAACTCACAGAAACTCTTCTTCTCTTTCGCGCTATCTTCCTCACTGAAATCGCCTCCTCTCTCCCGTCACCTTGCTAACGGCCATCGCCGCCGTCGCTCCCACCACCTTTGTCACTCCCATCGCCGCCGGTCACCACCCATCTACCACTGGTCTCACCGTCGACGTCTCTATCACGTATTGGGTATGCGATCGATTGATTGTCGTTTTTTTCTAACTTTGTTCATATACATGCATTTCGATTGCAAGTTCTAACCTCGTTTGTATCGAATCCTGAGAGTGTAATGGCAAATGTTCTAACCTTGTTCATATATTTGTGCCCAGATTCACAGTTAATTGCGACCTAGTTCGTGGGCTGATTTCTACACTACTTGCCCACTTCGGTGCTTAGTTACGGTAACTTTGCAAACCAATCTGTAAACTGCTGTATTTATTATTCTTAGCATTTAGTATTACAATTAATACATAATAGTGTAGTTTTAAAAATGCTACTACTTAAAACTGCCACAGGAAAGAAAGTAAGTTCAAGTGTATTACCGATTCCTGAAAAAGGAATGGAACAGAACTGTAGCATATCTCAGTTTCATAAATGTTGGGCATTAGCTTCAGGTTCAAGGTCTGCTAATCCTGGTCTGTAACAAGTTGTTTGAGTTTTGGTCTGGATTTAAAAGCTTAATGGAATATTTAAGTAACTGGGTAAGGAGTTAGGAGAAGTATAATTAGTTGAAAGAAAAAAAAAACAGACAAGGAAGAAAGCAAGAACACAACTCAGTTTCTGTTTTGATTTCAGTTTGGATTTCAGCTTCAGTTTCCTATCAGATCAGGTTCTGACTAATTCTGCATCTGTAACAAAGTTGCCTGGGTTTAGTTGAGTTAGAACTTTATAACACACCAAATTGACAGGATCGACAGTTTAGAAAGGTTTGAGAATTCAAAACACGTGAACAAACAGAGAGGAGTCATACACCAGTCTCTGTCTGTCTGTTTCTTTTCTTTCAGTTTCTATTTCTGTTTGAGTGCTGTGTGAATCTGTTCAGTAGAGGCAACAGAAAGATGTGGGGCTGTTTAGTTTTAAAACTTAGACTTCTGTTTCTGTAAACTAAATACATCAGTGAAGATAAGTTTATGTATGTTACCAGTTCTAGATGGTGCGTGCGAATTTGACTTTGATAAAACTGATTTGGAGACGTTAGAAATATAGGGGAGATGCTGTCGATTTTTTTCCGCGGTTTAGCTAGCATTTAACCTTGATTTTTTGATGAATTCTAATATTGTCGTTTTTCATTTATGCATCAGGACTACGACTTATTTAGGCTTCCGACCTCAACCGTCTTAGCATCGGCTAATCGTCTACCAGAGGTAAGATTTATATATATACATATAATATTTGACAAACTACCAAACATAGTTATCCGCCCAAGATATACCTAATAGAGGTATATCTTCGGCAGTCCCTGTCGGGACTGTCCACGATTGTTAAACCACACACCTAGGGTGTGAATGTGCTTTTAATATGTACTTTATTGATTATTTCAGCAGTATCTCTTTATTGTTCTTCGAATGCATATATTATTGATTAATATCATAATATCGTGCATTTGAAGAACTGTAGGGAGATGCTGCCGAAATTTTCAATAAATTACATATTAAAAACACGTTCACCGGTGGGATTTAATACTCATGGATGGATTTAGGTTGATAAGATACAAAAGTGTAAAGACTCTGCCACGGGTGACGGTATGAAATGGCTGCCTTCATATAAATAGCTAGAAGGAGATGGAACGTTCGTGGATTTACAGCGGAAATTTGGACGACAAGTTTTTAGAAGGAGTTGATAAGTTATGCACGGTGTTGGCGAACAATCTGAAACCTACAGACAAGGGATACATATTTTGTCCGTGTATCGACTGCCAAAACAATCTGAGATATCGCGGCGTTGAAACAATTAAGAACATCTGATCCGCCGCGGTTTTACAAAAGATTTCCAAGACATAATCCGATGGCATGGTCAGAGTGCGTTCGATGTTATTAAGCCTGACGAAGGGGATAATGGTCAGGCAAACACAGAAACAGAACTTGGAGATGATACAGTTGCTGGTGATCCAGAAGACGTTACAGCGAACGTTGAGCCAAATTTCTGGGATGATGACATTGAGACTATGCTCGAAGATGTGGAACGACATTACTCTAACACGCCAGACAAGTATGAAAATTTGTTTGATTCATCCAAAACACCGTTGTACCCCGGGTGTGACCCTACAAAGTTAAGCAAGTTGAGTGTCGTCCTCAAGCTATTCAACTTGAAAGCGAAACATGGCTGGAGCGACGTAAGTTTCACTGACCTCCTGGAACTATTGAAATACGTTCTTCCGGTGGACAACGTTTTACCAACGACTACGTACTCAGCCAAAAAATGATGTGCCCAATGGGTATGGGGTACCAGAAAATTCATGCTTGTCCAAATGGTTACATGCTGTTTTGGAAATCGGATGAATTTGCTGAAAGCTGTTCAGCATGTGGAGCGTCACGGTATAAGAAACAACAAACTCACATCAGCGGTAGTAAGAAAGGTTCACCAGCTAAGGTACTGTGGTACCTGCCCATCATTCCAAGGTTCAGACATTTGTTCTCCATTGAGAAAGACGCAGAGAATCTTCGGTGGCATTCAGTTCATAGGAAAAAGGATGGCAGATTGAGACATCCCGCTGATGCACCACAGTGGAGAAACATAGACGTAAAATTTCCTGAGTTTGGTAACGAACCGAGAAACCTAAGGCTAGGCTTGTGCACGGATGGGATGAACCCTTACGGTACTTTGAGTAGCATACACAGTACCTGGCCTGTGCTTTTGGTTATTTACAATCTACCGCCGTGGTTATGCATGAAACCAAGACACATCTTGTTGTCTTTGTTAATATCAGGTCCAAAGCAACCGGGCAACAAAATTGATGTATTCCTACAACCTTTGATAGAGGATCTACAACTCTTGTGGAATGAAGGGGCTACGGTTTACGACTCATTCAGTAAAGAGGACTTCAATTTGCGTGCTATGTTGTACTGCACAATCAATGATTTCCCCGCCTATGGTAATCTTTCAGGCTATTCAATCAAGGGGGTGTTGGCGTGTCCGATTTGTGGTGAAAACACTTATAGCATTCACTTGAAACATAGTGGCAAAACCGTGTATATGGGCCACCGAAAAATGCTTCCAAAAGGACATAAGTATCGAAAGATGGCGAAAGAGTTCGATGGGAAAACTGATCATAGCGTGGTGCGCCAGCCTTTGACAGGTACAGAGATTTACAAAAAGTTGGAAAATATTGTGAACAACTTCGGGCCGCCAACCAAAAGTTGTGAAAAAAGTGTCTGGAAAAAGAAATCAATATTTTGGGAACTACAGTACTGGCAGCATCTGGAGGTTAGACATTGTATCGATGGGATGCATGTCGAAAAGAACGTGGGTGAAAGTATCACTAGCACCCTTTTGAACATAAAAGAAAGACAAAGGATCATTTGAAAGGAAGAAAAGATTTAATTGAGTTGGGCATACGAACAGAGCTTGGCCCGCAAGAACGTGGAAAACGCACATTCTTGCCTCCTGCCTGTCACACTCTGTCTAAAGAAGAGAAACATAGTCTATGCAGTACCCTTTACAACATCAAGGTGCCATCAGGTTACTCCTCAAACATAAGAAACCTAGTGTCCATGACAGATTTCAAATTAGTAGGGAATGAAATCTCACGATTATCATGTCCTACTTCAAGAATTTTTGCCAATTGCACTACGTGGGATCTTGCCGGATGCTGTCAGACACACAATCACAAACGTCAGTGTCTTCCTCAAATCCATTTCGTCTAAGGTTCTTGATGTGGACACTCTGTCTAAATTACAAAAGGATCTTATTGTGATAATGTGCCAGCTGGAGATGTATTTTCCTCCTTCGTTCTTCGACATAATGATACATCTCCTCGTGCATCTTGTAAGAGAGATTCTGATGTGTGGTCCTTTGTACCTTCGCTACATTATCCGTTCAAAATGTACATGGGTGTCCTGAAGAAGAAAATGAAGAACCATCGTCACCCAGAGGGTAGTACTTATAGAGGGCACTTATCCAGAGGAGGTTGTAAGAACTTCTGCACCAGATTACCTAGAAGGTGTACGTGATACCATTGGGACTTCCACGTTCTAGACACGAGGGCAGATTGAAGGGTTTGGCACGGTTGGACAGAAACTGAAAAAATTGACATAGGACCACTCTTAACAAAGCTCATTTGTTGTGCTATGTCATCTTGAAGATGTTGAAACCAATACTTTGATGAACATCTTGTGTGTTTTTAAGATCACAATATCCAAACATGATGACGTTAGACTACAAATGAGCAGAATAGGACATTTGTCCGATGGTTCAAAGACAGAGTGTTGTCCGATCAGTCCACGAATGTGGCTGAACTAATTAAAAGTAGTTGCATTTGGACCAAATCTGGATGTAATTTCTTATGAGGGGTACGATGTCAACGGATTCACCTTTTTCACAGAACGTCAGGATCAGAAGTCAACGAATCAAAACAGTGGTGTAGAGCTTGAAGCTTATCAAAACTTATATGACATCGGTGTCGTGGGTCATAGTCCAGTCTCAGTACAACAATCATATTTCGGTGTTATACAAGACATCTGGGTATTGGACTATAACAGCTACGAAATGTGTTTTTCCACTGTAACTGGGTTAACAACCATCATGGCTACCGTGAGGAGGAGCACAGTATGAAACTGGTTGATCTGTCTAGAGCTACTCCCACGGTTGAGCCATTCGTTGTTGGGATGAAGGTTAAGCAGATATTTATGTAACTGATCCCTGTAATCCTAGATGGTCTGTTGTGCTTAAAGGAGAAGAGGAATAGTTGTGTGGATGGTGTGGTTGATGAGGATGAGTATGATGCAGAAGATGAACCTCCACTGTTCCTATTTCATGGAAAGGCTGAGGTCACAGTCATCGGAGTATATACGATAAGACCATAACGAGGAAATGTGGTTGAGAGATAATGGTGTATGTAAGTTTACTATAAAAATTATATGAAATTAACACTCTTTTATTTATTGCTTGTATATGACCATTATGAAATGCTTAATTTAATTCAAATTGTATTTCAATCCTTGCAGGCATGGCTGATCCGGACATGGCTGATGAAGAGTTCAATTTATTTTGTCGTCAGGAGGAGGAAAATGAGCAGCAAATGGTACCGGTCCCATCTACATCCGCCGCTGCTGCGTTGGCCCATCTACATCTGCCGCTGCTGCTGTTGCCCTTCCATGAGTGCACCTTCTACGAGTGCTACTCAGAGACCCAGAGGTAGAGGTCCGACCCGTGGGTTGAAACTGTAGAAACCGGATCAGATTAGTCTTCTGTGGGACAAGTATGGGAGGTATTGTGGGGGCAGCAGGTCAGAGTTCGCTAGTATGCTAGGGACTCTGGCCAGATCACATTGCTGCATCAACCACACATGGAAACAAGTCCCGGAAGAAGTTAAGGAGACCATCTGGAAGAAGGTGTAAGAATGATACAAGATCCCAGAAGAAGTGAAGAAGACCGTTCTTTCTCTGGTGTCCGGCAAAGCTAAATCATTCCGCCACTACTTGGTTGAGCATTGGATCAACAGGGTGGCCCCACGTGAGCCTCCGCCGTATGTTGTGTACAATGCATGATCACTGAAGAGGAGTGGAAGGAGTTCGTTGAGCGGCACGCCACCCCCGAGTTCAGGGTATGTTTGTGTGTACTCTTTTCTTATTAATGCTCATAATGCTTTATCCCTGATTTTCTAATTAATTTTCTATTGTACTTTCTTAAAGAAAATACAAGAACAAGCACGGCAAAACCGTGAAGCTAATCTCTACCCCCACACCATGGGACGAAGGGGATATGTGGGCAGCCTCGAGGGATGGAAAGAAGCTGGTTTGCTGACACGGAGGAACGAGGATGGAAGTGAATGCCCGATCGAGGATGTCTCTAAGGCGAGGAGGGTGCAGATGTACATGCTGGGACGCCAGAAAACGACCAGCGAAGGTCAGAGGATATTTCCTAATGCTGCGATGGAACAACTGGATAACCAAATTGTAAGTATTTGAAAGTTGCTGTTAAATAATTTACTTATATACTCAAGTGTTTGTCGATCTTAAATTTAGTGTTAACTTCTTTGACAATTGGACAGTATGAAGCGGCACATAGAGGAGAAGTAGACATACACGCTCCTCCTTCTCAAGACGACGCTCTCAATCAAATACTTGGGAAGAAGGATCACCCGGGGCGTGTTAGAGGATTTGGGGGAGAAGTACGTCAGAAGCACGTATTCCCCCCGCCATCTGCTAGGAAGGGTCAGATGAGTGCTGCTGAAGTCAAGGTGATGGTAGAGCGTAAGTGGGCTGCTGAGCGCCAAGCTAATGAGGAGAAACTGGCTACTGAGCGCCGGGCTTTCGAGGAGAGGCTGCAGGAAGCGTTGAATTCGATCGCACATGCGACTACACAGCAGCAGCAGCATGATCCTCCTCGACTGTCTTCCTCGTCTAGTTGTGCTCCGGCCGCTGACCCGTACCCATTTGCCACATCCGGGTTAGCTTTGTTTAACTATTTTCTCCTAAAATAAAGTCATTTAAATAGTATTAGATTGGACTCACTTATTTATTTCACGTATTATCTCTGTTTATTGAAGGAGCAACAAAAAATGCTGTCTCCAAATACCATTAGAAGGGCACCCTGTAGATGCGGCCTACGGGACAGTGTTGCCATCAGGTCCACTCACGCTCATCAGTTTCGTACGTCTACCCCCATTCTATGCGCGTGTGACCTTGGACCTGATCATTGATGGATTTGAGCATGCATACCTTCCAGTGGCGTTTGACAACAAATGCACGCTGATCGAAGCGAAGGGAGACATAATGCCCTGGCCAGCATGTTATATTGTTGTCACCGATGAGGTAAGACTGTTTGACAACCATTTAGTATCTAATAAAATGCATTATTTAGCATTAAGTGTCTAATCTAATCTATTATAGATCCCTGAGCTTCCTCGCCGTGCAACCCGGCCCAGACTAGAAGAGACCAGCGCGCCGGCGAATCCTGAGATCCCTGAGCTTCCTCGCCGCATATCTCGGCCCAGAGAAGAAGAGATCAGCGCGCCGGCGAATCCTGTCAGAAGTTCAAGGGTATGTTCTAGATAAATGTTTAATGTTACTATAATAATCAATTAGTAATTATCTTTACATTTATGCTTTACTGTTTGTGTGTGAAGGGTAAGAATCCAGTGAGTCGGGGTGTGAAAGGTAAGAATCCAGCGCCCGTCCGGGGTCGCACCAGGACTTCTGAGGCGCCTAAAAATAAGCTCGCACTGCCACAAAACTTGTTAATGTTTTGGGGGCCAAGCAGATGAATCTCTATGACAAGATCATGTTGAAGTCATCTCAAACTAACAACTTCATGATGACGCTTCCAAAGTCGATGTTTCACTACGAAGAAGATATGATCACGACAATCAACTTTGAGGACATCAGAGAGATGATGTGGAGATTATCTTAACATTAACATTATTCAAGCTTATCTATTGTAAGTGTTCTTTCCTCATACTGTAAAAACATATAGAATAAGTATCTATGAAGTTGCATTGGCTAACTTTTTATAGTACATGTGATATAATAGATGTCTGCTTGAGAGATGTGCTGAGAAGGACATGACCTCCATTACTGCGGTGTGCCCAGAGCGTTTATCGTACGACTCTGTCACTAGGGACCCGGGGAGGTTTTGTGATTACATGATTCATTGCTTCAATGTTGTTGATCAACAGAATAAATTATTCGTTCTAATGCCGTATCACCAAACGTGAGTTCTGATATAAAATTACATACTAATTAGCTAACTTTTTACCTTCATTTCTCATTTCATTTTGTATTTGACATTGTAGCCACCACTGGGCTTTGTTTATATTCTGCGCTGCCACCGCTACTCTGCTCGTTCTAGATCCACTAGGCAGTGGACAGAATTCAACACTGAAGACTTAATCAAAGAGTAAGTTTTATTACTATTTAATTGTATGTAAGTTTTTTGAACTAAATTAATGTACTTGTTCATTTTGCTAAACGCTTTTGTTAATATATGTAACAGTTGTTACAAAAAAAACCCCAGGGAGAGTTTGGTGATTTGACCGTCGATTACATCAAGGTTTGGTAATTCATGTATTTCATCCGTGCTGTTATCTTTGTACAATTGTTTTACATTTGTGAATTTTGGTGATTTAGTGCCCTACCCAAAAGGACTCTAGGAGTTGCGGGTACTACGTGATGCGGTATATGTACGAGTTCTGCGGGTACTTCCCAAGTTTTAAGAATGATAAAGACAAGGTAATACGAACGCTATCTTGTATTTAATTCTTTCGGCAGATTTTTTGTGTCTTTATCTTAATCTCATTATGTTTTCCATTCCTTTTCTTGTTGCAGATTAAAGAGCATTTGCCAAATTCTCGACTTATCATCCAAACGACTTGTTGCATGTCAGAGAGAGCATGTCAGCCATGTTTATGAGAATGGAGTGGTAGACTAGCTAGCTCTGATGCTGCTATGGGATTTTTGTTTTTCATAGTTTTCTGCACCGTTTTTGTACTGTTTTACGCTTCTGTTTTATGCTATTTCTTGCTGGGAGTCATCCTAGCTGTATCTACAATGTATAGGTTACACTGCTACCTTTGTAGCCCTTTGATTCTGCTAGTTGCTGCTGCTGTAACAGATTATATTTTTTTGTAATGAATTGCTAGCTGCTGCTGCTGTAACAGATTCTAGCTGCTGCTGTATTGAATATTTCTGTTGCAATTGTGTAACAGATTGAATATGCAATTGTTATCTCTGTTGAATTTTCTGTAACAGATTGAATATGCAATTGTGCGCAGAGAATGAATTTGAAATTGATATTTTTATAACAGATTTTCGATCTGGTGTATATTAGATGTTATCTCTGTTGCAATTGTGCGCAGAGATTGAATTTGTGTTGTTGGTATTTGATTCAGGTGGTTCAATTGCGCAGTTTCTGCACATTTGTTGGTCTGATGCCTCTGTTGCTTATCTGTTACAATTCTGTCTCTGTTGCAATTGTGTAGATTTGTAAAAAAAAAAATTTAAAAAAAATTACACTTTAGATGACGGTTATAACAATAACCGTAATCTAAGTCCTTTGGGCGCGGCGCCAAAAGACTTACATTACAGTTATTTTTAAAAACCGTCATCTAAAGTGTGCGCGCGCCAAAGGACTTTAGATTACGGTTTTACTAGTAACCGTAATGTAAAGTCAATGACACGCGAGACGGAAAAGGGCCTTTGATTACGGTTTAAAACCGTAGTTAAAGACGTCGCCATCTTTAATGACACCCGCGTAGATTACGGTCCAGAACCGTAATTATACACAGTTTTGGACCGTAATTAATGGCTCGCGTTCCACCAGTGTAACGTCACCAACGGTATACCAAACCGACTAAGGAACTTCAACGTAGTACCCAAACAAGAGACAGTCTCAATAAACACGACAAATATGTGGAATGGGCTATAAAGAAGATACAATACTAAGTAAAAGGGGTCTCCCAGAATGGGAAACACCCTAATTAACGATTATCGTGAGAAGACCAATGAGAAGTTGTGCAGAAGATTAACTACCAAAATAGAGTATCAAAGTAAGAGCAATAAGGTCATGGAATACGGTGCAGGTAAAATAATACCGCAACCGGTATGTGTTGAACCAATAGCCAGTTTGCATGGCGCGCTTGCCATGGTAAGTGCTGCTATAACAGGGCTGTTCGGGGAAAATTTTACCAACTGCAAAGTACTTAGTAAAGTACCACGAAGTTAAGTGAGATCATCATAGCTGTGGAGGGGCTTAAAAGCCTAACCTCTGTAATTGGTAATACACCAGCCAGCAAGAGGCTAGACTTGGTTAAGGCAAGAAGACGTTGTGAAACCACAAGAATTTTTCTTTCAAACCAAGATTTATTCCAAACTCTTTTCTTTTCAAAACCAAATTTTTTTCAAACCTATACTTATTTCTACCTTTTTTTAAACCAAAGCAGAGAACCTACACCGGCCTCAGTACCACATGGTAGGTAAATTACACCCAGTTCGCTTTTGAACAACCGGATGGAAATCGGATAACCCGAGGGAATCAACCCGAGGGAATGAATTGAGTTCAAACTAAATACAACAGACCTTCCCTTGATTAAGTTCGGGAAGCACGGAATGCATATTATCACAGGATGAGATAAGGGAGTTGACAACAGAATACTTCACCTAGGCGTGGACGACCGCACTCCGATAGGAGCTTGTGGGCCTGACAGACCTACTTACGGGTTAGTCGGTAAGTAGCAATGTATCAGTAGGGTACCCCACATATGTATATGAGTAGAGTCAGGAACACGGGAAGTAGTCGACTACATACTACGATCAGCAGCGAAAGTCAAGCAAGAGCAATGGATTACCAAGATGGTTGAAGTAAGGGACCCAGTTGAGTTAACGAGACTAAAGGAATTAGTGAATTCGTTTCAAGGAAATGTTCATGAGTCAAGAAGTGCGAGGTGCACTGACTAGTAAGTGAAGACACCACATGTGTCTTAAGAATCCCGAGGGATAAACATGGTAGCTGGAACAATGACCCAGCCTATACATGGCAAGGCAGATGCCTAATATGGACACGTTAAAGTGCAACGAACGGGATGAAACTCCCTGAATGATCACCTAGACTACCAGTGAATATCTGTCTTCACAGAAGAGGATAGTAAACCCAGCTAAGAACGCAAAACGGCATAGTTAACTAAGCACACCAATAAGTGCAAGCCAGATATGATGGCATAACCTAGCGATACCCAGGAGCAATCCTTGAAGGGTGTTTGGGTAAATTGATGTTGAATAAAATGTGGTGATTGAAACGCAGTAGTTGAAACAACTACTCGATTTAAACACCGAAGGGAACCCACTTAACAGTAGGACCCTAAGTTGCCAAAGAGACAACTTGGAAGGAATCATGATGCAACAACCTTGTCATGGAGTAAATACTACCTCCAAACGATGTGATGGCGTATGAAGAAGCAAATTTATGTGAAGCACCGAGTGAGCAATGCTCAAGGAGCATAAAGACTCGAAAAATAGTGTATTCTGTAGTCATCCAAATGAATGACGAACAGGAAGCTAATATGACAGTGGATGCCATGTAAGTTAGTGTTGTACAAGAAGTAAGAACACGGTGCGCAGTAAGCGACCGTTTGTATGAGTATTGTTAGGCAGTAATACGGCGAATAAGTAAAGTTGTGAGTTAAACTCGGAGGAGGTGCATGAAAGTAATAATTAATGGGCTGGGCAGTAAGCCGGTAGCCGGTACTATGTGATAAGGATCCCATTGGGAAACAATGTTCATTCCTATTACAATCGCATAAGAGATTTACTGCCAAGAGTTTACGCCTCTGCACTCTGTATGACTAAGTGTTTTGATATTGCACTTGCGTAGTAATGATCGAGTGAGATAGTTAGGAATTGAGAAAGTAAATTATGGTAGAATTAGAAAGAGGCTTATAACGCTATAAGGACCGAGGCATAGGAAATGCAAGGTCGTACCAATGAAAGAATACTTGTATAGAACCAAGTGTGGAGACATGAATAAGAATAAGTGACTATAGTAGCACTAAATACCAAATACCGTATAAAATATACCTCAAGTGTGGGAAATAACCGAGAGAGCACTACACATTATGTAGTAGCTCAACCTCAACCGACAGTAAGTTGGAAGAAATTAAGTCAATCATCATGAAATACATAGCGGTATACACAGTAAACTATCATAGAAGTGGATAGAACGTTTGTAACTCACCGAATTCGCTCACGGTATGAGATACCACACGTCGGTTAAGAAACCATTCTTCACAAGAGGAAGGTGATAAATGGGAAATGTACAATACATTATGAAAAATGAATGGGGCAAACTAACCTCCAAAGTTGTCAGAGTCGCGCAGCAGAAGCTAGTGAGCCAATGATTCGAATGTTGAATATGCATGGTGAATACGAGAAATGGCTAATTATTAACGCCTAGAAGCCTCACAGGCCAGAACCGAAACCGATTATGAGTTAAACAAACTCCAAGGAGAATTCTTGTTTAGGGACTAAACCGCCGATATGGTTAAGATCCTTTAACCAGAACGCATTGTATAACAGACCGCCTGGAAGTTAAAACACTTCACGGTGGCAGAACAATTTAAAACAATGTTCAGTGATTGATTACGTGGGTAATGCCTTTTAAGGGGGGTAGAGCCTAAAACCGCTTAGTGTGTTTTGACGTACAAGTGTACGTGAACTATAGTGTGCATAGCACAAAATAATTTGTTTGGATGATTGGTGCATGTGTTACATAAACATACGCATTCATTCATGGTTTAATTGTGGTAATTGCGCACAGAAGATGCGAATACCATTGTGATAAGTGTGTATGTTTTGTTAACTGCGGTGTGAGAATACAAGTGTAAGGGAGTAGAGAAACTCCCGGGGGAACAAAACCCTGACAGTATATAAATGTAAAACCGTGTATGGTATTTTGATAAATATATATATATATATACAGTATTGTGAGTTATGAAGGGTATGAAACCGACATAGAACCTAGTGAGAATTAAATTCCCTAAGTAACTTGATTAAAAGTGAATGGAGACAACTGATAGACGGAGTTCTATCCCTTGGAGATGTAATGATTATGACTAGAAGGATTAAAAGATAGAAAATGGTATATGTTGAATTAGTTGTTGTTTGAAATGGAAGTGGGAGGTGAAACTTGATTTTCATGAGATCAAGGGAAGCCGAACACAAATTGGGGTGGAAGGATAGTTCAACACTGATGCTGATCACATCAGGGTTGGATGATTCTTGAAGCTCCCTATAAGTGGTCACAAATAACCACGCTAAGGAAAGATGCAAAGAGCATAATTGGACTTGGAGTTGTATTGTTTCGTTTTCAAAAGGATTTTCAATTGGTATTTTCAAAACCTTCAATTGATACTTTAATTAAAAGAAAGTTCTATACTTACTTAACCTCGTGAAGAATATTTTGTGGTACTTGCTCACGAGCTGAGGACGTATGAGCCCTTGTCTTCGGACCAGTGACAAGAGAAGTATATATGTTAAAAATAAGTGATTGTTTTGATCTCCAAAGGAACGGGGACAAGAAGGTGTCCATCGCGGCCGGGTTCTGCGGGATCACAGTGTATATAAAAAAGGTATTTTTGATTGCTATACATGCTAAGACATGTTGTGTGATATGTGTAATAAATATTATCCCGACCTATGGGTCTAAATGTTGTTATGTTACCCAGACCTGAGAGGTTGAGGGTTGTCATGCAAGTACAATGTTGTTAAGATACCCGGACCGTTGAGTCCGAGGTTATCATGTAAGTATGTTATGTTATGCATGGATGTGGATATGTCGCCCGGACCATTAAGTCCGAGGTTGTGATGTAAAGTATGTTTGGTTATGGTAGTTTATTTTCAAGTAATCCCCGTGTTCTAATCCAAATGATGCGTGGGAAGTGTGAAATTCGAGGATGAAGTTCTTTTAAGGGGGGTAGATTGAAATACCCCAAACCTTGACATGATGTTTAAATATTAAACTATGGTATATTAAGGCTAAAAAGTGCCTTAGAAACATTAGTGAACAATTTAAACTATAGTAAAAACAATAAGTACCATTAAGACAGTTTGAGCAAAAAATGCTCTAAGCTTGGAATGAACTTGGTTAGGACCCAAAGAGCCTACCAAGACTTAATAACATGCAATTACGATTTAATAAGGCTAATTAAGTCCTTAAGAAACATTGGTAGACAATTAAACCAAAGAAATCACAAGAGAACACCATAAAGTCAATTTAAGCAAATACTTGCTCTAGACTGGGTGAAACCTTGTATAAGACATAAAGGTCATTCCAATACCTTATTTACACGTTAATGAACATGTTAAGTCAGTTACTAAAGAAAACCAGGCTTGAAAACAAGTTAAAACACAAAATGTGCTTTAAGGAGCCTTAAAGCACATTTTGAAAAATTGTCCTGGAAATGAGTTTTGAGTGGCTAAATGTCCATCATTACTCTTTAATCAACATTTGTACTACTTAGTATCATATTAGGAAGTCTAAATCAATGGGAAATAAAAAATTTCACAATTATGTGCCTTAATTTGTGAATAGTGCTCAAAGTGCTAGTTTAAGACATAAGTCAATATAAGTCAATGAAATGGTCAACAAAGACCATGAAATACCTTATAATATAAAGGGGCCGGTTTTCTATCTGGTGAGTCACCACCATTTATTAGTTAGTTAAAGAAAGAAAGAAAAAGTAAGTAAAAAGGTTACTTTTGCTTTATAACATAAATATCTTCCAAAATGTACTCTCTCACCTCATTCTCTTCTTTCCTTCTAGATTCCCACCATCTCCAACCTCCTCTTCCCTTTTCAAAATCGTTTTGCCACAGCAACCATACATTCTCCATCTTCAAATCCTTGTAGCTCTTAGCTCCATGATCCAAATTCAATTTCAAGACTACCATTCTTCTAGTTGGAGCAAGCTCTTCATTTCCCTCTTTTCAAATATTCAAGAACTCCATTTCGGTGCCATGAAGAATCTCCATTGAAGGAGCTTGAGCTCATCTTTTCATGCCTTGTCATTCTCCTTTGCTTCAAGGTAAGGAAATCAAAGAAAATCTAAGTTTCCTCTCATTTTGGTTCATGTCCGAAAATTCACCTCTTAATGGTGCCTTGTCTTGCTCTCTTCTTAGCTTAATTCAATCTTCAAAGGACTAGGAGGAGTCCTATCTTCCAACCTAATCAAACTCCCATTCAAATCTAAGGTAAATATTCATTTTGGTGTTTAAAACACTTATGTTAATCTAGGGTTTTTAAATGAGCTTAAGTAAAATGCTTCATGCTCATTGTCCTTATTATGTGTGTATTGGTTAGAAGCTTGACAAGTAATCGAGCTCCTTGCCGATTTTCAATCAAGGAAAACAAGACAAAACAAGTGAGAAAGTTTAGAAAACAAAGAGGTAAATGACCTCTCTTAATGTAGTTGTGTGCTCTAGGAATTGAGCTTTATATAGCCTTGTAAAACAACCTAAAGAGCCAATGGGAAATGAGATAGAAAACTATCCACAAGGTGGCTATTAAGGGCATATTTGATGTTGCGTGTATTTGTAGGTTGAAGGCATTTAAATGTGGGATATTCAGTGTTTAAGTTTAATGCAATTTAAGGGCCTAAGAGCCATGCAATTTAAGGGCTTAAGTGCCAAGCAATTTAAATTTATGCCTATATTGTGATGTAGTGTGGTTTAAAGGTTTTGTTTTGTGTAAAGAACATTTCTTGTGAAGATGAATGTCTTTGATGGTTAAAGGATGAAAAACCATATGTTTGTGTGTGAGGATGTGTATTAAGAGATTGAGTGTTCTTGGATTGTATAAAAGTGAAAAACTATGTGTTTTTGTGTAAGGTGATACAAGAGAAGCTATGTGTCAAAATTTGGTGAGTAACAAGGAGTTTTAGGTGATTAAATGAAGTTTGGTGACATTGATTGTACTAGGGATTGTTAAGTGTTAAATTGGTGAAAACAAATGAAATTAAGTGTTCATAAGTATTAGAATGACTTAGGCATTGTTCATGGACATTTAGAGCCTAAAGGAGTGATTTGTGTATACCAAAGTTATGGTAAGAGTGTGGTTTATCTTGTGCAAGGTTTGATGAACAATGGAATTGTAATGTATTGTAAAGGGTTAAGTATGAAGTTGTGGAAAAGACCTTAAGGAGTTTGTATAAGGTAGGGCATGATAATGCAAAAGGATGTTCTAGAGTGGTTAAAATGATGGTAGGGAACACTTTGGTTTGTTGGTATTGTAGGCAAAAACTACCACTTAGAAACCAAAGGAATATGTTACAAGTGTTAAGAGATTTGCAAGAAAATGAGTAAGTGTTTAAGGAATTTATGAATGAGTTAAAAGAATGAGTTTGGTGGATTGTATATGAAGTTTTAAGTGTGCCAAATGGTGTTAGAACACATTAGGAGACTTGAGGAATGTTTGGGACAATTTAGACAATTTTTGGGAAGTTCCTGCAGTTAGACCGACCCAGGGACCGACCCTGGCTGGGTCGGTCGGACTGTAATAAGCTAGCCGAAATTGTTTCTGGAATGGACCGACCCAGAGGGTCTTGGGTCGGTTGGGCTGAGCTTGGGTCGGTCGGGAAAAAATTTAGAGAGCCGGAATGTTATTGGACTAGACCGCCCACAGTGGCAGGGTCGTGTCAGTGGGTCGGTGGCCCATATAAATATAAAAAACCAGAAAATAAAGTGTGATTTAAGTAGTGAACCCTAGTGAGTATAATGGGGATGAACAAGTGTAAGTTCCAATGGAAAGACATGTTTGGTGAGTTATAATGGCAATTAAGAGGGCGGAAAATTGTAATTAAATGCGAAAGTAAAACAAGTCTGTAATGTGGAGTAATTAGTTAACCGGGAGTAAGAACGGTAATTAACCATTCGATCAAATGGATTATAGGAACGCAAACTAGTAGAGATGGCAGCCGGGGCTAAAAGGGTGTCACACTAGGCTAGCCAACCTCAAGATGACAGGTATGGTTTTCTTGCAACCTGTGTTCTACCGGATTACACCGGTTTGTATGCCAATGTGTTTTTCTTAATGTTTGCCACCTTATAAGATAAAGACGTGTAATAAGTTTACAGTAATTCAATTATGTGGTGTGTTTAGTTCTGATACCGGTTAACTCTAAAGTGTTATGTCGTAGCTAACCAAATCTAGGATCACATAAGAGATCGGTATTCGGATTTAACGACCCAAACCATGGGAACGTTCAAACCATGACTATGCGTGAATTAGTTGTATGTTGTTGGTGCGTGTATGTATGTTTACCTCCCTTGTGAGTTTAACTCGATTGTAAAACCTTATGGTGTGTGGATGTGATAGGTTCCATAATGGAGCTCTTAACTATATATATATATATATATATATATATATATATATATATATGGGGGGGGGAGGAATCCGGAGTGTTCCGGTCGTGCGTGTTGTTTGGGAGTTGATGTATACAGTTTCTTTAACTCCCTCTCTGTTATGGTTGATTTCCTTCTTGGTCTTCAACCTCCCTCAAGCTTAACCAAGGCTTCCACTGACTCACGTCGGTACCGGGGGATATGTACAGTGTGTTCGGTACTATATTGAGACTGACACATCTCAGTAAAGTTAATGTGTACTGTTATAACCCATAATTCATAACCTTATATATATCCGTTACAATGTTATTCTAAGTTGGATTAATTTCTTTACTTATGTCAGTGGTACTTGGTCGGTGTTCTTTTAAGTGTTAAGGCGAGGAGGTCCTTTGGCTTCAAGATAATTAAGGTGATTGATTTATTAAATAAGGAAAGGAAACCTTATTTAAATTACTTCTTATTCAGTTTCTAATCCCCGATCAATTTATTCACGTCAGTTCCATCGCGAGAGCGTTCTCCATCGTAGTGCTGAGCGACAGTTTTCTCCCTTTCTCTCTCTCTCAATTTCTCACTCTGCTGAAACGGTGAATGTTCCGCTGCAATCAGATTGGAGGTCTCCGCTGCTGTGTGTTCCTCCTTCGTTACTCAGGTTTGGATTCGCTGATTGTGTAGGTCGGTGTTGCGTTCTTCCCTCTTCTGTTTTCTGATTTTTGGAACTTCGGATTGCTGAATTCAGAGACAACGGGGTTGCTGTCGATCTGTGGTCTGCACAGGCTGTGAGCTGTTGAGAATTGTTGATTCTCTGCGCGTTTGGTTCAGGTTTGTGTTGCAGATTGTGGGATTTTCCAGTTCTAGGTTCCTTCTCTTTGTTTCTGATTTTGGATTATCGTTTAGGGAATTCAGTGGCTGTTCGGTTCTGTCTGGTTGGGCATTGTTCGGTGCGGTTGCTACTGCGTTCTGTGGATTTCTACACTCCGAATTGAGGTTAGTGGTTGCAAGATTCGGTTGGAAGTTCAGCCATGGGGATATTGCAAGGGTTGTTCTCTGATTTTGTGTGTGATTCCCTTTGCGTTTTTGTTGCGTTTTCGGATGGCTAAAATCCCATGGTTCTCTGTATTTTTCTGTGATTTGGTGTGTGTACCAGTTTGACAATTCGTGGTGATGTTTTTGCATTATTTTCTGCTCTGTTCGTCTTCTGGAAATTGCAGTTTTCGCGCTGTCCGAACTTCCGTCCTAACTTTGAAGTTCGGACAGCATGTTTTGAGCTTCTGTATTTTCGAGTTTGGGGCATGTCCGAACTTCAGTCCGAACTTTGAAGTTCGGACACCCTGTTTTCTGAAATGATTCGAGCTTCGAAGCTCGGACTTCACCACGTAACTTTTTCCGTAAAACCGTCCGAACTTCGATGTTCGAACACTTTGAATTTCTCTTCTGTTTTCAAATCGACTTGTGTCCGAACTTCAACGTCAGGACACAAGTTCGGACGCCTCACTGTTTTCAGCGTAACTTCTTCGTTTGAACTCCGATTTGAGTGCCGCCTGCGGCGTTGGATCTCTTTTGATCTGTACTACTGATTTATGAGTGTTTTGGCATATTTAAATGCAAGTTTGCTTCTGATTATGCAATCCTTCTGTTTTGGGACATTACACTTTGTTTCTGAGCCGTGAATGGCTGGGTCGAGCTATTCCGTGGTATACCATGTAGACGTCATTCTGAGTGTGGGTCATTCCATTTCTGTTCTGTGGGTTGATGAACCATTTGGCTCTTTAGAGTCATTCTCTGCGTTGTCGAGAGATCTGTTATGATCTATGGGTCTTGGACCCCTTTTGAGTGTGTGCATTGTGTCTTGTCCCTTTTCTGTTTAAGAACTCTGATTGTTTCTGAATCGGGAACTCTTGTGTTCCATTCTGTTTCTGGTTCTGAAAGCTTCTAACTGTTTGGGAAATTGTGGATATAATGTTTATCTTCTCCTTTTTCTGATTTCAATTGTTTTGAGCGACCTCACTGATGACGGTCGCTGCTTACTGGGCATAGTGTATGCTCACCCCCCCTACTCTCACTTTTTTTTACAGATTGATCAGCGAGGATCATCTTAAGTTTCTGGAGCTATAGTGTTTAGCTTTTTGTTCGTTCAGACTATTGTTTATGATGTTGTAGCCTTCGGGCCTTACACTGTTTTGACTTCTATTTCTGACTTGGATATGTATTTGGGAGTTGTGTTAACTTCAGTTATTTTGATACTTTGGTTTATACTGTTATGAAAGCATTGTTTTGGCCTTGATTCGATTGTTAGTTTTAGAGCCTTGCGTTATTAGGTAGTAATACGCGGCGTGTAATGCCCCTGACTCTTAGGCCGGTTTTGGGGGTGTTACATTTTGTGGTATCAGAGCCAGGTTGGCTTTCTTTAGGGTCTGTGGCTGTGTTTGCTTGTGTGAGATTCAGTTGTGACAGTTGTTTGAAGTCTGAGTTAGTTCTGACAAGTTTTGGATTTGTGAATCTCAGAATGCCTCCTCGTAGAGCACCAGTGACCCCTCAGGGAGATGTTGTAGAGGCAGTGCAGCAGTTTGTTGTGCAGCTGATGCAGACAATGGCTGCAGCTGCTGCTGGGGAGCTGGTGGCGCAGGCCCAGCAGGGGCGAATGCTGTGGGAGGCTGAGTCAGAGCGCTCCAGGAGTTTATGAAGCTAAAGCCGCCTTCCTTCGACGGCTGTGGTGACCCTCAGGAGGCAAGCCACTGGATTACTGAGGTGGAGGACCTGCTCAGAGTGATGGGCTCAGATGACGATCAGAAGGTGGACTTCGCCACGTTCCTCTTTAAGGGGGAGGCGAAGGAGTAGTGGCGTATGGTGATGGGTAGGCATCCCCAGCCTTGGACCTGGGATCAGTTCTGCTTGGAGTTCAACAAGCAGTTCTATCCGGATGTCTACAAGGATCAGAAGATCAAAGAGTATAACCGGCTGCGCCAGGGGAGAGATATGACAGTCGAGGAGTACGTGAGGAAGTTTGTGACACTCTCAAAGTATGCTCCTGAGCCGGATGAGCACAGGAAGGCTCGTAAGTTCGAGAACGGGCTGAGACCTGACATTAGGTCCGCTGTGACACCTCTTCGTCACCGGACTTTCAGGGATGTGGCAGATGTCGCTCTGCTGGTAGAGGCCGACATCAAGGGCAGGCAGGCTGGCAAGGACCACAAAGGGAAGAGACGCGCTGAAGAGTCTCAGAAGAAGGAGGTTGCTCCTCCTTAGAAGAAGTAGTCTTATGGAGATCATCGGGGAGCTTCTTCTTCTTCGTCAACTGGGGCGAAGTGTGGGTCTTGTGGTCACTCCCATCCTGGTAGGGAGTGCTACAAGAAGACTGGTGCCTGCTTTAAGTGCGGGTCGATGGAGCACAGAATTGCTCAGTGTCCTCAAGCGTCTGGTAGGGGCGCCGGTTCAGAATCAGGGGTGAGGTCCGACCAGAAGAAGCCTCAGACTCAGGCCCGAGTTTATGCTATGGCTGGAGAGTGTGATCGAGCTGGTGATCGCGTCGTCTCAGGTATTCTCCAGATCCATTCTCAGGATATGTTTTGCATGTTTGACTCCGGAGCTACGCACTCCTTTATCTGTTCTGATTTGTTGGGTGACCTTGGACTAACTGCTATGCCTAGTGAGGTAGACCTGTGTGTGAATAGTCCATTAGGTGGGGTTGCCCCTTGTGTGCTGAATTCTGTGTGTAAGACTTGTCCCATAGCAGTTAGGGACAAGACTTTTTATGCTGACCTCATCCCGATGCGGATGGCCTGTTTTGATGTGATCTTGGGCATGAACTGGCTAGCAGAGCACCATGCCTGTATAGACTGTGCAGCTAGGAGGGTGATATTTGACCTGCCAGACGGGACTCACTTTGCTTTCTCTGGGAATGCAGTTCCATGTGCGCCTGTGGTTGTGTCAGCGATGCAGGCAGCCAACTTCTAGAGGAAAGGCTGCCAGGGATTCTTGTGTTATCTGCCAGAGGTGCGTGAGGGATCTAGCTTGGAGAGCATCCCGATTGTCAGAGAGTTCCCTGAGGTCTTCCAGGATGACGTGCCCGGACTTCCACCAGTGAGGGAGGTGGAGTTCACGATTGACTTAGCGCTAGAGACTCAGCCCATCTCTAGGGCCCCTTACCGTATGAGTCCGGCAGAGTTGAAGGAGCTGAAGGTTCAGCTTTAGGAGTTGCTGGATAAGGGCTTCATTCGCCCTAGCGTTTCACCTTGAGGAGCGCCAGTACTAAGGTGACCATCAAGAACCGCTATCCCCTTCCGCGTATCGATGATTTGTTTGACCAGTTGGCAGGCGCCACAGTGTTCTCGAAGATCGACCTTCGTTCAGGCTACCATCAGTTGAGGATTAAGGCCGAGGATGTGCCTAAGTCTGCTTTTAGGACTCGTTATGGTCATTACGAGTTCTTAGTTATGCCGTTTGGTTTGACTAATGCTCCCTCTGTTTTTATGGATATGATGAACCAGGTTTTCAAACCCTATCTGGATCAGTTTGTAGTGGTCTTTATAGATGACATTTTGGTATATTCCAAGAGTGTAGAGGAGCATGAGAAGCATCTGAGGATTGTTTTGCAGACGTTGAAGGATCGTGAGCTGTATGCTAAGCTGAAGAAGTGTGACTTCTGGCTTGATCGCGTAGTGTTCTTGGGACATGTAGTCTCGAAGAACGGTATCTCGGTGGATCCCGAGAAGATTAGAGCTGTGATGGAGTGGGCGAGGCCCACAAATGTTGCTGAGATCCGTAGTTTCCTTGGGGTTAGCTGGGTATTATAGGAAGTTCGTTGAGGGATTCTCTAAGATTGTATCCCCACTGACCCGTCTGTTGAGGAAGGAGGTCAAGTATGAGTGGAGCGAGGCTTACGAGCAGAGGTTCCAGGAGATTAAGAAGAGGCTGACGACCGCACCGATTCTGACCTTGCCTTCTGGGGCAGAGGGCTTCGAGGTCTTCTGCGATGCGTCTCATAAGGGACTTGGATGTGTCTTGATGCAGCAGGGTAAGGTAGTGGCTTATGGCTCTTGGCAGCTTAAGCCTTATGAGAAGAACTACCCTACCCACGATCTGGAGTTGGCAGCTGTGGTTTTCACGCTGAAGATTTGGAGACATTATGTGTATGGAGCGTCGTGTAAGGTTTACACGGACCACAAGAGTCTCAAGTATCTGTTCACTCAGAAGGAGCTGAACTTGAGACAGAGGAGGTGGTTGGAGCTACTTCATGACTACGATTTAGAGATTCTCTACCACCCTGGTAGAGCGAACGTTGTGACAGACGCTTTGAGTCGGAGAGGTGCCCCGGGTGTAGCTTGTGCTTTGACAGGAGTTCAGAGGTCCGCCTTAGAGCTTCAGCGTATGGGCGTTTGGGTAGTCAGACCAGCCAGTGCCAGTATGATAGTAGCGCTTCAGGTTCAGTCTTCGTTGGTCGACAGGATCAGGGTTGGTCAGGAGTCAGATTCAGCTTTGAGTCGGATCAGAGAGGGGCTGCCTTCAGAGCAGAGCTCTGACTTCAGTATCTCTAGTGATGGGTGTCTGCGTTTCAGAGGTCGAGTGTGTGTACCGGCTGATGCTGTTCTGCGCAGAGAGATCCTCCAAGAGGCGCATGGAGCTCCATACTCAGTTCACCCTGGAGGGGTGAAGATGTATTAGGATCTCAGGGAGTCATTCTGGTGGTCTAGGATGAAGCGTGACATCTCTGAGTTTGTTTCGAAGTGCCAGACCTGTCAGTAGGTGAAGGCTGAGCACCAGAGGCCAGCGGGGTTGCTTCAGCCCCATCCCATTCTTGAGTGGAAGTGGGAGAGTGTGGGGATGGACTTCGTCATGGGGTTACCTAAGACTCCTTCAGGCTGTGACGCTGTGTGGGTGATAGTTGATCGACTGACTAAGTCTGCCCATTTCTTACCTGTGAGGAAGACTTTCAGTTTGGAGCGTTTGGCTCGTCTGTATCTAGAGGAGATAGTGAGGCTACATGGTGTGCCTACTACTATAGTTTCTGATCGTGACCCGCGCTTTGTTTCGAGATTCTGGCGCAGTTTGCATAAGACCCTAGGTACGAATTTAGCTTTCAGTTCAGCCTACCATCCTCAGTCGGATGGCCAGACAGAGAGAACTAATCAGGTTCTGGAGGACATGCTTCGCGCATGTGTCCTGAATTTTGGAGGTAGCTGGGAGCAGCACATGACTCTGATCGAGTTTGCCTACAACAACAGTTTTCAGGCGAGCATTGGTATGGCTCCGTTTGAAGCATTGTATGGTAGGAGGTGCAGGTCTCCCATCTGTTGGGATGACCTGAAGGAGAGGGTCTTGGTTGGGCCTGAGCTGGTGCAGGGTGCAGTAGAGAAGATCAGGATGATTCAGGAGCGTTTGCTTGTTGCTCAGAGTAGACAGAAGTGTTATGCAGACCAGAGGCGCAGGCCGCTTGAGTTTGATGTTGGTGATCACGTCTATCTGCGAGTGTCGCCGGTCAGAGGCGTAGTCCGGTTTGGGAAGCGTGGGAAGCTTAGCCCAAGGTTCGTTGGACCGTTTGAGATTTTAGAGAGGATTGGCCCAGTGGCTTATCATCTAGCTTTGCCTCTATCCTTGTCTGCTGTCCACAGTGTCTTCCATGTTTCGATGCTGAGGAAGTACTTGCATGATCCGTCTCATGTGATCGACCACAGTCAGCTTCAGTTGAGAGAGGACTTCAGTTATGAGGCGGTACCTACCCGCATTCTGGCTAGAGATGTTTTCCAGCTTCGTAGTAAGACCATGCCTATGGTTAAGGTTCAATGGTCTGATCAGTCAGAACATGAAGCGACTTGGGAGCTCGAGGAAGAGCTGCGTGCCAAGTTTCCCTCCCTTTTCGATCAGTGGGGTGAGTCAATTTTAAGGACGAAATTCTTTTAAGGGGGAGGTAATGTTATAACCATAATTCATAACCTTATATTATATCTGTTACAATGTTATTCTAAGTTGGATTAATTTCTTTACTTATGTTAGTGGGACTTGGTCGGCGTTCTTTTAAGTGTTAAGGGCGAGGAGGTCCTTTGGCATCAAGATAATTAAGGTGATTGATTTATTAAATAAGGAAAGGAAACCTTATTTAAATTACTTCTTATTCACTTTCTAATCCCTGATCAATTTATTCACGTCAGTTCCATCGCGAGAGCGTTCTCCATCGTAGTGCTGAGCGACACTTTTCTCCCTTTCTCTCTCTCAATTTCTCACTCTGCTAAATGGTGAATGTTCTGCTGCAATCAGATTGGAGGTCTCCGCTGCTGTGTGTTCCTCCTTCGTTACTCAGGTTTGGATTCTCTGATTGTGTAGGTCGGTGTTGCGTTCTTCCCTCTTCTGTTTTCTGATTTTTGGAACTTCGGATTGCTGAATTCAGAGACAACGGGGTTGCTATCGATTTGTGGTTTGCACGGGTTGTGAGCTGTTGCGAATTGTTGGATTCTCTACGCGTTTGGTTCAGGTTTGTGTTGTAGATTGTGGGATTTTCCAGTTCTAGGTTCCTTCTCTTTGTTTCTGATTTTGGATTATCGTTTATGGGAATTCAATGGTTGTTCGGTTCTGTCTGGTTGGGCATTGTTCGGTGCGGGTTGCTGCTGCGTTCTGTGGATTTCTACACTCCAAATTGAGGTAGGTGGTTGGTTGATTCGGTTTGGAAGTTCAGCCATAGGGATATTGCAAGGGTTGTTCTCTGATTTTGTGTGTGATTCCCTTTGCGTTTTTTTTGCGTTTTCGGATGGCTAAAATCCCATGGTTCTCTGTATTTTTCTGTGATTCGGTGTGTGTACCAGTTTGACAATTCGTGGTGATGTTTTTGCATTATTTTCTCTCTGTTCGTCTTCTGGAAATTGCAGTTTTCGCGCTGTCCGAACTTCCGTCCCAACTTTGAAGTTCGGACAGCATGTTTTGAGCTTCTGTATTTTCGAGTTTGGGGCATGTCCGAACTTCAATCCGAACTTTGAAGTTCAGACACCCCTGTTTTCTGAAATGATTCGAGCTTCGAAGCTCGGACTTCACCACATAACTTTTTCCGTAAAACCGTCCGAACATCAGTCCAAACTTCGATGTTCGGACACTTTGAATTTCTCTTCTGTTTTCAAATCGACTTGTGTCCGAACTTCAACGTTAGGACACAAGTTCGGACACCTTACTGTTTTCAGCGTAACTTCTTCGTTTGAACTCCGATTTGAGTGTCGTATGCGGCGTTGGATCCCTTTTGACCTGTACTACTGATATCTGAGTGTTTTGGCATATTTAAATGCAAGTTTGCTTCTGATTATGCAATCCTTCTGTTTTGGGACATTACACTTTGTTATTGAGCCGTGAATGGCTGGGTCGAGCTATTCCGTGGTATACCATGTAGACGTCGTTCTGAGTGTGGGTCATTCCCTTTCTGTTCTGTGGGTTGATGAACCATTTGGCTCTTTAGAGTCATTTCTGCGTTGTCGAGAGATCTGTTACGATCTATGGGTCTTGGACCCCTTCTGAGTGTGTGCATTGTGTCTTGTCCCTTTTCTGTTTAAGAACTCTGATTGTTTCTGAATCGGGAACTCTTGTGTTCCATTCTGTTTTTGGTTTTGAAAGCTTCTGACTGTTTGGGAAATTGTGGATATAATGTTTATCTTCTCCTTCTTCTGATTTCAATTGTTTTGAGCGACCTCACTGATGACGGTCGCTGCTTACTGGGCATAGTGTATGCTCACCCCCCTACTCTCACTGTTTTTGCAGATTGATCAGTGAGGATCATCTTAAGTTTCTGGAGCTATAGTATTTAGCTTTTTGTTCGTTCAGACTATTGTTTATGATGTTGTAGCCTACGGGCCTTACACTGTTTTGACTTCTGTTACTGACATGGATATGTATTTGGGAGTTGTGTTAACTTCAGTTGTATTTTGATACTTTGGTTTATACTGTTATGAAAGCATTGTTTTGGGCCTTGATTCGATTGTTAGTTTTAGAGCCTTGCGTTATTAGGTAGTAATACGTGGCGTGTAATGCCCCTGACTCTTAGGCCGGTTTTGGGGGTGTTACATGTACTGTGCGTTCGGAACTAAGTATTTCCGGCGCATCATAAGTGACATGTTTTCTCTATGTGAACAATAAGTTATTGTATAACGAGCTTATCATGGGATTAAAAATATTCTCTAGGCTCTAATGAGTTTACTAACTCACATGTCGGGGCATGTGTCCTCACTCACCAAGTTATGACATATGTATGTTAAAATGTGATATATGTTGTATGTGGAGTGTGTGGATCATGGGTATCAAACCCAGTTTGTGATAAGAGGAAATTAAGTTTAACCCGACTAATGGGTAAGTGTCGTCTAACAAGGAACTAGCTCCATTTAAGGAGAAACCCTCAAGGGTTAAAGAACACAATGAGTGATCTAACGAGTATTGTTGTGTTGACTGATTGTTGAGCCCCATTGTTGTGGGTATGTAATGTGTGGCGTGTTTATAGTTTTCATGCATGATTTAAATATAATCAACCGCATGTTTAGACGACAATTAGTTGTGCGTGGCCCGGTAGCATGCGGGCTGCACGATTACCATACCAGCAAAGGTGCTGAGCTCCCTGGGGGGCCACCCTTTCTTTCCTATTTTCAGGTACAAGGAGCTGGAAGCCGTTTGAGAGTAGGACGGGGTGATAATTTGTACATGGGTAGCTAATTTAATTACTTATGTATGGTAGGTGTAGTAAGACCGAAATTGTTGTCGGCATTAGTTTGTAAATACTCGGGACAGTTGGAATGTAAATGTGTATTGAATGTTAGAAATGGAACGGGTTGTAATGTGTAGTTGCTCGGAAATCTGGTCCATCAGACCGATACAATGTATATCAATTAGCCTTGTTAGCCACGTGGGTGGTTAACGGCGTGTAACACCAATGAGTTAAGTATGGTGATGAGTTATGTTTTCCGCTGTAGTTTGTTGTAATGGTTTGTTAAGTACTGTGGTTGTAGTTGGGGTGTTACACATGATCTGAAGCTAGCAACAGCGGATGTCATGTAAACCAATACTGTAAAACCAGTAAGAACACGGTGCGCGGCAAGCGACCACTACATGTGAATAAATCACACACGGCTATGGAGTTGTTAAATACAAGATGGTAGACAAACCGGGCAACAAGGAAACAATGGGCATTCCTATTGCAATCGCATAAGTGATTTACCGCAAAGAGTTTACGCCTCTACACTCTATAGGACTGAGTGTTTTGGTATTGCGCTTGTGCAGTAATGATCGAGTGGGATAGCTAGGAAGTTGGGAAGATGACGATTGTGGTAAAAGTAGAAGGAAACTTATGAAGTCAAAAGGACCGACGCATAGAAAATGCAAGGTCATACAAGTAAAGAACACTTGTACATAACCAAAAGAACTGGCATAATTTAGAAACTACTGACAACAGAGGAAGCGCTAGAACTAAGTAGTGGCTCAACCTCAACCGACAACATGTCGGGAGAACTAAGTGAATAATCACTCAAGTACACAATAGTATGTACATTGATCCCAGAAAGCTGGATAGAAAATCCGAAGCTTATTGAATTTGTGTACTGTAAGAGATATCACGTTAGATTGATAAACCTTATACCCAAGATAAAAAGGGATAAAAGGGTGATGTATAACACATTAAGCATAACGAGAAGGGCAAATAAACCCTAAGCTATCAGGGTCGCGTAACAGAAGCTAGTGGGCCCAAATTCTAAGGTTTAGTACACCAAATGAATAAATGGCTAATTATCAACTCCTTGAAGCCTCTAAGGCTAGAACCGAAACCGGCTAGGAGTTAAACAAACTCCGATGAGAATTCTTGGTGCAGGGACTAAACCAGTAAATTGGTTAGGACCCTTTGACCAGAATACATCGTATAATAGACCGCATGGAAGTTGAAACACTCTATGACGGCAAAACACCTTAGACCTATGTTCAACGTCGACATGTGGTAGATTACGTGGGTGTAATCCCTTTTTAAGGGGGGTAGGGCGAACACCGCGAAATGTATGTTTTACGTGATAGTGCGTAAACTACAATGCGCATAGCGCAAAAGAATTTTTTTTAATGATTGGTACCTATGTTACATACACATTTGTATCCACTCAATGTGTAAACTTGAGTATTGGTGAGATTAGAAGTGGAAAGGAGTATTGATTGTGAGAGATTGAGGTGAATGGAGTAGAGAAACTCCATGGGGAATGAGAACCCCGATTGAGGATAGTAGGGATGTGAGCCGGTATCAAACCGGTGTTGAGATATGAGTATGTTAGAGGAGTTTGATGAGTATGTTGGGAGAATTGTTGAGTATAAATCGGTATGATACCGATGTTGAACCTAGTGGGAAGTGAGTCCCCAAGGTAATTTGAGTTGGTTGTATTTGTGAATAATTTGAGAATAAGAATTGATTTGACTTGTAAATGATTTGAGGATAGAAGAACTAATTGGAGAACTAACTTTTGAAATTCTTGGGTATAGTAGTTGAAGATAGGATTGAGTAACAATTGATGAGATGAGTAGTAAATGAGTAAATGGATTCTAGAAATTGGTAAATGTATGGTTGTATGATTATGACTAGAAAGATTAAGAAGATAGAAAATGAAATAATGATTGACTTGATTGGGTGAATTGGGGAAGGAGGTGGAACTTGGTTTGCTAGCGATCAAGGGAAACCGAACACCAAAGTGGGGTGGATGGATAGTTCAACACCAATGTTGATCACATTGGGGTTGAATGGCTCTTGAAGCTCCGTACAAGTGGTCACGAGTAATAACGTTAGTAATAGGTGTAACTAACATAAATTGGAATTTGGAGTTGTATGAAGTTTTCAAAATGAATTTCCAAACTGATTTGGTATAAATGATTTTCTTCAAACTTGAGAATGAGGATTGGTTTTGAAACCACCCCCACGGGCGCTAGTGGATCTTTCATGGCTAGGCACCGGTATCGGGTTGAAACCATGGAGGTGAGGCTGGTTGTGAGTCGGTGGAAGTGATGATTAGTTTCAAAACCATTGTCACCCGCCGTGGCTGCAGCCTTAAGTCTTATGACCGGTTGAACGGTGGGCGTGTGTTTTGTATTTGTCCAAGGGCCGCCGGATATGAGTAGTCCGGTCAGGGAAGAGTACCCACTTTAGAGCCTGAGGATTCTCTAGAGGTGCAAATTAATTTGATCAGAACCAAAGGACCGTAGATCCAAAAAGAGTAAGTGCTCAATGTCATGACGGCCGTGAACCAGAGAGCGTAAGTGTTCAAACGTGACCGGTACCTAAGGGATCACTCGATATGGGGGAGGGTGTTTGCTGATGGACCCCCATTGAGAGATTGGACAATGATATTTTTCATTGCTATGCATGCTTGACATGTTGTTTGGATGTGTGATATGCGTTGAGTTAGGCTTTTGGAGTCGGACAGGTTATAGAGAGAGTATAACCATAGAACTAAGTACCTTGGTGACTAAAAATCTTAGACTCACTAACTTTGTGGGCAAAGTTCTTTAAGGGGGGTAGGTTGAAATACCCTGAACTTAGTTAGGGTGATTAAATTACTCTAATACGATATTGAGGGCCTATTAGTTCCTAATGAACTTTGGTAAAAAGAATAAATCCAAAAGAAAAGAGAAAACGCTTTAAAAGCGAAAAACGCTAATTGAGCGTTAAGTGACCCTAGGAGAAATACAACCTCGGAAAGGGGATTGGATGGATTTTAAAGGCTTAATAATGCCTAAATAATATATGGGAACAGTACCCGAAGAAAACGGATCCAAATAATGAGTTCAAACGCTAATAAAGCTTTAGCGCACATTTTTCGAGAAAACCCGAAAACGTGACTTTAAGTGGTCAAATGAACCCGTAAAAATTATAGTTCATTAAATAACTATAAATAAACATTAATGGGAGTATAATAACCATTAAAATTAAAGAAACAAGAAAATTCCGGAAAACGGGCCCGGTTAGTGAATAGTGCTAAAACCGGGTAAATAAACGAGCGTTTTCTATAAAAGACGAAAAACACTCCAGCTTGTACATATATGTGGGGCCAGTTTTTAAAGATTAAACAGCCCCCCTCACACACACAAATAAGCTAGAAAGAAAAAAAAGAAAGAAAAGGAAAAGCAAAAGCAAAAAAGTACAAAACTACCTTTTTCCCTCTCTCTCCTCCATTTCTTTCTTTTCTTTCTTCTCTTTCCTCCTTCTCTTCCTCCCAGCCGATTTCTTCCCCTCCCTTCCTCTTCCTTGCGACAGCTCTCTTCTCCCATGGCTACTCAAGCCTTCATTGTCTTGCCCAAGCTCCATTAGAGCTTAAATAAAAAAATAAATACATATTCTTCTTCCTCTCATCATCCTCTATCATTCTCTCTTTTTAAAAGTCTAAAAGGATGAACTTCATCTCCATGGTTTTTCCCCATTTGAAGAGAAAATGGCATCATTGAGTAGCTTGGAGTCTCCTCTCTCTCCTAAGGTAAAAATCTCCAAGAAAAACTCATTTTTCTTCCTTCTCCTTTGGTGACCGATTTTTCCCCTCTTTTGATACCTTGTTTTCTCCTTGTTTTGAGCTTCATTTCAACCCTCCAATGGTGGTGGGACTCTCCCTTTGATTCATGGGTGAAAACCCCTCTTGAACACTCCAAAGGTAAACCCTAACTTGTGGTGTTTAAGCTCTTTCTTTGAATTAGAATTTTTCTAAGGGTTAGAGGTTTGATTTTATTCATTTTGTGCCTCTTGAATGTTGGGAATGGAGTTTGGCAACTCCATTGCCCATTTGACTGAATTGGAGAAGGAGAAGAGGGTGAGGTGAATTTAAAAGAGACTTGGAAAAATTAAGGTAAAAATCTACCTTAAACCTTGTTTTAATTGTTTTAGGATTTAGGATGAGTTAAATTGAATAATGAACCCAAAATATGAAAAAAAATGATGTGTTTAGTTGATTTTGAGAGAGCTTGTAAATTGTTGGTTTGAATTGAGGGCCTTGGAGCCGAATGATTTGAGTTTGTGGTTATATTGTGGTCTATTAAGATTTTGGAGCTATATTGTGATTTGGTGAATTTTGGATTGATATTATGTGCTGGTAGGACCCTTGTAAGGGTGTGGCTTTATTAGGAATGAAAATTGATGAGAGTGGATGGATTGGGACATGTTAGATTTATGGGGAAGTTATGGCGAAAATTCGGTAGAAAATAAGTGTTTTAAGATGACTTAGTGAATTGGAGAACCTAGGTGTTTATAGTGTTGAGTAGAGTGGAGTGGTAGCCTTGGAATGGTAGGTGGAGAAAGGATATAAGAGAGTGTAAAATTTGTAGCATAATGATGCTAGGTAACTTGGAATTTGAAGAAAAAGAGTTAGTGTTATAATAGTGGGAAATGAGAGTTGGACTTGGGTTTTAGAAGTTCCTTTATCTAGGAATGAATTGGGAATGGTCAATAGGTGATTTGGTAAGTTTGGTAGGAGGTAAGAACAATCAAAAGGAAGTAGAAATGCACAAGTGTGCAAAATGCAAGAATGTGAAAATTGAATTTGATGAATTTGAGCAAGAATTGGGTGGTGGATTAAACCAAGGATTTGAGGTGGTTTAGAGCATGTTTTGAGGTGTTTAATTATGTAGGAAACTTATGGAAAGTTTATGGAATGATTAGGGGTGGATTAAGGGTTGATTTGGGGTTAAAAATGACCTTAATAGCAATTTTTAGCAGGGTCTGGGACCTAGGATATGTACCAAGTCCCGGACCGCATCAAAAAATAGGCCGAGAGTGAATGCAGAAATTGGTGCGGGACTTAAGTCCAGGACCAAGTCCCGGACCAGGTGTAAAATTGAGCCGAGAGTCACTTTTTGTATTGGTCCAGGACCTTGTGTAACACCCCTACCGCTAATCCTTTACTTACCGTCCATTCACCCCATTAATCCTAACTACTCACAGCGGAATACTACTACTACGGCGGGTGATACAACGCCGCTAACTGCCCATACGGCTAGCTAGGCTTACACTACTTACGGTTACAGTCTGATGTCTAAATGATACCGAGCTACTATATTACATACCACTTACAAAATACCATATACTTACAATGTTGGATTACCGAGTATCTAAGTGTATTCAATTACATCCTTTCACTAGCTTCCAAAAATAATGAGTTTAAACAAACAACTCATCTATACCCATTCACAATTCCACAATATCCAAAAGAGTGTACCCCATGGTACACTGGCTAAACAAAAGGCCTATAGCCATGTACAACTTGGTACACCTTTCACAATTCATTAATTACAACAAAAAAGAATCATCTTGAATTCATGAAGTCTTCACCCTTCACGAGGACCTGCAATATATTAAAAACAGTGCCCCAAGGGGCTCAGCAAAAAGCTGCATATAAACTTCGTATATACCGCGTGCTAACTAGGGTACGCCGACTATATAAGGTCGACTGTACATGCGGTTCATTATTATCATGCATACATGCTTTACATACATCACACAATCATACACAATACAATACACAAGCCAAAACAACAATACAATAGCATACACAATACTTACCTTCTCAAGGGTTAGCCAAATTACACATCCGGGTTAATCGGATGCTTATTACTCTTTTACTCATTACACACTACTTACACAATCTTTTTCTTACTTTACTTACTTACTTTTTCATACTTGTTTACTCATTCTTACTTACTTACTTTACTCATGTTAAGTCGGTATGACCTCCGGGCAGGGACTACACCGTCCCACCATCGGGTTTTACTTGGCTCACTAATCCAGGATGCTACCCATTTAAGGGGTTTGGGTCGTGGAAAAGTTTAAGATCCATGAATTGGATCCAACCTCTTGTGTCTTCGCCTCTTCACGCGTGGCCGAAACTATATCGGACTTCTACTCATTCCAATTTACCAATTTATTAAGTTAGATTGGTTAGTTTATTAGGAATTAGTTAGAAGTCCATCACCAATGTATTCGGTCACAACACAATACATCAAGCATACACACATTCATTATCATCCATACATTTCATGAATTATACAAACTATGATTTAAAGATAATACCCAAACAAGGAACAATATCAAATATTCACAAGTAAGCATAATAGTTCTGATTCGTGCATTTATCTTGTTAGGTGATCAATTAGCACACAAGCACACAAATCAGAGTAGCCAAGGTAGCATACGGGGCATGAGAAGTTCATACCGTTCACCGTTGTGCTTGCATCCGACTTTCCTTCGGTGTTCACAAATCAAGTCCTATAACATACATGGAGTTGTATGGTTAATGACCTATTATTTATTTAACCCTCATTCCATTACCTTTCCCTAGGCAAACTTACTAATTCTTACAAGTTACAAGTGATTCGAAATCCATTTCATACTTCAAGTTTTATTCCCTTACTCAACAATGATGTACTTCTATGTATATATGTACATATATATGGGGGTATACATATATATATATATATACTTATTATAATTATTAATAATATTTTTTTTTTGTATGACTCGACCGACCTTACCCAGGGTCGGACCCAAGGTCGGTCGAAGTCAGTAAGTTAATACGCTGGAATAATTCAGACCCGATGCTAACAAGAAATTTGTAGGAATAAAACTATATATAAAAAGAATAAAATGATAAACTAAACCTACAACTCTACTACGGGTAGCAAAATAAAACTCGGTCAGAGTATAGTGTAAATATATTACGACCGAGAGTATCGAACCCAAGGGACTTATAGAAAACTAGTCCTAATCCGGGCAAAAGCCTATTCTATAATAAAAGGGGGGAAAAGTAAATATGATTCTAAACTAAGAAAACAAAATAAACTAACTTTGATTTTGGAAGATTATCAATGTAAGGGAAACGTAAGACCAATAATCAAGGGTGGCAAGTCTCAAAGAGGATTTGGTCTCGCAAAATGCATATGCCGGGTGACATGCCGGACCTCCGATACCCAACATATTCATGGCCTTGAATGTGCCGGACAACTTCCATCCGGCACTACATCCGGTATCGTGCATTTCGTAAACAACACTTCCAGATTTGGTTCTGACAAAAGGAACTCAATATTCATACTTGCATCGTGCATAGCTAATGCCGCGAATACAACCAGAATAATGGGGAAATAGGAGATTAACCCAAAACCTAAGCATTTGTTGCCCACTTTTCAGGATAACAATATTAAAGATTACCGAGATCCTAATCTATCCTATTCTTGCTTTGAAAGCCTTAAACAGGACTTAGAGATAAGAGAATAAGTGGCTATCTTATTCCACTTTGCATGAAGACTAGAAACCTCCGTTAAGAAACATGAAAATTCCATAAATGATCATAAGAGTTTTACAAGGAAATCTTCTCTAACAAAAAACCTAACAAGGATTCTGCATCACCATCCACACAACTACAAGAAGAGAATACAAACGGGGAGAAGGGGATGTTAATAGCCTTAACCCGTCAAGGTCTTCTTCTTCTCTTGCGTGGATGGATCTGTAGACGTTCCTTGGACACCAACAATGGAGTGGGGCGGAAATAGAGTATGAATGGAGTGTATTTGGTATGTTGAAGTGTGCCAAATGATGTAGACTCACGACCTATTTATAGGGCTTCAAAATGTCGTTTGCCAGGCGTCGTGCCGGATCACCAGTAGCCGGCACACGTGATAAATGTGCCCAACTGTTAACGGTCAAAACCGCCAATTCCGCGCGAAACAGTACATATGTCGGTTAAAAGCATCCCGGCATCACACCCGGCACTAGATAAATCTCCAACGGTCAATAACTGTCATCATCTAGTCAACCGTGGCGACTCTTCACCTATGCCGGATGAGATCTACCCGGCATCGTATCCGGCAAAGCTCCTTTTCCGATCTATGCTCATGCCGTGCAGGATTAATCCGGCATTAAGTCCGGCATCACTTGAACTTTTGCCTAGAAAATCATTCCTTGCACAGAAAACTCATAAAAACATAAGTCTGTACAAATAATATACTTTAACACATAATAAACATAAATAACACATATATAACTTTATTTAGATAAATATAATACTAAATCTAATGGGTAAAATATGATAAGTCTGCGGCTTATAACCAGACCGACCTTGCAAGTCCGGTCCCAAGGTCGGTCCATTCCAGTGTGTTCTGGGTTCGAGATTCTGGACTCGACCGACCTTGTAAGTTCGGTCCCAAGGTAGGTCCATTCCAGTAGGTTTCATTACGGGAAAATTTCAGGCCGACCGACCTTGCAAGTCCGGTCCTAAGGTCGGTCCATTCCAATAGTGTAACACCCCAACTGCTAATCTCGTCATTACCTCTTAAACTGTCACAATTACCAATCAACTCGCAGCGGAACTCTAAATACAACAGAGGGTGATACAACGCCGTTAGCCATCCATATGGCTAACCAGGCCAATCTCACATACAGTAACGGTCTGATGGACTGGAACAACTGAGTACACATTACATATACTTTACTCAAATCATTTCTTTACTATACCGAGTCTACAATATGTGGATGCCGACAACATATTCGGCCTTACACCTCTTTCAATACATAAGTAATTAAATCCAACTACCCATGCAACCCACCGACCCGTCCTACTCTCGAACGGCAACATCTTCGGTGTACCTGAAAAATAAAAATGTTGCCCCTAGGAGCTCAGCTTAACGCTGCATATGAAGTTCGCATACCCCGAGCGCTAACCAGGGTACGCCGACTACTTTGTCGGATATACATGGAGTTCATTTTAGTTAACAGCATGCATCATAGCAATACAATATATATGTATATTACTCAAGGAATCTACATCCAATCACGGAACACAATTCCTAACTAACATAACAAGGTTGTTAGTTGTATCAGTTTACTCTTAGGCCTTGAGGGTTATACCTCACTATGCCTTGTTTACTTATTCAATATCTCACCCGCTCTCTCGGGTTACTTATTCATATACACACCCATTCTCTTGGGCTACTCGTACTATACTCACCCATTCTCTCGGGTTACTTATACTCATTACCTCACCCACACTCTTGGGTTATTTACACTCAAGCTCTTGTAGATTCTTGAGACACCACAGGTCTCCTACGTCATGGTTGCGACTCTTAATACATACTTAGGCCAAAACTCATGGCTCTCAAGCATAGTCTTACTTCCCCGGTTTGACCCTACTCTAGTCTAGCATGGTGGGAAGGTTCAACTAGCTCACGGAACTCTCTCTCTTAGTTCCTAACTCTTTTACATAGGTCCGACTACTCTCGGACTACTCTCATACCCATACATTCCTCTCTCGGAGTTATAATAATATTATGTATGTTAGTCTAGAAGCATCACTCTCGATGTTTCTAATGACTTTGGGAACATTACTTAAGTTTGGTTAATCTTAGGTTTTAAGAGTTACCCATACATTTCACTTACTCATACTTTCGGTTATTTCCTTATATCGGTAAAATCCTCATATAGGAGGTCGACCATGTCTCAAGGGAGCTACTAATCCCTTAGGTCTCTTTTACCTTCTTTACTAGTTCACATCTTCGAACTATCTTTAATCCTCTTGAAGGAGGTTCACTTATCTTTCCACTCCCATTTGTTTCATGGATTGTTTCAATATGGTTTTCTAACTGTTATCGGGTAATTACTCAACCCGTACTTCTCCTCACAATCTAGGGAGTTCATATGTTTGCGTTATCGTTATACTTGAATGGATAGTTTGTGTGTTTGCACGTTTTCGATATCACAAGCATCGACCCGATCTATGGGTCTCTAGCCAAACGCTACTCACTATGAGTCGGTCTTTACTCTATGTTAGACCGCACCGGCATACAAGTATGTTAGCTAATTCAACATACAACATGACATACATAATCAAACAAGGGATTATTTTCATGCTTTAGTCTTGATTAAGCCGGCACACAAACACACAAATCAATGTAACTCGGTTAGCACGCGGAGTATGAGAAAATCATACCTTTCACCGGGGTTCTTACTTTAAACGTGTCATCTCACCATGCTCGGTTCACACACGATCCTCTGATAATGTTTCAAGCATTATTATTAATACTAAGATCATACGGTACATAATTAAATGCTTCTCCCGTACATACCCCGTTATCACGTTATCTCGGTTTTACTCTTGTTAATTTGAGTTCACACTTCTCAATCACATCTAACACTTTCTTACACTTCTTAGGGCCTTTACATGTCACCAAACAAGGCCTAAACGTCATCTAACATCATTACCATTCAACTCCCCATCATTAGAAACCTTTAAAACACTCTCTGTAGGATTCTGGGGGTGGTCCGGGACTTGGTCCCTACCTTAAGTCCCGGACCAATGCTGGTCTTAACTCTCGGCCATATTTTTGAAGTGGTTCGGGACCTTATGCATCTCTTAAGTCCTGGACCAAACCTGCACTCGAACTCTCGGCATGAATTTCAATATGGTCCGGGACCTTGTCCATATCTCTAGTCCCGGACCAGGTACAGACTTCTATCCTCGGCCATTATTTATGGGGTGGTCCGGGACATGGGCAGGGACTTAAGTCCCGGACCTATCAAACTGGAACACTCTCGGGGGTATTTTAGGCGGTGGTCCGGAATATGGTCCTAGACCTAGTCCCGGACCCTGCTGTAGTTTTGACAGATTTGGCATTTTCCAATTCTGTTACAACCTCATTCTTTCACCATTAATTCTCCAATCTTTCCCACTTATAATCTACATGTTTTAGCACTTAATTACCCTTCTAAATCACCTTAATCCAACCACCAAGTCTTCTCACTATCTCTTGATTATTTCACTCAAATACACTTATACTTCATAGTTGGTACTCTTGTTCTTCTAACTTTGAAACAGATTTCGGTACCCTCTTCTTACCATTCAAACTACCATCTTTAATGCCATTCCTAGCACTCATATGACATTATTTTTACACTTAACACACTCTTCTTCTTAGTTTGGTTTTCAACCATTAATCACTCACCAAACACCTCTTAAACACACCTAGTTTCTTCCATTAAATGAAACACTCAAGTCCACACTCTCCTAAACAAATTTTGACAGCACTTGGCTACTTTCTATGCATTCTCACCACACCAAATATACTCACAAACATACTCTTCACCCCTGTTTTGTTTAGGCATCAACAACACATCAAATTCCCATTGTTCACACAAATAAACTAGCTTAGACTCAAGCTTATTTCCCACACTTAACCAACATTAAAACAGCTTCATTCATCATCAAATTGTAGCATATCAGCTACACTAATACAAGACCATCCACACTACTTTCAAAAATCTATTTTGCAAGAAGATAAACCAACTCAAGGTGAGTTCATTACCTTGTAAATTTTCGGTTTTCACTTCCCTTCTTCCTCTTCTCTTGTTCACTCTTTCTCTTCTCGTTTCCACACCACACAAGGGAGTGTAGATTGCTAACTACAATCATATTCCCACACCACACAATACAAATCAATTTAATTCAACTTCCCTCACAAAACTAGTATTTAAGAGCTAGTTTTTAAGGCTTAACCTTGACATTACCTTAGAGTGTCCAAATGAATAGCTAGGCAATCAATTGATGGAATTTCCAACACTCCACAAAAGCATGGAGGAGCCGACTGAAATGGAAGAAAATTTTCAACGTGGGGAAAATTTTCCAAATTGCAAGAACAAGCTAAAAATGAGTAAAGCTCTTGCTTATAATTACCTTAAGGCATCAAGGAGGTGAAGGAGAGTCAAAATCAACTCCTCAAGCTTCAAAAGGCCCAACACCCAAGGAAGTGAAGGTGGAGGAATCAAGATTTTGTTGTGTGGAAAACGAAGCCCTTGACGATACGAATCTAACGGTAGCATTTTTGTGATTCGGTGAAGAAATGAACAAGTTAGAGGAGAAGAAGATGGAGGTCGTGAGCTTCCTTCTCAAATCGGTAATATTTACAGAGGAGGAAGAAGAAGATCGATAGAGGGCTGGGCAAAACGTGAAATAAGGAAAGAAAGAAAAGGTGAGAGAGTACTTAAAGCACTTTTACTATTTCACTTTTGCTTTATTTATTTATCTTGTCTCTTATTACTAAATAACTAGCAAGATTATTAATGTGTGTGTACACACTAATTAAAGCCGGCCCCTATTAATTAATAGCCCGGGTCTTTTTTTTCAACTTTTCGAATTAACGCGTTTTGTCTCCCGGTTCCGACACTATTCACTTACTGGGTCCGTTTTCCGGAATTTTTCTCGTTTCTTTATTTTTAATGGTTATTATACTCCCATTAATACTTAATTATAGTTATATAATCAACCATAATTTTTACGGGTCCGTTGACCACTTAAAGTCACGTTTTTGGGTTTTCTCGAAAAACGTGCTTTAAAAACTCCGTTAGCGTTTTAATCCATTATTTGGATCCGTTTTCTCGGGAATCATTCCCGTATACTAATTAGGTCTAACTAAGCCTTAGGAATCCATCTTGGACCCTCTCGAGATCATATATCCCTTATACTCATTTAATGCGCATTTTAGCGTTTTTCGCTTTTCAAGCGTTTTCTCTTTTCTTTTGGTTTTATTCTCTTTACCAATACTCTTTAGGCACCATTAGGCCTTTAATAATCATATTAGAGTAATTTAATCACAATTTTTAGATCCGGGGTATTAAAATCTACCCCCCTTAGGAACTTTGTCCTCAAAGTTGGTGAATCTTATATCGTTACTCTCATGGGCACGCTATGCCAAGGTTATAATACATGTATAACCTTACAGACTCCACAAGTCAGTCTCATTTCACACTACACATACGACACACATATCACAACATGTATAGCAATCAAAAATACTCTTTTTACTCTCTCCATGGAATCGGTCCGAAGACAAGAAGGCACTACAGTCCTCGAATCCATATTGAGTAATATACTAGTGATCCCTCAGGTACCGGTCACGTTGGATGCTTACACTCTCTGGTCCACGGCCGTTTCATGACAAATGGGCACTTACTCTCTCTGGCCCACGGTCCCTTCGGTTCTGATCAAAACGTTACACATATACATATCCTCAGGCACTCTGGTTGACTCACTCAACACAGGAACGTCTCAGGGTACTCTCCCCGTCCCGCTGCCTTTGGAAGAAATCACACACTGTCACCGCCCCAACCGGTCACTTAGGACCGCCGCACGTACGGTGAAATGGTTTCAAAACTAATACACGCCCACCGTTCTACCGGTCATAAAGACTTAAGGCCGCAGCCATCGGCGGGTGATAGCGGTTTGAAACCCAGTTTTCATATCCACCTTCATACTTGAAGAAAATTCTTTTGTAAATTCCATTTGAAAATTCTTTTTAAAACATCACACAACTCCAAGTCCAATTTATAGTAGTTGCCTCTTTTCTTAGCGTGATTACTTGTGACCACTTATAGGGTGCTTCAAGAATCATTCAACCCTGATGTGATCAGTATCAGTGTTGAACTATCTTTCTACTCCAATTTGTGTTCGGTTTCCCTTGATCGCTAGCAGATCAAGTTCCACCTCCCATGTCAGTTTCAAACAAGCAGATAGTTAAACATTTTCGTTTTCTATCTTTTACTCTTTCTAGTCATATTCATAAAACAATCCATTTTAACTTATCTCAGATTCCTAGAACCTAGGTCATCCGTCATTATCAATTTTCTTTGCTTACTTTACCTAAGCAACTCATGGGCTCATCTTCTCAAATTGTTACTCAATTTAAAACATACATCATACAACTCCGAAGGAGTTTCTCTACTCCTCTTTTCATATTTATTACATACACATTACTCGCATCTCTCATGCACAATACTCATACTTACACAATGAATGGGTACATATGTTTATGTAACATAAGTTCCAATCATCAAAACAATTTCTTGTGTGCTATGCACATAGTAGTTTACGCACCTATACGTAAAACATACTCTAAGCGGTTTCTCGCCCTACCCCCCTTAAAAGGGGTTACGCCCGCGTAATCGACCATATGTTATTACTAAACATTGGTTCACTAATTCGAGTATCATGAGTGTGTTTTAACTTCAATGCGGTTAATTAACTCATAACAGGTTCCGGTTCTAGCCTCCAAGGCTTCAAAGCGTTTAGGATTAGCCAATTACTCACAATTGCTAGGTATACTTAACCTTTGAATTACGGTCCACAAGCTTCTGCTGCGTGACCTGATAACTAGAGCTTAACTCGCCCTTTTGGTATTCCCAATGTATTATTTACTCCCTTTAATCCCTTTGTGTCTTGGGAATAAAGGTTTCTTAATCGTCGCTTGGTATCTCTTACCGTATGCGAATTCGATGAGTTATAAATTTTCTCTTCAGTTCTCTGGAAATCTATTTCGTATAGCACTGTATACCTTCGTGATTATTCACTTACTTTTTCCGACTTATTGTCGGTTGAGGTCAAGCTACTACTAAGCATGTAGTGCTTCTTCATTTAATAATGACTTCTGAATCATGTTTGTTTATTTGTTTATGTACAAGAATTCCTCATTCATACTACTCTGCATTTACCATTCATCGGTCCTGGGACCTGTGGGTTACAGCCCACATTCTTCGTGCATCTTTGGCCAACGGCTGCACGGTTATCTCTCTAGATTCTCACTCAACAGGCTTCGTTGACAATTCTCAATTCCTGGCTCTCCCACTCGATCATTACCGCACAAGTGCAATACCAAAACACTCAGTCATACAGAGTGCAGAAGCGTAAACTCTTGGCAGTAATTCTCTCATGAGATAGGAATGAACATGTCTCCTTTACCTCATTTTCTCATCAGCTTCATATCATTATCTGGCTATACTCTTACAACGGCCGCTTGCTGCGTACCATGTTCCTACTCATTTTCATGGCATCCGCTACTACTTTAGCTTCCGCCCAGGTGTTCTCGCCATTACACTATGGCTTGCCATTCACTTGGCTCAACAAATACGCTACTCTTTTGAATCTCACTGCGCTCCTTGCGCATTGTTTGCTCTGCAATTCACATTGCTCACGTACTGTGTTTACTACTTAACCGATTACTCTCTCGGTTTCTTTCCATCACTATCAAAGCCTTTCCACATACTATTTGTGTTCATATACCCCTTGGCAATATACACATGCTCAAGTATCACCACGCCGCTCTAGCGGTTTCACATAACATACTTAGGTGGTAGCCTTTCTCTGGAGGATTCACGCAATTGCCGCTCCATAGGCCCCACAATAACAAGTGGTATCCCCACTCTAAAGTAGTGGTTCATTTCCCACTTTCTTCTTATGCCTTTATGCATAGGTTCGCAATGTTTAAATCTACAGTTTGTAGTTAATTCTATCGGCTTACAGCCACCTTGCCTCGAGCCATGCTCTGAGCGGCTGTTTATACAAGTTCTTCTTCTCCGTATACCATTAAATGGTTTGGAGGTATTGCAGGGCTCTTTGATATGGTTGCCTCATCAAGCTTCTGTACATGGAAGGCCCTTTAAGTATCTTGGTATTATTTCATGCCCTTTGGCAACTTAGGGTATCCCGTTTCATGTGGGATCCCTTCGGGCTCTACCCGAGTGTTCGCTTTAACACTTGTGTTCTCAACACGATGTTTCGTTCAACTACTGTTGCCTCCGGCACTCTTCACGGATTGCTTCTGGGTGTTACTGAGTTGCGCCAATACTTCTGGCTCGAACTCGTGGGTATGTATAGTTGCGACTTCGCCTTGCGGCTATGTATAACTCGAACAACCCCGTTTAGGGTTGTAATGCCTCCCATTCTTGGGTAGACCATTGATTCTTTTTCCTTTAACTTCCTGGTCAGGTCGTTATTTTCCTCAGTGAGGTATGTCGTGGGAATCCTATCTCGTTTATCAAACATTGATATGATCATTTAAGGCATTCATCTTATTGCTTACACTGGTATTCATTCCAGTTATTAGGTATTTCCTCCTTGATTCCTGAGACATATCCAATGTCTATACTTAATACTCTATGCTTCTCGCACTTATCCACGCTATATCCTTAGGTCCATCACCTTACTGGTTTCTAGACTCCTTTAGCTTCGTAAACTTCTTTGTGTTCTTCGATCATTCGAGGTGTCCAAATATCTTGGTTTGATTGGCTCTTTCGTCCGTAGTATGGAGTGGGCTACTTCCCGTGTTCCGTACTCTACTTGTATACATACATGGAGTATCTTATTGATACGTTGCCACTTACCCGACTAACTCATAACTGGTCTGTCAGGCCCGCAAGCTCCTTCGGAGTGCAGTCATCCCATGTCTCGTTTGTGTACACTTGTAGTGTCAGTCACTGCAGAAGTGATTATCTGAGTGGTTAAATTGGTGTAAAAGAAAAAAAGAAATTAAAAACTCAAATTAAACGTCGGGCTGCAAACAAATCCCGGTCGTAGTAGTATAAACAAGTGTCGTATCCACAGGGAGATTGTTCAATTATCCTAGTCTTGGTAGTTAATTAAAAACTGTAAAAAGGGGTTTAGCCGGAGGCAAGCTGATTTGTTGTTCAGAAATAATAAAACAGTAAAAAGGCGAAAAGTGATGTGGATGGAAAAATGTATCCTAGGATAGCGGGGGAATTTCCTAAATTACTTAAACATATTTATAACCATGTCTCAATTATTTATTGTCTATTAGAGTTAATAATTGTCAGTTACGAACTCTTAATAATAGCCTTAATATTTTCCTGCTCAGTCCGGAGTGTAAATACTAAGATTAATTCCTTTGTGGTACTTAGACTATCTCAAAATCATATGTTGATAGTTACCAAAATAAATGCACTTGTTTGTCACGCAAAGCATTTAACAATATTTGCTGAAAGGAATTAAAACAAGTTAAAATAAGAGAGCAGGTGATAAATATTAATTTACGTAATATTAGAATTAAACCCCCATCCTAGGATACAATGAAAATTACTCAGACATTAACGGAGATAAGAAGATTACACAGATAGATTTTGACATTATTTCAGAAAAGAACTGGTCTGCTCTCGCTCGTACTGCTGCTCTTCTATTTCTTTTGTTTACTGCGGAGTGTGGAATGTTGTGGTGTATGGGAGGAAAATAGTGGAAGCGAATGGGTGAGTGTGGTGAATGGCTTCTTCAGACTCCTCGGTCGTGCGTGGTGTGCGTCGTCTTATGGTGTTGTTTGGGTAAGTTTATATAGAGGCAGAGGAGAAGAAGATCCGTCGAATTTGATTGCCGGTTGATTGCTCTCATTGATTGCAGGGGACAGAAATGAAACGCGTGAGAGATTTAAGGTAGGCGGTGCGGCGGAGTAGATGGATATGGCAGAAGCGAAGTTTGCAGACACTCGGGGGAAGGCAAGTTGCAGACAAGACGAGCGAAGAAAACTGTCACGTTTGTGTAATATACACGCGTCCGCGTGTGCGTCCGCCTAAAACTCATGCGGACGTGACTGAGCCGTCCGCCCGACCACTTGTGACGTCCGCTTCCGTGTCCGCCTGCAATCCACGCGGTCGTCACTGGTGTGGCGTTTGCTTAAGGACATCCGAGACGTCCGCCCTAATACCATGCGGACGCATGTGTTGTCTCGACTTATTTTCTTCATCTTTGACCGGCTCTAAATTCTTCGTTTGGACTCCGTTTCCGAGCCGTTTTACATCTATGGCGTTCGTCTCTTCATGTACTTTGCTCCTATCTTGGCTTTTCCTCATGTTTAAACCAATAAATTTTGAGATAATATCAAAAACATAAACTAGAGGAAAACATACGATAAGTGAGAAATGAGCAGAAAGTGCTGATATGATATATGAAATACACCTATAAAACATGGCTCATTTAGACACTTATCAGTCACACGCCTAGGTGAAGTATTCTGTTGCCAACTCCTCTTATATCGTCCTATGATATCTTACCGTATTCTTTGGTTTGGTTTTAAAATTTGGGGGTTGTTTGGCAATTTTTGTGTTTGAAATAAAAGTCTGAGTCTTGAAGTAAAATCTTCATGGCATTTCAATGCCGGTTACTTCTTACCAGGTCTGGCCTCTTGCTGACCTGTATATTCTTAGTATAATGGTCAGGCCATTCGGTCTTCTCAAGGTTTCATTTCAGAATTCTTGGGTTGTTTTTGCCATATTGGCTTCTCTCGCCTTTTTGGTAATTGCTAAGTACTGGTCGCTTGTCAAAGCGCCTCTTATTAGTCGCATTAATACTACACTTGCCGTGGCAAGTGCGCGGTACAGGCGTTTTTAGGTTAACTCATACCGGTCACGGTATTGTTCACGTCATATTTGGTAGCCTCGTCGGCTCTTCCTTGATCCCTTAGTTGGATATTTACTCCTTAGAGCTGCTTCTCACTATCCTCCTGACATGACTTCATTCATTTAGGTGCTTCTCCACTCTTGGAGTTCCTTAATTACTTGGTACTATGTTCTACCTCGTTGCTCGTTCCCACGTCTTTACTGTGGTTACCGAGGGTTTAGGTCACTTAGGCACTACTTCTGTAGTCCTGTTCGGGCATATCCGTAGTTATTTTTGTAGCTGTCTAAGCTACGCCCGCTAGTATTACAACCTCTTCGGGTGTGGCAGGGGGGTGTATCTACCCTAGACTAGATCTTAGTCGGCTGATATATCGTTGGTGGTATTAACTAACTATGGCGGCCCGTAGACTTGTGTCCCGGTTCTCGTTATTTCTCAAGAATCCGCCTTGTTGCACGGTTGGTGCTTTCCTTCTTGCCGCTGCTCGGCCAGCCGGGTTCTCACGATTGCAAGCATGTCGCCCCAAGCTGCCACAAATTCCGGTCTCCTTTGAATAGGATGTCTCGATCTCCCGCCATTGAGTGCGGTTCTTGTCATTCCAGCGGGATTCATCTCAGGGATTTTCCGATACTCAGGATCTACCGCATGACAGGTTTTGGTTCATGTAGATATATTAAAAATTGCCAGATCGGGTTTCCCGTCTCTCTGGCGTTCTTCCCCGAGCTTTTAATACGGGGGTTATGGAGGGCGGGTCTGGTATTGTAGGTAACCAGATCTTATTGGAAGTTCCTAACTAGCGCATCTCTCACGCTATCACTCAACCCTAACCCTTAGCCCTAAGTCTCTAATTTCTAACTCGGTATTCCTAAGCTCGGTATTTCCAGTCATCAGAGCGATACTTCGCTCTGATACCATTTTTGTAACACCCCAACTGCTAATCTCGTCATTACCTCTTAAACTGTCACAATTACCAATCAACTCGCAGCGGAACTCTAAATAAAACAGAGGGTGATACAACGCCGTTAGCCACCCATATGGCTAACCAGGCCTATCTCACATACAGTAACGGTCTGATGGACTGGAATAACGAGTACACATTACAGATACTTTACTCACATCATTTCTTTACTATACCGAGTCTACAATATGTGGATGCCGACAACATATTCGGTCTTACACCTCGTTCAATACATAAGTAATTAAATCCAACTACCCATGCAACCCACCGACCCGTCCTACTCTCGAACGACAACATCTTCGGTGTACCTGAAAAATAAAAACGTTGCCCCTAGGGGCTCATCTTAACGCTGCATATGAAGTTCGCATACCCCGAGTGGTATTAGGACACATGGGGGAACTTGTGGAGAAGTTTGGAGTCAAATGGGAATTTAGAAACAAGGTTCTAGAGCCGACCGACCTTAGGGACCGGACCTGCAAGGTCGGTCGAGCTCAGTTTACACTACCGGAAAGAGTTTCTGGAATCGACCGAACTTGGGGACCGGACTTGCAAGTTCGGTCGGGCTTGTATTTTGTGTACGAATTGAGTCTCTGGAATCGACCGAACTTGGGACCGACCTTGGCAAGTTCGGTCAGGCTTAAATTTCCCACGGGAAAAACTCTCGGGAATGGACCGACCTTGGGGACCGGATTTGCAAGGTCGGTCGGGACAAAAATTATCAAACGGTAATAAGTTCTGGAATGGACCGACCTTGGGTAAGGTCTGTCGGTAAGGTCGGATGACCCTAAAAATGAAAAAAAAAGAGAAAGAAACCCTAAGAAAGTTTAATGGTATTAATGGTACCCCATTAAGAGGGCATTGATGATTAGAGGTATAAAGACCTAAGGGATTAAGTTAAGTATAAACTTCAAAGTTTAAAGTTAAGTTGTAAGATTAAGTTGTAAAACTTAAGAGGTGTTAGGTGGGGATCATTATGTGTTAAGTAAGTTAATGAAGTTGAATTAAGTTAAGTGATTACAACCTAAAACTGAATCAATGTTTTAGGACTGAGAGTTTGGACTCCGGAGGAGAGTAAGCAACCAAACGACCAACGGTGAACGGTACAGTTCTTCTTGTGACCTGCTTGCTAACGAGGTGTCCCTCGGCTTGTGTGCTATTTGTTTTTGTGTGCTCACTGAAAAGATAAAGCATGCAACCGGAACATTATGTTTATTGTATTGTTGTGTGATGTTTGAAAACTAACACAACTTACCGTGAGAACTTACTAACCAACGCTTAGTAAAGATTTGAGTGAGACTAAGGAACGCTCCCTAATATTAGTTTGTTATAAACCGAAAGAGGTTAACCAAACATAGTCTTGAGACTACTACTAACTGGAACTTAAGGGGGGAGTGAGGAACCCGGGACTGACTCCGGTCATGCATGCTAAGGAAAGGGGGTCGGTATCTATAGCAGATTCGACTTCCGCTTAAGGACTAGTCTTTGGACTAGTAGCCTAGGGTCGGTTGGCCGGCTCAGCTACATTGGACATCCAATCCAAGGTAGGTGGCTTTAAGATGGCGTGGGGGGATCTAGCCTACATCCCCAACAATTTAAGAATGTTGTTTATTGCCGGTAAGTGTCCTGCTGCTGGCTAGGGTTAACCAAGCCTACAAAATAAACAACGAACTAAGGGTTAACCAGTTCCCAATGAGAGAACGGTTGGCATATATAAGATAAGGTTGAGATAAGTTGCAACCATTCCTATTTAAAGGATGGTTTGTATTATAAGACTAAGATAAGCTACATCCATTCCTTTTTAAAGGTTGGTTGTTTTCTAAGACTAAGATCTGATTGAGGTAAGATAAGGATGGACTAAGATTAAGAGGAAATAACTTAAGGAGTTAAAATATTAACTCTCTAATTAAGGGAACGCATTTAAGTCATTCATTATGTTTGAACTTTGATTGTTCATATTTGGATTGTTGTTACTGCACTTTCTATTATGTTGTGCATCTAATCAACCTCCATGCTATCGACAATTAGTCGTCGTAGCCACGTTAGCTTGGGGGGCCATGAGAGGATCGTACCAGCATTCGTGCTGACCCCCTTTGGGGACTTTTTTTACTACACAGGTGAACGTCAGGAGGCGGCTGTCACGAGAGTAAGATGGGGTACAAGCGTTACGGGTTAAGTGTGGCCTGCGAGTTGTGCATGTACACTCGTATGGCATTTTGAGTTAGTAAGATGTATAGGATGTGAGGGGATTGTAAGAAGGATACGTATTTGGTTAAGATTGGTATGTACAAATGTTCGGTATATTCTGTAGTCAGACCGTGGCAAGGTCCTGGGATGTATTTGAATCCGCTGCAGAGTTTGTATATATGGTGATAAGTTTGTGATAACCACGATTGGATCGAGATGGGGTGTTACAAGAAGCATCACTCTCGATGTTTCTAATGACTTTGGGAACATTACTTAAGTTTGGTTAATCTTAGGTTTTAAGAGTTACCCATACATTTCACTTACTCATACTTTCGGTTATTTCCTTATATCGGTAAAATCCTCATATAGGAGGTCGACCATGTCTCAAGGGAGCTACTAATCCCTTAGGTCTCTTTTACCTTCTTTACTAGTTCACATCTTCGAACTATCTTTAATCCTCTTGAAGGAGGTTCACTTATCTTTCCACTCCCATTTGTTTCGTGGATTGTTTCAATATGGTTTTCTAACCGTTATCGGGTAATTACTCAACCCGTACTTCTCCTCACAATCTAGGGAGTTCATATGTTTGCGTTATCGTTATACTTTAACGGATAGTTTGTGTGCTTGCACGTTTTCGATATCACAAGCATCGACCCGATCTATGGGTCTCTAGCCAAACGTTACTCACTATGAGTCGGTCTTTACTCTATGTTAGACCGCACCGGCATACAAGTATGTTAGCTAATTCAACATACAACATGACATACATAATCAAACATGGGATTATTTTCATGCTTTAGTCTTGATTAAGCCGACACACAAACACACAAATCAACGTAACTCGGTTAGCACGCGGAGTATGAGAAAATCATACCTTTCACCGGGGTTCTTACTTTACCGTGTCATCTCACCATGCTCGGTTCACACATGATCCTCTGATAATGTTTCAAGCATTATTATTAATACTAAGATCATATGGTACATAATTAAATGCTACTCCCGTACATACCCCGTTATCACGTTATCTCGGTTTTACTCTTGTTAATTTGAGTTCACACTTCTCAATCACATCTAACACTTTCTTACACTTCTTAGGGCCTTTACATGTCACCAAACAAGGCCTAAACGTCATCTAACATCATTACCATTCAACTCCCCATCATTAGAAACCTTTAAAACACTCTCTGTAGGATTCTGGGGGTGGTCCGGGACTTGGTCCCTACCTTAAGTCCCGGACCAATGCTGGTCTTAACTCTCGGCCATATTTTTGAAGTGGTTCGGGACCTTATACATCTCTTAAGTCCTGGACCAAACCTGCACTCGAACTCTCGGCATGAATTTCAATATGGTCCGGGACCTTGTCCATATCTCTAGTCCCGGACCAGGTACAGACTTCTATCCTCGGCCATTATTTAAGGGGTGGTCCGGGACATGGGCAGGGACTTAAGTCCCGGACCTATCAAACTGGAAAACTCTCGGGGGTATTTTAGGGGGTGGTCCGGAACATGGTCCTAGACCTAGTCCCGGACCCTGCTGCAGTTTTGACAGATTTGGCATTTTCCAAATCTGTTACAACCTCATTCTTTCACCATTAATTCTCCAATCTTTCCCACTTATAATCTACATGTTTTAGCACTTAATTACCCTTCTAAATCACCTTAATCCAACCACCAAGTCCTCTCACTATCTCTTGATTATTTCACTCAAATACACTTATACTCCATAGTTGGTTCTCTTGTTCTTCTAACTTTGTAACAGATTTTGGTACCCTCTTCTTACCATTCAAACTACCATCTTTAATGCCATTCCCAGCACTCATATGACATTATTTTTACACTTAACACACTCTTCTTCTTATTTGGTTTTCAACCATTAATCACTCACCAAACACCTCTTAAACACACCTAGTTTCTTCCATTAAATGAAACACTCAAGTCCACACTCTCCTAAACAAATTTTGACAGCACTTGGCTACTTTCTATGCATTCTCACCACACCAAATATACTCACAAACATACTCTTCACCCCTGTTTTGTTTAGGCATCAACAACACATCAAATTCCCATTGTTCACACAAATAAACTAGCTTAGACTCAAGCTTATTTCCCACACTTAAGCAACATTAAAACAGCTTCATTCATCATCAAATTGTAGCATCTCAGCTACACTAATACAAGACCATCCACACTACTTTCAAAAATTTTTTGCAAGAAGATAAACCAACTCAAGATGAGTTCATTACCTTGTAAATTTTCGGTTTTCACTTCCCTTCTTCCTCTTCTCTTGTTCACTCTTTCTCTTCTCGTTTCCACACCACACAAGGGAGTCTAGATTGCTAACTACAATCATATTCCCACACCACACAATACAAATCAATTTAATTCAACTTCCCTCACAAAACTAGTATTTAAGAGCTAGTTTTTAAGGCTTAACCTTGACATTACCTTAGAGTGTCCAAATGAATAGCTAGGCAATCAATTGATGGAATTTCCAACACTCCACAAAGCATGGAGGAGCCGACTGAAATGGAAGAAAATTTTCAACGTGGGGAAAATTTTCCAAATTGCAAGAACAAGCTAAAAATGAGTAAAGCTCTTGCTTATAATTACCTTAAGGCATCAAGGAGGTGAAGGAGAGTCAAAATCAACTCCTCAAGCTTCAAAAGGCCCAACACCCATGGAAGTGAAGGTGGAGGAATCAAGATTTTGTTGGGTGGAAAACGAAGCCCTTGACGATACGAATCTAACGGTAGCATTTTTGTGCGATTCGGTGAAGAAATGAGCAAGTTAGAGGAGGAAGAAGATGGAGGTCGTGAGCTTCCTTCTCAAATCGGTAATATTTACAGAGGAGGAAGAAGAAGATCGATAGAGGGCTGGGAAAACGTGAAATAAGGAAAGAAAGAAAAGGTGAGAGAGTACTTAAAGCACTTTTACTATTTCACTTTTGCTTATTTATTTATCTTTTCATCTTACTACTAAATAACTAGCAAGCTTATTAATGTGTGTGTACACACTAATTAAAACCGGCCCCTATTAATTAATAGCCCGGGTCGTTTTTTTTTCAACTTTTCGAATTAAACGCGTTTTGTCTCCCGGTTCCGACACTATTCACTTACCGGGTCCGTTTTCTGGAATTTTTCTCGTTTCTTTATTTTTATGGTTATTAAACTCCCATTAATACTTAATTATAGTTATATAATCAACCATAATTTTTACGGGTCCGTTTGACCACTTAAAGTCACGTTTTCGGGTTTTCTCGAAAAATGTGCTTTAAAACTCCGTTAGTTTTTAATCCATTATTTGGATCCGTTTTCTTCGGGAATCATTCCCGTATACTAATTAGGCCTAACTAAGCCTTAGGAATCCATCTCGGACCCTCTCAAGATCATATATCCCTTATACTCATTTAACGTGCATTTTAGCGTTTTTCGCTTTTCAAGCGTTTTCTCTTTTCTTTTGGTTTTATTCTCTTTACCAATACTCTTTAGGCACCATTAGGCCTTTAATAATCATATTAGTAAGTAATCACGATTTTTAGATCCGGGGTATTAAAAGTAGACTTCCGTCTTTGTAAATCTGGGCTCGACCGACCTTACACGTCCGGTCCCAAGGTCGGTCCAGTCCAGTGGTTTCATTTTTAGTCTGTTTTCAGTTCTTCCCTCTTACCCATTACTTCTCCATTGTTCCTACACTTAATCCCTCATGTTTTAACACTAATTAGGCCTTCTAATCCACCTTAGTTCATTCATTAACTCATTACCCATCTCCATACTAATTTACACACTTGTTTCCCAAATTTCATTTCAGCATTTACATTGTTTCTTCCTAGTATAGTTATGCTACAGATTTTGATTTTCACTCTCTCCTTCTATAGATCCCTCTTCTAATACCATTCCTAAGGCTTATAATGCATTACACATCTCTCCTAACCTACCCACTAACTAGTTCCAATTAAAATCTGTTTCAAGGTATATAAGTCTACCTAGTTAAACTCTTAAGTGTTATAGTTTCTAGGTACAATTTGACATAGTCTCCCCTGTATTTTTACATTCTCACCACATGTTTTATTCACATAACACTACCCATTTCACCTGTTTATCAACACATCAATATACAAAGCTCTCCAACACAATACTAAAGATTAAACACTCCTAAAATTTCCTGCACACAACATCTAATTCTCTCTAGGTTTCAACAAGTTTTTAAATGTCTTTTAAGCCTCAAAACAGTTTGGTTCTTCTTTCACATTACACTACTACTCATTACCATTTTCAATACACATTTAAACCATTAAAAGTATGTTACAATAGACATTACAAAACCACACAAGTGAGTGCAATTTACCTTGTTTCTTCACTAGCTTTTCCTTTCCTTCTTCTTTCTTCTCTCTTTCCTCTTTCTTTTCCCTTCCTCTCTTCCCACCGGTTATGGAGATTTAATTCTCACAAGCTACAGCCCATTCATTATACATTCTAAATTAAAACTAACCCTTAATCATCTTTAAAGCTTAAGGTGAGTTTTAGGGTTTAAGAATTGATATTACCTTGCAAGTGATGAGATGAAGTCTAGGATAGCTCAAGAACAAGATTTATACTCCTCCAAGGAAGCCAAAATAGGCTAGAACACAAGCACCAAACAAGAGTTTAGATTGAATTTTCGTTTTGCCAACAAGGGCTAGAAAAAGGTGAGGTTTCAAGATTATTTTTACCTTAAAATGACAAGGAGATGAAGGTGCTTCTAATGGTGGTCTTCAAGCTCCAAATGCAGCACACCCATGGAGATGAAAATAGGTATTTTCGAATTTTGAAAGGAGAAATGTGTTCTCCTTGATGAGAGGATTCCAATGGTATAAGTTTTGTAATTTTTGAAGGAGGTTAGAGTAGTCAACAAGAGGAGAGAAGTAGGGGTTTGTGTGGTTTTCTTCACTTCCCCATTGCTGTCGCCCAAGGAGGAAGAAGAGAAATAGAGAGGAAGAAGAGAGGTGCAGTACGTGAGTGAAGGAAATGAGGGAGTAGGAGAGAGAGTGAATAAAGTAAGTAAGTTACTTTTGCCTTTTTAATTTGTTTGTCGTTTGCACATAGAGGAGAATTAAGAGAGTGTGAGGGGGAAGGAAAATCGGCTACACCTAGCACACACAAACTGATTTCACATTTTTATTTCAATAGTGGACACACTAGTTTGGGTTATTTATGCTTTCACCCCACAACTTCCCATTTTTGACAATTTTTACTATTTTCTCGTTTTATAGATTTTATTGGCTCTAGACCTTCCATAATGTTTATTTAATGACTATTTGGTTGACCAAAATTGTTACGAGTCTATTTGACCCACTTAAACTCATGTTTTCCCGGTTTCCTCGAAAACGCGCTTTAGGTTCGTTTGTGTTTTTAATTCATTTTAAGGATCCGTTTTCTTCGGGATTTGTTCCCTAATATTTATTTAGGTATAATAAAGCTTCTAAATTACTTATTAGCCTAATTAATCACTATTTTTAATTACAGGGTATTTCACCTTGGGTCCGGACCAGGTCCCGGACCACCCCAAAAATGCATAGAATGTGTTTTAAAGTGCCTAGAAGATGAGGATTGATTGGTATTGGTTTTAGGAGTTGTTTAGGAGTTTTTTTGACCTTTAAAGGTCCTAAGAAGTATAATCAAGTGTTGGAAGTGAGTGAGTAAGTTGTGAGTTTAAGTACACTAAGTTAAGAAATAACGGGATAACGGGGTAAGTACAGGAGTAGCAATTATGTACCTACCGTAACGCCTTAATATTAATTGAACCATTTGACATGAAATAGTGGTTCAAGAGTAAGACACAAGGAACAAGTGTGAGCCAAGGAACGTGAGAACACCCGGTAAAGTTAACCCCTGTGAAAGGTATGATTTCCTCATGCTCTGTATCCTAACTTAGTTACCCAATCTATGTGCTTGTTTGATTGTGTGATCACTTAACAAGATAAATGCACGAATCGGTTTGTTTGCACTTGGTAGTGCTTGTATTGTATTGTTGTTTGTTGGATTGAATTTAAACTAAGTTTGTATAATTCATGAAATTGATGAATGGTGAATGAGTTGCTTGCATGTGATTGTGTATTGTAGTGCGGCCCATAGTTGGGTCTTGTTTGAGTAGTGAGTCGTAGGAAGAGTCAAGTGTGAAATAATAAATGTGGGAACACACCAAAACTATCGAACCAATGCACGGTAACATAAACCTATAACTCACTAGAACGTGAGAGAGTATACGGGAGTAGTAACCTCCTGATTACGACTAGAGAATCGAATTGATTAAATCCACACAATAAATATTAGTGGAAGTATATGAGTAACCTCTATCTAGAGGATGGATAATTGTTTAAATTATGAACCTTGAGTAAGTAAAGCATGGTAAGGGATCACCAAACCCCTTAGAGATATAGTCGAACCCTAATGAGAGGAACCGACTAAAACGAACAATGTTACAAACATGAGAGTATTCGATAAGTTGGGTAAAACCTTAAATCTTAGAATACTAGACATTGTGGAATTCCCTAAGCTAATGGATGTTATTGAGAGAGATACTTCTAAGCTAATCCTTGAGATTGTGAAATGATTCCGAGAGTGGAGTTTGGGAATTTGAGTAGTCTGGTAGAGAACTGGACATTGGTGGACTTGAGGAGCTAAATGCATAGCCCCTTTTGTATTTGTAAGCCCGGTGGTGGGTCTGGTGTATGACCTTGCCCGGAGGTCATGAGTATGACTTAACATACACCATTAAGTATTGAGTTGAGACTTGAGAGAATTGAGTTGTAATTGAGTATTGATTTGAGATTGAGAGTACAAGGATTTGAGTAAGTGTAACCCTAGTGAGAAGGTGACAATGTAGAATGAATTGAGGCATGGTGAGGTATAACCCTCAAGCCTAAGTAAAGAACAAATTAAACTAACCTCTTGATGTGTGTGTTAGTGTTGTGTTCCTTGTTGAACCTTGAATGTGGTATAATACATATAATGTATTGTTGTCTTGCATGCTGTTTAAATTTAAATGAACCGCATGCTCTCGACCAAATAGTCGGCGTACCCTCGCTAGTACGCGGGGTATACGGAAATCATATGCACACAATTTTGTTGAGCCCCTAGGGGAATCGTTTTTATTTTATAGGAACATTGAGGATGATCACCGTTCGAGAGTAGGACGGGGTTGTGACTAAGCATGGGTAGTTGTTCAATAATTGTATTCGTTGTATTACGGAATTGTAAGACCGAAAGGTCATCATTAGACTTGAGAATTATAGATACTCTGTATAGAACTGTATGGAGATTGTATTTGTATATTGTGGAATGGAAGTTTGTATTTGGTTTGGAAATTGATTAAGTAATGGAAGTATCTTTTGTATAGTGTACTCGGTATAAGACCCATTAGACCGATATTGTATTTGTTTGTTGCAATTGGGTTTGGGTTGGCCTAGTTAGTCACGTGGGTGACTAACGGTATTGTTTCACCCCCCGGTTGTGTTGGAATTTCCCTGCGTTATTTTTGGTATATGACGGGTTAGAGGATAATGGTGTGATCACCGGTAGGGGTGTTACACCCATGAAGCAAAACTAAAGCAGAAACCGAAGTGTGAGCCTTCAATAGAGCTAAAACCTGCAAATCAGACGGAATATAGGGGGTGAGCAAACCACAACTCAGTAAGTGATAAACTTCATCAGCATAAGCGTGCTCAAAACATTTTTACAAAACATAGCTTATATAGATATAAGTTAGCAAATCAGATTCAAAATCAAAATGAAACGGAAGCACCTCAAAATGATACAAAGTTAAATGCAAAGCAGAGCAAAATAGAGGTCAAAAAGGTATAGCTTGACAGTGGAAGACTTTTACAGAAACTATAGGGTTTTTCAGAAATCATAAGTCACATATAGACCATCAGAAGAAGGAAACAAAACATAGGCATAGTTTCTTTACAAATCTCATTTGCGAATACAAATCTAATCTTCGCAAAACGGAAACCATAAACCAAGGCTGACAAAACAGATGAGACAAAACGAAGCTGAAGCCACACCCACAGAATGAGACAAGCACAAAGCAGGGTCTCATTTCAGAAGCTGCCATCGCTCAAAACTGAACAGAAGCAAATCAGAATCTTATACACATCAGAACGTTATCGAAAACAAAGTTTTTAAGGGACCCTAGTTCAGAGCATACAGAATAGGTCAGAAGACCTCAGATAGCAGAACGGGTCTGAATACCCCAAATAACAGAATAAGTCTGTCGACTCCAGATACAGAATGAGTCCATCGACTCCAGACAACAGAACGGGGAATGCCCGTGATACAGATACAGAAGGACGTCCTACATAGCGCGCTACGGGATAACTCGACCCAGTCATCCATGGCTCAGAAGGCAATAAACTAGGTCCCCAAAAAAATTATTTCACAAAACCATAATCACAAAGTTCATATCCCTAAACCAAATTTTAAAACGTGCATAGTAAATAAACACTCATAGCTAACAAAAGTATATATATATGCAAAGTGATGAAAATCATTTGTAAATTAATAAAACACTATTAAATAAATTATTAAATATAGTCATTGAAAAAGTAATTACAAATGAACTAATTATCGGAACACGAATCAAATATATATACGATCAACCCTCAATCCGTGGCGTATAAAGTTATATATCAAATTAGTGATAGGATACTAGGAATACAATACTGCAAATCGAAGACTGGGTTGGAAAATAGAAGTTTACGTTGTTGGCAAATATGGTCGGGAAAATAAAAACGGAACCGTGGCCGCAAATCTTTCTTATTGAACATACTCTAAAATTAGTATAGTATATTTATAACATATACCTATATACACATGTAATTAGCAAAAACATAAAATTAGTCAGTAGCAAAGTAAGCAACATTAATCATAGTCTCATAATTAAGGAAAAGAAAATACAATAGCACTTAAGATATCATATCTTTATATTTGCTGCTTAAATCAATAATTTCCACTAGTACTAGTCATTAGTGTTAGTGTGAGACATAGTCCGATCCTTATGAGCAACCATTAATATTCTAGTCTCATAGCTACACATTATCAAAACAGTAATAACCAAGATTTTCTGAAAATAAAAATAGTAATAATCATGGTTTTCTGAAAATAAAATAATAGTACCCTCGGGTACAGCACAACAAAGTAAAAATCATTAGATTAACCCCACGAAATCCAAACAGAGTAAAAGGTTTTATGACTACGAGATTAAATCATTAGTAATCGATAGCAGAAAATATCTATATATATATATAAACTTGACAAGAAAAGATTGTTGATAAAAAATACCAAACATGGTATCATACGATTCAAAACAGTGTATTACACATTTAAATCAGACTCGGAAGTAAATAGCAACCGTATATGAAAATTGAAGAAAACCAGAAATGGGGTTCAAGGAAATACGATTATGGCTAATAAGATAAGTAATAAGTTGGGTGAACGAACCCAAATTGTCTCAAACTATCACTTACGGTAGTTTTCAATCGGAAAACACTTATTTATGAATATATATATATGAAGTACGAACATCGACAGGAAAACGAAATCAGAACGAGAGTAGTAGCAATTCACAATATCAAAAGTTTAATCTCCGAATTAAGAGTACTGGTTTGTCAAAATTATAATTAACATATCACTTTCCATATCAAAGTAGGCAATCAACAAAAATACCATGGGGGTTTAAGCGGAGTGAAAACCTAAATCAAAATCAATCCAGATTCACATCAAAATCAAATATCAAAGCAAACACATTTAGAAACGAAACAAGATCTAGAATCCCCATGGGTGAACACACCTATACCGAATCCATCTACCACCTACCTCACATCCGACGCAAAGCAAATCTCCTCTACAGACTCCACACATCGCCATCTTCGAATCCTTTCTCGAACAACGAACGCTCGACTGAATCCCAGAATTCCCAAAATCAAAATTAGAAAAGGAGAGAAGAACTCAACGAGAAACGGAATCAAAATCCACATCTACAAACCTCGAAGACCAATGACTCGCGAATGGATCCACAAACAAATAATTCCAACGATTTAGACTTGAGAGAGATTGGATGAGAAGGATGCAAATGGAGGAAATTTACTTGGAGAGAAGAAACAAGGAGGAGAGGGAGAATGAGCGTGTAAACTGTCACTAATGCATCAAAGAGGAAGAGGAGGAAATAAGATTAAAAAAACTAGAAAATCCCTCCCTTAACTTAGAATACATAAGATAAAAGAAAGAAGTAAGGATAATTAATTAAAATAAGGAAGGGAAAAAAAGAAGTTAGAAATTCTTTTACTAACATAAATAAAATCGAAACAAGAGGCCCTTCTTCCAGAAGCTAATATAATTACAATTAGAATTGTCATAAACTCCCTTTACAAATCAGAAACAAAAGGAAAAAAAATTGGGGCACAACATTTTCGGTCGATGACCCAGTTTTTAGTAGGGCTGCCCAAAAAATTCTGAAACCGCGGTATCCGACCGAAACCGAAGTGAACCATACCTGTTTTCAGGTTAACCATACCGGTTCTTGCGGTATAGTTAACCGAACCGTGTGAATTGACCGGTTTCAGTTTCGGTAACGGTATTGAATTTTCCAGAACGGTTAACCGCATGGTTAACCGTGGTTAACCGATTATATGTGTAACACCCTGGATTTTGCCTCATTAAAAAGTAGAAAATGATACGAAACCAACACCGCAGACGGGGACTAAAACGGATGTCAAACGAGTCTTAAAACTGAGAAACAAGGTCTGTCCGAACATTAGTCCGAACATGTAAGTTCGGACATGTGCCGAGACTTACAGTTCAGACCCGTCCTCGCATGCTGTCCGAACATGTAAGTTCGGACAGATGTTCGGACACACTAATACTGTGAAAAACAAAATACTCTCGGGGCCTGTCCGAACATGGATGTCCGGACGGACGTTCGGACAGGTCCAAATTTATAAAAATCAAAATGAAAACAGGATTAGAAGGGTACAAAACGACCATAATATTAATGCCAATGGGAAGTGAATGTTTTATAAGCATATGTAGTGAATGTTTACCATAAAAACACAGCGGAAAAATATTCTCAAATCCAGAGTGCTACCGCCACACTCAATCCCATGAGTGCTCAGGCTAAACCTTAAACAATTCAACAGAAATAAATATCCAAAACATTGCCATTTAAATACTGTATCTCAATGACAATTAATCAACTCTAGAACTATGTGGTAGCGCATTCCCAATCCCCAAACTTCAGCAACCATCACCTGCGATCAGAATACAATAGACAAAAACACGAAGGGATCGCACAAATCAGATAAACTGAGTAAACTCTACCTCAATCTGTAAAATATATTTTAAAATTCATTTTGTCATTTGTCAATCAGATGGGAATAGTTTATCGAGCATTAGAATAGTTCTCCAGAAATCACCATAAACAACAAAACCACTGTAGGGAGCTTTCAACAGGAGTTAATCACAACACCAATAACGGGATCACCTATGGGATCCCAAACATTAATCCAAGGACAGTCACCTATGGGACCGTCAAACAACCACCTCACCCTAAGTCCTTAAGTGTGCACACCCCCTATGAGACAGCAGTAACATAGAGTAGATCAAAGGGCTTAACTGCAACAATGTGTGCAGCGCAAATAATAATAATCATGGGGAGCACCTATGGGCTCCCAAACAATAAAATACAACCTGTGAAAGACTCCCAAATTCCAGAAACAAAATCCACAGCACAATCCAATTCCTCAATTCCAAAACGTGGGAAACAATTCCAAATTTCCAAACCACAACGGAGAGTTTATAAGAACACAGTGAAACCTCTTTCCAATTGTTTTACAAAACAGCAGTAAAACAACATTGAGCATAGAATTTACCTGAACAATCAAATCACTTCAAGAGAACAATCCAACATAATCACTAGCAGCGCCCGTCGTCGAAATCGGAGTCTAAGTATATAATCAACAATTAGAATCTACCAAACACAACCGAATAATTTACTAGATTATCTAGGTAGAATACTTTACCCAACGTAATCCTAACTGGCACCGGGAAGGCGATCTGACAGCAGCAGGATGAAGAACGTGAATTTGCAAAGGTTTCAAGGTGAAGAATCGAGAATATTTTAGTGGAAATAAGAGCGTAGAAAAGTTGCGTGAATTTTGAGAGTTGGGAGAGAAGAGTGTAATGGTGTTAGTGGAAGACGATCATATATCGGAGAGGATTGTTGATTTAAATAGAATTAATTTGCAAAATAAAAGGAATGCTAGTAATTTAAATAAGTGATAATCAGTTTAAAGAAGAAAAGAAAATAATGAATAATTCAAAGTGAGTTTAACTGATTAGTGTTGTAGATAGTTAAAAGGGTATAACTATTATTCAGCGTGATGGAAATCCGCAAAGAGAAACAAAATCTCTAACAAATACTGGTTTAGAAATAAATAAATAATTCTCAATTCAGAATAATAGGAGGAAAGTAACTGAGCCGTTGTAACGAGATAAGGAAGAGAGTAGAATATCTAGGAAAATAATTAATAAACATTTATTTAATATAGGGAAGAGATTGAAATAAATAAGGATAGAGTGAAACAAATCAGTAATCCTAGCAAGAGGAAAATAATTACGTTAAAGAAGGATCTAGAATATTAGTAATATAATATTAAGAGAATAATAGAGGATTAATATCTTACTAATTTTGAAGAAGTCAAATGGGATTTGAACTCTTAAAGTTAATGTTAATTTACTAATAGAAAGTAAAATTGAATTCGAACTCTAGGAATTTAAGATTAATCAATTTGAAAAAGAAATTCTAGGATTGTATTCTGGGAACTTAAATAACGTTGTAACATCTAAGAAGGATGATGTAGTATTTAAATGATAATAATATTAATAATAGGAATACGATTAGTAAGGGCAAGGACATTGCGGATAATTGTAAACATTTTAGGAAGAGGAAGAATTTAATATAAGAGAAAGAATTTAATATAAGAGTAGCGTTTAACTTCCCTAGGCCACTATAATACTAACTTCGGACTTATTCATTCTTAAAAAGAATTATATTATTCTTAACACAAAATTCATGGGTATTTCATCTCATCCCCCTTAGAAGAAAGCTTCGCCCCCGAAGCTGAATCTAATGTAAAGCACACCAGTCGAGAGACAAAGGACTGCTTGTTCCTCAGCCCCTTGGACAACCATTCCAATACATAACTCAAAAATTCAAGCCTAATTAAATGGTTCACCACATAGATAGAACTCTGAAATTTTAAGGCAAACCAACACATAGGACCAAAGTCCAAACCAATTCAATCATTCTATAATCATCACATCACATTAATAACATTAATTCAATACCAGTTCACATCCTACTAATCCACCAATTACCATGCCATTTTCCATTTTAAGTCCTCCTATAGTATACCACTTACTATATATCATGTCTTCCAAGAAGTCAGGATCAACACCTTAACATTCATGAATCAAGATTCCAATCTTTCACCGAGAATGATAAATGAATTAACTCAATACACACCAAATAGAAGTTAACAATTAAAGGAACTCACAGAACAATCTCCAACTCATCTTTTAACCACCACATAATTCACTAAAGATTAAGCTCATTCTAAGAACTTTTATTAGCCTTCCTCGGAGTAATTCTCCCAAAACTAAACGTTATTTCTCGAACTGGAATCCTAGATCCCTACCAGTTATATCTTGTAATCCTAAAATATACTTCTACCTTTCTTCATTGAGACTAGTTCCTCTTCTTATATTCAACACACAGCTTATAAAATTTCATCAATGTTCCAAGACCCGTAACCAATCATCCAATTTCTTATACATCTTAAACATTTAACTAAATTCAAACTCTGACAATCTCATACAGACAAAATCATCAAAACAACCATAAAATCAATGCACCCCAATTACCCAATTTTCACTGAAAAAAACATACATATGTCATTATTTTCTGAGTCTATATCTCTCAACTGCTAATCCCAAAAGTTCAATACTTTACCTCCAATATTCACATCACATTCATATAAGAAACATTCACCCAAAGGTCACAATTCACCAGTTAACCTACTCCCCCATGCAAAAGTCAATAGCCAAAACTCAAACACCAACCATCGCTTACCAACATAACCAAGATTTGTATACAAACTCTCAACCAAAATCTTAAAACCTACATGAAACACAATCCCTTAAAATCACAAAGATATTACACTTACTCTTCTATCCATGATTATATCATATATTTTTTTCAAACATAACACCAACCATGTGAACCAGAATAAATCTCTCGCAAATCGTCATCTTAAAATTTTTTTGTATAGCAGTTGATTACCTCTCAAATGAAGTACCAAACTACAGTTACTCATTGCCCACCAATGGCTCAAATAAATAATATAATCAACTCTATTACAAATCAAGACGCGGTTAACCATTTAACAATCATCAATGAGGACTCATCATAAGTCCTAATGCATCACACCTCCCCAAATAATTTCTAGTTAGCGTGGACACTAGTGTCTCCACTACACTTAGCACAAGGATTAACCAAACCATCATCTTAAAATAGATATCCATCGCAAAAGATCTCAAAAAATCTCAGTTAAGCAATAACCATAATATATGCATCCAAAACACAAGAGAAATAAATACATCCAATCAATGAACTACCTAGCCCAACGGAAGAGCAAGACACATATTTGTTATTTCAAATCAACCGAAAGGTTAATCATGTTTCACCTCCTGTAAGTTAGTATAAAATTCATACAAGGACATAACAGGAATCACAACAAAATGTTCCCACAACTCATACCCTTACCTCTTTTTCCATTTTAATCCTAATTCCAATTTAGACACTTCCATTAGCTCAAGTCAACCTCTCGACCCTATAACATAACCGGTAAGACCAACACAACAATTCCATTGATAATTTCTACAATAATCTCCAGTTACAAGTATCATAATTCTAATCCTTTCTCTATCTACTTAATGCTTCCTCTATTAAGTCTACAAAACTCAAGTTATTTCCAAACACCGAATGCTCAGTTAAATACTACCCTTATTTTATTGTTATATAATGAGGCATAGTTAATCAATTTGTAACAGGCTATGAGAATTCGTCAAGATTTATAATACAAACAATTACAAAAATAAATTTCAATAAGTCAGAACACCATGGTCTCTTCAACACTTAGCATGAGATTCATCAAAAATACTATCACATAAAAAATATTTATCACAAAACTTCTCGAGAAGATCAACATAAATAATCACTTAGTATACACATCTAAAAATACAAGGGAGGCAACACATCAGTTGTCATATAATTTTTCTAGCTACGAACCTCACATACATCAATAATTACCACGTTGTAAAAAGTCATAATCACAAATCATTTCCCTAACACACTGATTATATTTCAATACCTCTGAAGGACCTTTATAAATAACTGACAACCAAATATTTCATCACTTAGTACACTTCATGCTATTATTTACTATGGTACTGCTACCAGTTCGTCAACACATAAATGGAACTTAATCCGGGGTCTTAATCCCAATATTTTACCAAAAATTTTATGATAAATTTACAATACTAGCGTCTGTCCAAATTAGCACACAGATTAGCTAAACCATCTTCTTAATATAAATTTCAAACAACAAGGGTGAAATACCCCAAATCTAAATAATATTATTAAATCATCATTTATTGGAATATAATCCAAATATAAATCATTTCACGTACACATGCAAACCCATGCATGAAAACGTTACGTAAAAATGGTCGTTTTTCCATAAACGCTAAAACGCCTTAGAAACATGTGATCAAGCATGACCTTGTATGACCTTCTAAAACTCAAACCAAATGGTCATACACTCATTATATGAATATATATAAATATATTCCCTAAGCTATATTCAGTCAAATACGTAAAATGCTCGGGAGTGCTCACGCACGCCCCTTAAAGCACGAAAAGTCCGGAGGAGTGCCGAGGTGGCACGAACTCCTATAAAATTAATTCCTTGAGTTCCTAACATCATTATTAACCATTATAAAGAGAACCCACGAAGTGGTTTCTCAAAATTCAGCAAAAACAAGGAGGATTTCTTAGCGCTCCTTTTTGCCCGGGTGCGTCCCGATGGGCCGTAAATTATGTCATGGGTTGATATAACCCCATATAACCCAATGTAACATCTTAATATATGTTTATTTACTATAATAAGTGTTTACAAACACTTGGAACTCATAAAAACAATTTGTTTCCCAAAATTTCCTTAGAGCACAAAAACACACCTTCGGGTGTCACGAAAACGCGTTTTACGCAATTGCCTTGTAGTTTTTGACATGCCACGAATTGGTAATATTAATATGGTTAAAATGACCTTCTAAATCAGTTGGTGTGACTAGTCAACAAGGCTCTCTATAGGGGCCGAATTTTAGAGCAAAAACTAGTATAAAATTTGCCTTTAAAGTTTATAAAAGGTTTAATACATGGTGACTCACCTTCCCATGTGTTGTATTACTTAATGTCAAAGTATGTAGGTCTCATATGACCAGCAAGCTGTCGAAATTAGGCCATGGAATAAGGCCATGTGAGCTAGAACAAAAACAAATGAGAAAAAGCAAAAAGTAGATCTAGAATTCACTTTTCTAGATTCCTTCTTTTCCATGTGACCTAACATGCTTGTCCTTGGCTCTTCAATGTCAATTAAGACACCCCATTTGACCCTTGAATTCGTGACTCTACAAGGGAGGAAGAAGACAAGCCTAACTTAGAAAAATCAAAAGAATAACTTACCTAAATTACCTTGTCTTCTAGCTCACAATCATGTTCTTTCCAACTCTTGCCTTGTCACACACCACATGCACGAAATTATGCAGAGAACATGGGCATTTATTGAGCCAATAAACCATGTAATAAACTAAGGAAAAGTAAAGTCATTTGACATTAAAAAATTGACAAAGCAAAAATCAAATTCCAAATGCATTTTCTTACCTTATACAATTCGTGAGTCTCATTCTTATCCTTGCCCTCTTCATCCACGAATTGGTAAGGCTCTCTCCTCTCTCTTCTAGCTTTATCTTCTTCCTTTGAAGCTCTTAAGTCCATTAATGGAGTTTTAACTTCTATCTTCATCTTTAAGGTAATTTCCTAGCATTTCTTGGCAAGTCTTGAAGCAAAACTCTTCCTAGCATAACAAGGAGTGTTCGGCATCAATTAGTTCTCCAAGGAGGTTGTTCAAACCAACATTAATCCAAGGAGCATCCAAGGTTATCTTAAGGTAGTTTTAATGCTTGAAAATCCTTAAAGCACATTTTTATGTGTAACCAAGTTCTACTTCTAAGGTTCTTTTCTTCTTCATTTTGATGAAGGAAAATTTGTTCTTCATCCACCTTAGGAGTGCCGAATTCATAAGGAAAAAGTCTAAGGTAAATCCTTGTAAAACTACTTACAAATCTACTTAAGATCTTTATTCAAGATCTAACTCCTAAAACTCCTACACCACTTGCATATAACCGAAGTGGAGCATCAATTTACCTGGAGAAGCTTGGAGATTCAAGAAGAGTTCAAGCACTTAACCACCTTTGTTAAGAAGTAAGTTTACTAAGTAAATCTTTATGTTATAAGCTTTGTTAAGCTTCTAAAAATTATACAAAAATTATGTACATCTCCTAGGTTATTAAGACCGAAACTATATGGTATTATATGCCAAAAATACAATCTATAACTTATATAGAAAATATTTACCTTAAGACACATTTTTGTGTCACAAAATTTATGTTACAAATAATTCAAGCCGAATTTCAAGGGAAAAATGCTTATTTTTGAGCTAAGAATTTATATAAGACATTACAATAATTTTTACATGAGTTATATAACTCCTATGAATTTATGTATAATTATTATGACATATAAGTCCACTTTTATATACTATATGGTCACCAAATAAATATGGCCGAATGTACTAATTGATAAATAGGTATTAATGACCTACTTAGGTATATAAACTTATATCACAAAGTTTGGTGAGCTAAAAATATTTCATTAGTGCTTAAATGGCTAATTAATTAAGTTAAGTGGCTTAAATGTAATTTTTACAAAATTTAGTGTATATTGTGAAAGCCGAGAGCTAAAGGGGTATTTGGTGAAATTATAATATAATATAAGGTTAGGAATTAAGTTTATGAATTTTAGATAATTTAAACAAGTTTAAAATAACATTTTATTAAGTTTTGGGCTATTATGTAATTTATAAAAGTTGTTATGAAAGTTTAGAACATAAAAAGGGGCGAATTCATAATTAAGAGATTTATTAGGCTCACCTTTGAAATTTTGAGGAATTATATATTTAGACTTTAGTTTATAAGTCATTAAGAAGTTATTATAAAGTTTTGGGGTGAAAATGTAATTAATGGAGAGTTCAAGACCAAAGCCGAATTACTTGGGGTTTGGTAATTTAAGAATTTATATATATATATTCGGCATTTATGGAGAATTAAAATTAAAACTATAGTTTATAAGGCATTATGTAAAGTTATAAGATTTTGTGGTTAAATTGTAATTATAGGGAATAAATTATTGTTGCCGATAATTTAAGGGGCTAAGTTGTTATTTTTGAAAGTTATAGTACTTAAAAGCTATATACCCAAATATTAGTGTGACTATGTAATTTAGCTAAATAAGAAGTTAAAACTCTATAATATAATGAGATTAGAATTTAAATATAAAGTTTATGAATTAATGTGGTTGATTTATAAATAACCGAAATATAAGGGTAATAATTTAGATTTAAATAAATATAGGTCCTACATGGATATTTGGAGGAATTAGAAGAAAGAATTTTAATTAAAGGAATTATGGAATTAGAACTATGGCTTATATAGTTATAAGGAAGTTAAAGGAAAACAATAAATATTATTCATGACTAAAAGGAGAATAATGAGATTATAAGAATATATGTCATTGTAAGACATTTAAATATAGTTAAGAAAATTATAAGTTGTTATGTCACTTAGACAATTAAAATAAACAACAAATATAGTACATGAATATATGAATACATATATGTACATTAAAGGATTTATAAATAAATCAAAAAGGAATAACAAATAAGTTATATATTAAATCATGAGGTAATTAAAAGAAATAAACCTCACATGAAATAACAAATACGAGATTTGTTGAAAGATCCAATAGAATTATTATATAAGGGTAACATAAATTAACCCTCTCAGTTAATCCTATTCTAGGACTTTGTTTGACCAGACGTTGACCGGGAATTTAGCAAGTTCAGTCTACGGTGAACGGTATGGGATTCTTGCAACCTGTTTTCTACCGGATTACACCGGCTTGTGTGCTATCTGTTGTTTGAAATAACGACCAAGATAATTAATGTAAATGTTGTTTACTCTTGTGCACTGTTGTATTATTTTATGTGCGTGAATGATGCTGACTACAACGTGTATGTCCCACGCATACAAACACTACTATACCAGTGGATTAAATACCTTTCAGTATACCGAGGACTTGTACTCAAGTCTCTCACTAACTTCACTTTATAACAAACGTCATTATCCTAAACGTGATAATTGACAATACACATTGTGTTCTTGTTTAACGTCTTTATATGACACTTAACAATTCTATACTACGAGAACGAGGAGCCCAGTTGGATCTGGCCATGCATGCTACAGGAGCTGTACCTGTCTCAGGTCGTCTCCTATACGTCGCGACGGAACTTTCAGTTGGGAGGAAGACTCTATTCCTCCGGGTTTCTAATGCCCTTCAGTTTGAGGAAGACTTCATTCCTCTAGTGGGATTCTATTTCCCACGCCTCTCAGTTCAGGGTTTAACTACGTTATCTCCTGGGGTTTTTATACCCAACCTTTCAATCTTAACGAGGTCACTATACCTCCACTATTTAAGATATTCAGTTATACCTGTCAGTCCCATTGTGTGGACCGACTATCATTAAGATTTCAGTTCAGCTAACTCGACCTTCTGAGTCTTGTTCTATGTGACATTATTGTCCTTGTATGGATACTTGTTATTATCAGACTATGCTTGTTTACAGCTTTATAAAAATGAACTGCATGTGTTCGACAAAGTAGTTGGTGTGGCCCGGTAGACGATGGGCTGCACGTTTTCCATACCAGCATTGTTTGCTGAGCCCCTTTGGGGGCACCCCCATTTTTCAGGTACCTGAAGTTAAGAAGATTACCACACCGAGTGTAGGTGGGGTAGATTCAAGCTATGGGAGTCTTCTTTAGACATTTGTTTTACTTAAGTATTTTACATTTGAGTTTGATTCCTAGTATCTCGGATTGTATTCGTATTCAGACCGTGACTTTTGGAGATTGTATTTGGACTTAGCCTTGTTGGTCACAAGGGTGGCCAACGGCATTGTAATACCGCCCGGTTGTTGTATTATTTCCGCTGCAGTTGTATTTTATTTGGGAGTGATCGCCGTTCAGTTTATTGGATTTCGGGTTGGGGTGTTACAAAAAGTGGTATCAGAGCGTAGTTACGCTCTGGATACAAGGATACACCGAGATTAGGATATCTAAGACTTAGGTTAAGGGTTGAGAGATAGTATTGAAAGGAGTTTAAGTTAGTTTTACTTAGACTACTATCCAAGACCAAGATTTTGACCACAGTGCCTAATATACCTCAACATCCTGCAGATGTCAGGAAGAGGAGGACGACGTGGACAGGCTGATGAGGAGCCAAACATCAGGCTGGCAGACATTGCCACCTTAATCGCTCAGGCATTTGCACAGGCGGGGGTTGCACAGCAGCAGCAGCTACCTCCACCACCACCACCCAGGGAGAGAGACTGGGTGAAGAGTTTGGCTGATTTGAGGCCGACTGCTTTTAAGGGGCAGACTGACCCTGCTCACTTGGAGACATACATCATGGAGATGGAGACAGCGTTCGAGACGCTTGCAGTCCCAGCTAGGGAAAAAGTAAGACTTGCTGCCTTTTATCTGAAGGATGCAGCTAGAGATTGGTGGAACATGGTGAAAGCCGACCACCTGGATGACCCAGCTTTTACTTGGGGACATTATACTGCACTACTTAGGGGCAAATACTACCCGGCCCACACCAGGATGGTGAAGACCAGGGAGTTTGACGCCTGGAGCAGACGGGAAAGATGTCAGTGGATGAGTACTATGCGAAGTTCACCTCGCTACTCCGACTATTACCCGGTATAGGATACTCGGACCAGGTGTTGGTCGACCGGTTCTACGGGGGACTGAGCCCTCGACTTCAGTTTGGGATGGGACCAATCATCCCTACCAGTTTGCAGGAATGCTATCATGCCACCTCCGTGGTGGAGATCACTTGTAAGAGAAGGGATGCTTTGAGCTCCCAAAAGAGGAAGGACGGACCTGGTGGCGAAGATGCCAAGCAGGGGAACTCCAACAAGAGGAACAAACCCTATCAGAAAGGCCAGGGGTCCTATCTAGGGAAGGGGAACCAAACTACTGGGAACCCCCAGTCAGGAACCTACGGAGCGGCAACTCCACAGAAAACCTACCCATCTAAGGGTAGGCACTCTAATCAGACAGTTAGATTTGGAACTTTTGTGATTACTTCAGTACCGTTGGATTGTATAATTAATCTTGGTTGTATTAGGTTCTGGACATGGCTCAAACACGGGCCAGAAGTGTGTCCGCCGCTTCAACTGTAAACAGTGCGGAAAGGATCACCCCGGCGTAGACTGCCAAGGGGAGAAAGTCATGTGCCGCTACTGTCAGATACTCGGGCATCGTGCCTTCGAGTGTATCCGAAACCCGGAGAGCAGGAACTACCGCCCAGGAGCAAAGCCAAACACAGGCCCTAAGAATGGAGCTAGCGATACTCGCCCTCCACCAACAAACCAGGCTCAGGGATATAAGGGCAAAGGCCCAGCATCGGGACCCGCCCTGCATGTCATGGACCGCTCAGACGAGGCTGGTCCTTCTATAAACCCAGGTATTTCTAAACCATGTGAACCTGTTATTGAGCAATGGATGATGTGAATGAGTGCTTGCATGCCTTGATTGCCTAATTGAGTAGGAAAGAATTAGTAAAACTCACTAGTAAAATTTAAACCACGTAGGAAGCTATAAGATATGCTTTCCTATCCCCTCACCGCCCTCCTGGGAGAAAACATTATCAAAGTACAAGAACCAGGGAACGAACAATGTAAGGTTATCCAACCAGGTTTGATACTACTCAAAGGATACCTAACACCGGAGACACAAATTGCAATCATTAGAAAATGTCACGAATTGGGAGCAGGACCAGGAGGGTTCTACACTCCAGAATTTCCAGGAGGATCAAAGATGAAGCTGAAAATGATGTGCTTAGGAAAGGATTGGAATCCTTACTCAAAGACCTACCAGGATACAAGAAATGGAGATGGAGCACAAGTACCAAAAATCCCAGAAGAATTTTTACCAATTGTGGAACAAGCAGTTAATACAGCTCAACAGCTAGAAGAAGATCCAGTTCCCAATCTAAGGGCTGATCTATGTATCATCAACTTCTATGAAGAAGGAGGCCGTTTAGGACTACACCAGGACAATGATGAAACAAAAGGGTCCCTTGAACAGGGGATACCAGTATTATCTTTGTCAATTGGAGATGACGCAGAGTTCCTTTATGGCGAGCAGAAGCGTGTGGACCTTGCAAAGAAAATCATATTGAGTTCAGGAGATGTTTTAGTAATGGGTGGAAAGTCAAGGTTGCTATACCATGGAATTAAGAGGATCAAATTAAACACAGCACCTTCGACAGTGATAAACACCACTCACATGAAACCAGGAAGATTAAGTTTGACTTTTAGAAAGTACTAGTATTGTAATTGTTTGGACATCTGAAAGGAGATCATCTCATCAATGAACATTATGTTATGAAAGTGAAGTCTTTAGACCCCATCATATATCAAAGTACTTACTCAGATTCTGTTATTAGGTTGTGCTAAGGAGACGGAAGGTGCCTTAAGTATACTTACTGAGGAGGAGGCCAGCAAGGGCGGCGCGATCCTCACTGGTACCTTTCCGGTTAATGGAGTGGATGCATTAGTACTGTTCGACTCCGGAGCCTCACATACTTTCGTTTCGCCTTCGCTTGCGGGGAAGTTGGGGCTAGACGCTGTAGAGTTACCTGACTTTAAGGTGGCACTCCCGTCTAAGGAGAAGATCAGTTGCACTCGTCTTTATAGAGGAGCCACTATCAGTATTAAGGCGGAGGAATTTCCTATTGACCTTATTGAGTTCAGAGGTCTAGGATTCGATGTTATAGCCGGGATGGACTGGCTGGGGCGGCACAGAGGCCGCATTCTTTGTGCAGAGCGCAGACTGTTGCTTAAGAGCCCATCAGGAGTGACAGTATCTTACCGTCAGAGCCCTAGGGCACCATCGATAAAAGTTATATCTGCTATGTCCATGTACAAGCACGTCAGGAAGCAGAAGGAGGTATATCTATGTTATGTTCAGATGTAGAGCATGACCCTGATTTTGATCCAGCTATGCCAGTGGTGTCGGAATTTCCAGATATTTTTCCAAAGGAACTTCCAGGCTTACCGCCATCCAGAGAGGTAGATTCTCCATCGAATTACTACCAGGTACCGGTCCCATAGCTAAGGCACCGTACCGTATGGCACCAGCAGAGATGGCTGAGCTGAAGGAGCAGCTGAAAGATTTATTGGACAAGGGATACATACGACCTAGCGTATCTCCTTGGGGAGCACCAGTGCTTTTTGTGAAAAAGAAGGATGGAAGTCTTCGGCTATGTATTGATTACAGGGAGCTAAATGCAGTATCGGTGAAGAACAAATACCCACTACCACGGATTGACGATTTGTTTGATCAGTTGAGAGGAGCAAAAGTGTTTTCGAAGATCGATTTGAGATCAGGCTACCATCAGATACCCATCAGGGAGCAAGACATAGAAAAGACAGCATTCAGAACACGGTATGGCCACTATGAGTTTACGGTTATGCCTTTTGGCTTGTCAAATGCACCTGCAGTCTTCATGGATTTGATGAACAGATTATTCAGAGAGCAGTTGGATAAGACTGTGGTTGTATTCATCGATGACATCTTGATTTATTCAAAATCTAAGGAAGAGCATGAGAGTCACCTCCGATGTACTTGAGATCTTAAGGGAGAACCAGCTTTATGCTAAGTTCTCCAAATGTGAGTTTTGGTTAGACAGAGTTTCCTTTTAGGACATGTTATCTCTGATGCTGGGATCGCAGTGGATCCAGCAAAGATAGAAGCAGTTCGCACTTGGCCTAGGCCAAAGACAGTTACGGACATCAGGAGTTTCCTTGGTTTAGCAGGATACTACAGAAGGTTTGTCAGAGACTTCTCCAAAATAGCCAAACCTATGACCAGCTTAATGAAGAAGGATGCACCTTTCACATGGACTACTGAATGTGAGACCTCATTCGAGCTTTTGAAGAATGCTTTGACATCAGCACCAGTTTTGACTATACCTGAAGGCACAGAGGGTTATGAAGTTTACTGTGATGCATCAGGCAGGGGATTAGGGTGTGTACTCATGCAGAATGGGAAGGTAGTGCCTACGCTTCCCGACAGTTGAAGAAACATGAGGAAAACTATCCCACACATGACTTGGAGCTTGGAGCTATTGTTTTTGCATTAAAGATCTGGCGCCACTACCTGTATGGTGTCCAGATGACCGTATATTCGGATCACAAGAGTTTGAAGTATGTATTCACCCAGAAGGAGTTAAACATGAGACAAAGAAGATGGGTTGAATTCTTAAGGACTATGACATTGATTTGCAGTACAAAGAAGGGAAAGCTAATGTTGTAGCAGACGCACTGGCGAGCACATTCTAAATGCCATTGTGGCTAGCTCGAGTCTTATGGACGACATACGTAGAGCACAGCAGAGTGATCAGCGAATGATGAGATCAGTCAGAAGTTGTCTGACGGTACATTTGAGGTGGAAAGTATGAGTTCCAGTTACATGATGATGGACTCATCAGATTGAAGGGCAGATTGTGTATTCCCAGAGACAGCACAGATATAAAGGAGCATATTCTTCGAGAGTCCCACACTTCTTCCACATCTGTCCATCCAGGAGCTTCTAAGATGTACAAAGATCTGAAGAGGTATTTCTGGTGGAGTGGTATGAAGGGCGACGTGACAGAATATGTGATTCGATGTCTCACTTGCCAGAAAGTGAAATTCGAACATAGACGACCAGGAGGTATGGTACAGTCTATGCCAGTTCCAGAGTGGAAGTTTTATGATATCTCCATGGACTTCGTGGTGGGACTACCACCTACGAGAGGAGGCCTTAATATGATTTGGGTGGTTGTTGATCGACTGACTAAGGTTGCTAGGTTTATTCCGATGAAGACACTTGGAAAGTGCCAAAGTTAGCAGAACTATTTGAGCAGGAGATTATCAGACATCATGGAGTACCTAAGACTATTGTTTCAGATCGAGACACTAGATTTCTCTCACGATACTGGCGAGCTACTCGCGAGGCACTTGGCACTGAGTTGAAGCTTAGCACAGCATTTCATCCTCAGACAGATGGTCAGTCAGAGAGGACTATTCAGACCTTAGAGGACATGCTACGAGCATGTGCCTTGGATTTCCAGGGCAGCTGGATAGATAGATTACATCTCATCGAGTTTGCATACAATAACAGCTATCACGCCTCTATACAGATGTCACCTTTCCAAGCCTTATATGGCAGACCATGTCGCACACCATTGTGCTGGGACGAGTCTAGTGAGACCGTCATCATTGGGCCTGAGTACTTAGAGCAAGTCCAGGCAGAAGTACAACAAATCAGTAACATGAAAGCAGCACAAGACAGACAGAAATCATATGCTGATGAAAGGCGACGAGACCTTGAGTTCGCAGTTGGCGACCAGGTATTTCTACGAGTATCACCCATGAAGGGTGTATTCAGATTTGGGCAAAAGGGCAAGCTAAGCCCGAAATTTGTAGGACCCTACGCTATCATAGAGCGGGTGGGCCTTGTGGCATATCGACTCGATTTGCCAGCAGAGTTGGGCAAAGTACACAATGTTTTTCACGTGTCTCAGCTTAAGAAATACATGCCTCATCCTTCTCATGTTCTACAACCAGAGACACTCTCATTAGAACCAACAATGCGGTATGTGGAAACACCGCAACGAATCTTAGACAGGAAGACTCGAGATACTCGAAACAAATCTGTGAGTCTAGTAAAAGTTCTATGGTCAAACCACGATGTGGAAGAGGCCACATGGGAATTAGAAGCCGATATGCGAGTGAAATTTCCCTCATTATTTACCGACTAGACACTTTAGTCTAGGGTACGGGGGCGTACCCCTCTCTTTTTGGGGGGTAGAGCCTTTTTCGTTTGCGAATTTAGTATGCATTTTGTTGCACTTTCGTGCATTTCAGTGACACCTTGTCTTGTATGTGTTCTTGTGTAACACTGTTCAGTATATTTCAGTGACACTTTGTCTTGTATGTGTTCTTGTGTAACACTGTATTGAATGTACTTTGTACTTCTACTGTTGGTGTGTACTTTTACACTACAATAAAAGTTTATGTGCACTACGCTGCACTATTAGATATGAAAAGTGACTGTGTTATTACATACACTATATTGTTCCAAAGTATTCCTGTTGTGTTTGATGTACACTGTGAACTTAGGAATATAGAGACTTTGGACTTGATCCCTAAAAACTAGATTGAGTTGTGGATACTTAGTGGAACTTGATTCCCCACAACCTTATAATTTAGATATGAGACTTCGGGGCGAAGTCCTTTTTTAAGGGGGGTAGATTGAAATACCCCAAATCTAATAATATTATTAAATCACATTTATTGGAATATAATCCAAATATAAATCATTTCACGTACGCATGCAAACCCATGCATGAGAACGTTACGTAAAAAAGTCGTTTCTCCATAAACGCTAAAACGCCTTAGAAGCATATGGTCAAACATGACCTTGTATGACCCTCTAATATTCAAACCAAATGGTCATACAATTATTGATATATATAAATATATTCCCTAAGCTATATTCAGTCAAAAACGCAAAACGCTCGGGAGTGCTCACGCACGCCCCTTAAAGCACGAAAAGTCCGGAGGAGTGCCGAGGTGGCACGAACTCCTATAAAATTAATTCCTTGAGTTCCTAACATCATTATTAACCATTATAAAGAGAACCCACGAAGTGGTTTCTCAAAATTCAGCAAAAACAAGGAGGATTTCTTAGCGCTCCTTTTTGCCCGGGTGGTCCCGATGGCCCGTAAATTATGTCATGGGTTGATATAACCCCATATAACCCAATGTAACATCTTAATATGTTTATTTACTATAATAAGTGTTTACAAACACTTGGAACTCATAAAAACAATTTGTTTCCCAAAATTTCCTTAGAGCACAAAAACACACCTTCGGGTGTCACGAAAACGCGTTTTACGCAATTGCCTTGTAGTTTTTGACATGCCACGAATTGGTAATCTTAAATATGGTTAAAATGACCTTCTAAATCAGTTGGTGTGACTAGTCAACAAGGCTCTCTATAGGGGCCGATTTTAGAGCAAAAACTAGTATAAAATTTGCCTTTAAAGTTTATAAAAGGTTTAATACATGGTGACTCACCTTCCCATGTGTTGTATTACTTAATGTCAAAGTATGTAGGTCTCATATGACCAAGCTGTCGAAATTAGGCCATGGAATAAGGCCATGTGAGCTAGAACAAAAACAAATGAGAAAAAGCAAAAAGTAGATCTAGAATTCACTTTTCTAGATTCCTTCTTTTCCATGTGACCTAACATGCTTGTCCTTGGCTCTTCAATGTCAATTAAGACACCCCATTTGACCCTTGAATTCGTGACTCTACAAGGGAGGAAGAAGACAAGCCTAACTTAGAAAAATCAAAAGAATAACTTACCTAAATTACCTTGTCTTCTAGCTCACAATCATTTTCTTTCCAACTCTTGCCTTGTCACACACCACATGCACGAAATTATGCAGAGAACATGGGCATTTATTGAGCCAATAAACCATGTAATAAACTAAGGAAAAGTAAAGTCATTTGACATTAAAAATTGACAAAGCAAAAATCAAATTCCAAATGCATTTTCTTACCTTATACAATTCGTGAGTCTCATTCTTCTCCTTGCCCTCTTCATCCACGAATTGGTAAGGCTCCTCTCTCTCTTCTAGCTTCATCTTCTTCCTTTGAAGCTCTTAAGTCCATTAATGGAGTTTTAACTTCTATCTTCATCTTTAAGGTAATTTCCTAGCATTTCTTGTCAAACCTTGAAGCAAAACTCTTCCTAGCATAACAAGGAGTGTTCGGCATCAATTAGTTCTCCAAGGAGGTTGTTCAAACCAACATTAATCCAAGGAGCATCTCAAGGTTATCTTAAGGTAGTTTTAATGCTTGAAAATCCTTAAAGCACATTTTTATGTGTAACCAAGTTCTACTCTTCTAAGGTTCTTTTCTTCTTCATTTTGATGAAGGAAAATTGTTCTTCATCCACCTTAGGAGTGCCGAATTCATAAGGAGAAAAGTCTAAGGTAAATCCTTGTAAAACTACTTACAAATCTACTTAAGATCTTTATTCAAGATCTAACTCCTAAACTCCTTCACCACTTGCATATAACCGAAGTGGAGCATCAATTTCCTTGGAGAAAGCTTGGAGATTCAAGAAGTTCAAGCACTTAACCACCTTTGTTAAGAAGTAAGTTTACTAAGTAAATCTTTATGTTATAAGCTTTGTTAAGCTTCTAAAAATTATACAAAAATTATGTACATCTCCTAGGTTATTAAGACCGAAACTATATGGTATTATATGCCAAAAATACAATCTATAACTTATATAGAAAATATTTACCTTAAGACACATTTTTGTGTCACAAAATTTAGTTATGTACAATTAATTCAAGCCGAATTCAAGGGCAAAAATGCTTATTTTTGAGCTAAGAATTTATATAAGACATTACAATAATTTTTACATGAGTTATATAACTCCTATGAATTTATGTATAATTATTATGACATATAAATCCACTTTTATACTATATGGTCACCAAATAAATATGGCCGAATGTACTAATTGATAAATAGGTATTAATGACCTACTTAGGTATATAAACTTATATCACAAAGTTTGGTGAGCTAAAAATATTTCATTAGTGCTTAAATGGCTAATTAATTAAGTTAAGTGGCTTAAATGTAATTTTTACAAATTTAGTGTATATATTGTGAAAGCCGAGAGCTAAAGGGGTATTTGGTGAAATTATAATAATATAAGGTTAGGAATTAAGTTTAATTTTAGATAATTTAAACAAGTGTTAAAATAACATTTTATAAGTTTTGGGCTATTATGTAATTTATAAAAGTTGTTATGAAAGTTTAGAACATAAAAGGGGCGAATTCATAATTAAGAGATTTATTAGGCTCACCTTTGAAATTTTGAGGAATTATATATTTAGACTTTAGTTTATAAGTCATTAAGAAGTTATTATAAAGTTTTGGGGTGAAAATGTAATTAATGGAGAGTTCAAGACCAAAGCCGAATTACTTGGGGTTAGTTTGGTAATTTAAGAATTTATATATATATATTCGGCATTTATGGAGAATTAAAATTAAAACTATAGTTTATAAGGCATTATGTAAAGTTTATAAGATTTTGTGGTTAAATTGTAATTATGGGAAATAAATTATTGCCGAGATTTAAGGGGCTAAGTTGTTATTTTTGAAAGTTATAGTACTTAAAAGCTATATACCAAAATATTAGTGTGACTATGTAATTTAGCTAAATAAGAAGTTAAAACTCTATAATATAATGAGATTAGAATTTAAATATAAAGTTTATGAATTAATGTGGTTGTTTTAAATAACCGAAATATAAGGGTAAGAATTTAGATTTAAATAAATATAGTCCTACATGGATATTTGAGGAATTAGAAGAAAGAATTTTAATTAAAGGAATTATGGAATTAGAACTATGGCTTATATAGTTATAAGGAAGTTAAAAAAAAAATATTATTATGACAAAAAGAATAATATAGATTATATATATGTCATTGTAAGACATTTAAATATAGTTAAGAAAATTATAAGTTGTTATGTCACTTAGACAATTAAAAACAACAAATATAGTACATGAATATATGAATACATATATGTACATTAAAGGATTTATAAATAAATCAAAAAGGAATAACAAATAAGTTACATTAAATCATGAGGTAATTAAAGAAATAAACCTCACATGAAATAACAAATACGAGATTTGTTAAAGATCCAATAGAATTATATAAGGGTAACATAAATTAACCCTCTCAGTTAATCCTATTCTAGGACTTTGTTTGACCAGACGTTGACCGGGAATCAAGTCAGTCTACGGTGAACGGTATGGGATTCTTGCAACCTGTTTTCTACCGGATTACACCGGCTTGTGTGCTATCTGTTGTTTGAAATAACGACCAAGATAATTAATGTAAAATGTTGTTTACTCTTGTGCACTGTTGTATTATTTTATGTGCGTGAATGATGCTGACTACAACGTGTATGTCCCACGCATACAAACACTACTATACCAGTGGATTAAATACCTGCGTTCAGTATACCGAGGACTTGTACTCAAGTCTCTCACTAACTTCACTTTATAACAAACGTCATTATCCTAAACGTGATAATTGACAATACACATTGTGTTCTTGTTTAACGTCTTTATATGACACTTAACAATTCTATACTACGAGAACGAGGAGCCCAGTTGGATCTGGCCATGCATGCTACAGGAGCTGTACCTGTCTCAGGTCGTCTCCTATCTACGTCGCGACGGAACTTTCAGTTGGGAGGAAGACTCTATTCCTCCGGGTTTCTAATGCCCTTCAGTTTGAGGAAGACTTCATTCCTCTAGTGGGATTCTATTTCCCACGCCTCTCAGTTCAGGGTTTAACTACGTTATCTCCTGGGGTTTTTATACCCAACCTTTCAATCTTAACGAGGTCACTATACCTCCACTATTTAAGATATTCAGTTATACCTGTCAGTCCCATTGTGTGGACCGACTATCATTAAAGAATTTCAGTTCAGCTAACTCGACCTTCTGTGTCTTGTTCTATGTGACATTATTGTCCTTGTATGGATACTTGTTATTATCACTATGCTTGTTTACAGCTTTATAAAAATGAACTGCATGTGTTCGACAAAGTAGTTGGTGTGGCCCGGTAGACGATGGGCTGCACGTTTTCCATACCAGCATTGTTTGCTGAGCCCCTTTGGGGGCACCCCCATTTTTCAGGTACCTGAAGTTGAGAAGATTACCACACCGAGTGTAGGTGGGGTAGATTCAAGCTATGGGAGTCTTCTTTAGACATTTTTTTACTTAAGTATTTTACATTTGAGTTTGATTCCTAGTATCTCGGATTGTATTCGTATTCAGACCGTGACTTTTGGAGATTGTATTTGGACTTAGCCTTGTTGGTCACAAGGGAGGCCAACGGCATTGTAATACCGCCCGGTTGTTGTATTATTTCCGCTGCAGTTGTATTTTATTTGGGAGTGATCGCCGTTCAGTTTATTGGATTTCGGGTTGGGGTGTTACAAAGGGGTCCACAAAATCTAGCTCAAAGATCAACCAATACATCACATCCATAATACATGTAACATGTCATGCTCTACCCTTGTACGAAACACTACAAAAATACTGTCATTTAGTAAAACGTGTAACATCCCTTAGCCTATCTTGATAGGAAATAATATGGGTACTCAATCAACAAGAGTAGTATGATTATCCTATAATATCCAAGCACATATACATATTCTGTCAACATTGCTCATATCTCCCGTACTCACAGGGTAGTTAAACAAGAAGAAACAACTATTTATATTTAATCAGATACATAAGTATATATATATACTCATATAAATATGCTAATTTTTAACCTCCTACTGATGAGCATGTAAAGGTCTATTGCACCTACCGTGCTTCTCTTTATTTTATTTTATTAATACTATTATTATTTTCCTTTTCTTAAGTCCCCAACTGTAACACTTGGCAACCCCGTTATATGTAATCTATTTATCATTTTGCTCACAAATAATCCCAAAATAAAAATAAAAATAAATAAATACCCTAGTGTTCCAGTCAATGAAATAATTTCCACAAATTATTGTTCATAAACATATTAAGTAAGACGTAGACGAAATATATATACTACAAAATATCTGCTTTTAAAGAAGCGTAAAAAAAATAATAATATCAAACAACACTCTATTGGCTACATATATAATATTCTTGAGAAACTGGTTAATCAAATAACTATTTATTTACTGAATACTCTTAGGTCCATTTAAACTAAATAAAATATGGAAGTCATCTTATAAATCTAACCGCCAAATAACATAGATAACAATTAAAACTAACAATTATTCCTTACGTTGTAGTTAATATAATTAACAGTTGTTATGACTTTCTATAACTTTAGTTAACCCAACATAAATCACTAAGACACTTTGAACAGACAACATTAAATAAAGATGCTAGAATCTTTTCACAGAAGCTCATCACATAGAAAAACAAATTTACACACTACCATGACGGCAAAAGCGAAACATTTTTCCCCTAGTTTAATACAACTTGAAATTACTATCATTCCAAGTCTCCTCAGAACTAACACCGATATTATACCAATATTTCTTTCTCTAATTATATCTATATATACAAATATTTTCAATACCTGGTAGTCATTGCTAGAGTGATATAAATATATATATATGTCCCTTATATTCTTATTCCCCCTCACGAATACATGACGACAAATTAGTATATATATTGTCATCAAAAATCCTTTATAAGTAGTTACCATAATACACACATTCACAAACAAGGGAAGAAACAAAACCAAAGATTGGACTATATTGTCTGTCTGGTACATCACATAGAGACTTACTACTTCACAACAACCGTAAACATTGATAATATTGTACACCTTAGAGCGCGTAGATTTATAAATTCATTCATATATCATATAAGGAAACATTGTAACATCGGGGAGAAACAGGAATTCACCAAAAGGTGTCACACAAATCATCCTAGAAAATATCCTCACGACCAATACCTCCAGCCCTTGTTCCGAGCAATCTAATTTTCAGCATTCCCTATAATTGATTCCTACATCACGCTACAACCCAATACTAGAGATATATATACTAACTTATATGTATATATTTATATTTATATAATTCTATCAAAACAATTCTCTTATGTTTTTTTATACCACTCATGATACACGGGAGTAAATAAACTCCGAACATTCCACCATAGAAAATCAGGCACATACCATACAACAATACCCATATGCAGTCCCCATATAATGTATATATATATAGTACCACCCAATATCTATCTCAACACATTCCAACACCTCACATAACACACGAGAGTATATAACTCACACCCTTCAACACAAAATAATCAGGCACATAGCATATCACACAATGTAATCCCCCAAAGACGGCTTATTCCAAATTTTAACCTTTTTCAACCAATTCTTATCTTATTTTGAAAACCACAGCTCTGATACCACCTTGTAACACCCTGGATTTTGCCTCATTAAAAAGTAGAAAACGATACGAATCCAACGCCGCAGACGGGGACTATAACGGATGTCAAACGAGTCTTAAAACTGAGAAACAAGGTCTGTCCGAACATTAGTCCGAACATGTAAGTTCGGACATGTGCCGAGACTTACAGTTCAGACCCGTCCTCGCATGCTGTCCGAACATGTAAGTTCGGACAGATGTTCGGACACACTAATACTGTGAAAAACAAAATACTCTCGGGGCCTGTCCGAACATGGATGTCCGGACGGACGTTCGGACAGGTCCAAATTTATAAAAATCAAAATGAAAACAGGATTAGAAGGGTACAAAACGACCATAATATTAATGCCAATGGGAAGTGAATGTTTTATAAGCATATGTAGTGAATGTTTACCATAAAAACACAGCGGAAAAATATTCTCAAATCCAGAGTGCTACCGCCACACTCAATCCCATGAGTGCTCAGGCTAAACCTTAAACAATTCAACAGAAATAAATATCCAAAACATTGCCATTTAAATACTGTATCTCAATGACAATTAATCAACTCTAGAACTATGTGGTAGCGCATTCCCAATCCCCAAACTTCAACAACCATCACCTGCGATCAGAATATAATAGACAAAAACACGAAGGGATCGCACAAATCAGATAAACTGAGTAAACTCTACCTCAGTCTGTAAAATACATTTTAAAATTCATTTTGTCATTTGTCAATCAGATGGGAATAGTTTATCGAGCATTAGAATAGTTCTCCAGAAATCACCATAAACAACAAAACCACTGTAGGGAGCTTTCGACAGGAGTTAATCACAACACCAATAACGGGATCACCTATGGGATCCCAAACATTAATCCAAGGATAGTCACCTATGGGACCGTCAAACAACCACCTCACCCTAAGTCCTTAAGTGTGCACACCCCCTATGAGACAGCAGTAACATAGAGTAGATCAAAGGGCTTAACTGTAACAATGTGTGCAGCGCAAATAATAATAATCATGGGGAGCACCTATGGGCTCCCAAACAATAAAATACAACCTGTGAAAGACTCCCAAAATCCAGAAACAAAATCCACAACACAATCCAATTCCTCAATTCCAAAACGTGGGAAACAATTCCAAATTTCCAAACCACAACGGAGAGTTTATAAGAACATAGTGAAACCTCTTTCCAATTGTTTTACAAAACAGCAGTAAAACAACATTGAGCATAGAATTTTCCTGAACAATCAAATCACTTCAAGAGAACAATCCAACATAATCACTAGCAGCGCCCGTCGTCGAAATCGGAGTCTAAGTATATAATCAACAATTAGAATCTACCAAACACAACCGAATAATTTACTAGATTATCTAGGTAGAATACTTTACCCAACGTAATCCTAACTGGCACCGGAAGGCGATCTGACAGCAGCAGGATGAAGAACGTGAATTTGTAAAGGTTTCAAGGTGAAGAATCGAGAATATTTTAGTGGAAATACGAGCGTAGAAAATTTGCGTGAATTTTGAGAGTTGGGAGAAGAAGTAATGGTGTTAGTGGAAGACGATCATATATCGGAGAGGATTGTTGATTTAAATAGAATTAATTTGCAAAATAAAAGGAATGCTAGTAATTTAAATAAGTGATAATCAGTTTAAAGAAGAAAAGAAAATAATGAATAATTCAAAGTGAGTTTAACTGATTAGTGTTGTAGATAGTTAAAAGGGTATAACTATTATTCAGCGTGATGGAAATCCGCAAAGAAAACAAAATCTCTAACAAATACTGGTTTAGAATAAATAAATAATTCTCAATTCAGAATAATAGGAGGAAAGTAACTGAGCCGTTGTAACGAGATAAGGAAGAGAGTAGAATATCTAGGAAAATAATTAATAAACATTTATTAATATAGGGAAGAGATTGAAATAAATAAGGATAGAGTGAAACAAATCAGTAATCCTAGCAAGAGGAAAATAATTACGTTAAAGAAGGATCTAGAATATTAGTAATATAATATTAAGAGAATAATAGAGGATTAATATCTTACTAATTTTGAAGAAGTCAAATGGGATTTGAACTCTTAAAGTTAATGTTAATTTACTAATAGAAAGTAAAATTGAATTCGAACTCTAGGAATTTAAGATTAATCAATTTGAAAAAGAAATTCTAGGATTGTATTCTGGGAACTTAAATAACATTGTAACATCTAAGAAGGATGATGTAGTATTTAAATGATAATAATATTAATAATAGGAATACGATTAGTAAGGGCAAGGACATTGCGGATAATTGTAAACATTTTAGGAAGAGGAAGAATTTAATATAAGAGAAAGAATTTAATATAAGAGTAGCGTTTAACTTCCCTGGGCCACTATAATACTAACTTCGGACTTATTCATTCTTAAAAAGAATTATATTATTCTTAACACAAAATTCGTGGGTATTTCAATATGAATAATGAAAAACTTTAAATATTAATGCTCACCTTATATAATAATTAATGCTAGCTATTGAGGAAATATACATATTATTATATTTTTTGTCACATATATTAGATTTGTCACTCATGATTTAGGTGATTGATCAATATTATACTATAATATTAATGGTATGTGTCTCATCAATAAAAAAATATACGGCTACAAGATTAACCGATAAAACCGAACCGAACTAAAGGTTAACCGGTCTAAACGGAATGGTAATGGAATTGAATTTTTGAAAACCGAATTAAACGGTTAACCGAATCCGGTTAACCAATCTAATTAAATGGAATGATAATGGAATTGAATTTTAAAAAACCGAAGACCCGGTTAACCAAAAGCGGTTAACCGAATAAGGTGGTTAACCTACCATGGGCAGCCCTAGTTTGTAGTTTAAACCTGCACTTGCCTGACTAGTTTTATAGAATATACTTCATTTATGTTATGTCAAGATTACAAACCATCATTTTCCATACCCACCACGACTTCACGGTTTGAGCAATGGTCCATTCCATTAAGGAGCAACAGTACTCCTAGTAAATCCTTAACTGTGACATTTTTTCATCCAAAAAATTATCGTTAGTAAAAGCTTTCAATTGAGGTATATATTGTCTCCGACTTGGTACATTTTCATTCTTTTGTTGTAAGATGTTTTATTTTAATTACAATGAGGCTTGTTTGGTAACTATGTTTAGTTGAGACATGCTAGATATATATTAATTTGTTGTTGAATTGTATAAGATCAGCCCATTAAAGTGTTGATGTAATTAATTATCTCACGTGGAGGCAAGGAAGCACTAAAGTGTGTACGGTCACATTGCTCATATGTATGTTATATCCTAGTACATGTGTTCACATTCAACAAAGGTCAACCGATGTACAAAGTATTGGAGAAGGAGGTCAGTCATCAACACGTTAACTCATCTAATATAAGTGTATGGATTTTTTTACACCTTATCTCGAATGCATACATACAACAACACACGCTTACTCTAGGTGAAAAATCTTACCAACTCATTTGACTATATTTTTTGTTTTGTGGTTAAACTAGCTGCCTTGAGGAGAGAGTGGATTAAATTACTCTTTTTTCTTATATGAATTAATTAAATACTTCATTTTGTGGGGATGTACCCCAAAAGAAAAAGAATGAAAACAGTTTGATATAAAGGTAATCCGATAAACACCAATATTGACCAAAATAGTCATTCTTTCTAAATATGTCGATAATGCTGACCTATATCTTCAAATAGTAGCATTTTTAATTAGATATTGCGATCGAGTCCGTGTGTGGACAACTGTATTTTTTTGACAGTTTTTACCCTATATTGATTCCATAATTTTTTCTATACTTGATTCAAATTATTATTTGCATCTAACATTAATTTCAATATCATTTCTAATTTTTTCTCTATTTTATTTTGTCAACTTAATAAAAAAACTGACCACATAACGATCTGGAACCTCTGCCTTTCCACGTTTAATAAGTGAAAATATGTCAACACTTGTACTAGTTTTTCCTAGCGGACTGTGCGTGCGGCGGATCAAAGTATTAATGAGTAATGGTATGGTGTAGTATTTGTTTTTAGTTTCACATTTAGATTTTGACCATAATGACCTTAGCCTTTAAATCAACAACCGTATTGAATTCCGCTGTTTATTTTGTATAAGTTGGACGGCTTGAATTGAATGAAGCTTTTGAGGCCGTCTGAATAAACTCTGGCACTTCCCCAGTTCTTTTTATTTATTACTCTGCTTCGTTCGTTATGGACTTTACACCTACTATATCTCATTTCTATGATCTGACCATTTCAAATTCACACCAGGCATAAACCACTTCATCAACCCACTCAACTACAACAACCACGAACTAACATCAAGTGGCATTATCAATTTCAAAACGTAAATAATTCGCAACTAACTAATTAAATTTCTTAATTGCGTAACAAGCTAGTTATAGAAGCACAGTGAATGATATTTTTCGCCAAATCTGACCCCACAATCTTCGAATAAAATTGCGAACATCATTTATTTAGCTAGCGGCAACACAAAGATGGAAAACGATTGTATCGATGTGGATTTGCACTGCACCGCTCAAATCCCATCCAAAGAAAAAGAGGTTGCAACAACAACATACCAACAACTTACAAATACACATAATATACAATTGACTGATTTATGAATCTTTTGGTAGATATGATAGAAGCCTATCACTCATATCTTCTATTACGCAAATCAGAAGAACAGAACAAACAAAAAACACAAAATTGGTGGATGTCGAGGTTCCAAGTCGGTAACGCAAGTAGCCAAACCAACAAATCATGGTCAATCCCTACAACAATCATTCATGATTCATTGCATGTACGTTTATTAATGCCAACAAAAAGAACTGTTTCTTACTATTCACCATCTTTATCTTCTGTCAGATCAGTGATACATTACAAAATCATTCCACTTTACAGAAGAATCAATTTGGTCGAAAAGAAACTTCGGCTAGATGGTTTCAAAAGTTAACCAGATCGATATTTACGAACATTAACAAACACTACTTAAACTTCGGTTATTTAATTAATTTTACATCTCGCGGTTAATCGACAAGAAAAATTAGTGATCAGTCACTTTTGTCGACTTCATAATCATCATAATGAGTAAACAATTCACTATATATACTTCCCTGAATAAGAAATGGAGCTCCGAAAATAGGAAGAAATAGATGAATGAATCGGGAAGTGGAAGGAGTAAAAGAATAATAGTAATAATAATAATAATACTTGTCTGCTCTGCTACATTAATCAAACAGTAAGAAAATCATAAGTTTATAGTATAGATAAAAATCACACCACCAAATATCAAATTCTTTGACAAATAATTAATCTACCATCTCTCCCTCATCTTCGTCGGGATTTAACTTCTCTAGCTATACAGAAGATGTAAATTATGAAAAACAGAGACGACAGAGATCAAGCAAAGAAAATCTTCAACCTCTGTGCAAAGGAGAGTGATCTTGAACAATTTTAGCAGACGCTTTCGATGATGAGTACCGGAATGCCTTCATCGGGCTAGGGAAATAGTACCATCCCTTACTCTTCACACCCGATGTTCTCATTAATTCTTGATCCCTACGGCCTCCACTTCCACCACCGCGTGTAAACACTGCCGCCACCGATCTAGATCTTCTCATATCCCTCACTTCCTCTCCTTCACTTACCGCTAATTTCTCTTTCCTCGACCTCTGTGACGGCCAGAAAAACAGCCAGAACGAACGCGAATTTTTGCTCCTGATTCTATTCACCTCGGAAGCTGTCTCGTCGCCTGCATCACGATCCTTTGTAAGTTCGTTGGTGTCTGCGGATGAGTATCTAGCGGATTTGAAGAACGGGAAGAAGGCGGCGGATCTGGATCGACGGAACGATGGTTCACTCTCAATTAGATTCGACACTTTCCCGACTACAGATCCTGAAGCGTTGAGGAAATTGCCGGTGTCGGTGACGCCGTATGAGGTGGCAGAGGAGGATGAGGAGGAAGAGGATGAACAACAGCAACTGCAAGGTCGGACGTTAGCGCAATCCGGACAGAGAGATGAGAGGCGTTCACGGAGACAGTATGGGCAGACTCCTATGGTGCGTCGTCGGGATGGATGGAGTTGGCACTTCCATACCTCTTCCTCGTCTGCGTAAAACGCCATGATGGATGAATATTGAACAGGTCTCCGGATTATCTCTCTGGTGTTTCGATCTCTGTGGTGTGTCGTGGGAGAGAAGTATGTTGGTGAAGAGTTGTTGATTTATTGGTCGGTTGGTCGGATCACTCTTTCTTTCTGTGTGTGCGTCTGTTTGATTGAATTCTCAAAGTGAGTGATGGAAGAAGAAGAAGGAGAAGAAAGGGTTGGGGGTTGGGCGGATGTCCTGGGACTGATTCATTATATATATATATATATAATGCGGGGTGGGGATAACAGGTGTACGCAGTTTGTGGTCATGTGGTGGGGGACAGTGCGCAGGGGAGGTCTGGTTAAAGTGGGTCTGGGTTTGGGGCCGGGTTTCAATCCGCACCATAATTCATTACTGAATTAGGTATTTTAATATATGATAAACATAGCTACTAAACTTTATCTTCTTTTAGAGATCGTGATAATTCATATGCGTGTACATATCTTATATCGATTGGAGCTATACAAGAAATTTCATTATCAAATGACAACACAATAGAGTTTTCATTGCTGTGGAAAAATTGGGAAGCTCTTGGTCAGTGTTGAGACATGTTTATGCTCAGCTATTGTTTTATTTTTCTGTTATAGTCTTGTATCCTAGGTGAATATATTTGTGTCATCTTTTAGATTGTATTTAGGTTACATTGTATTTTTCTTCCTTATTACTGCTATCAGTCCCGTTGCCCTCATATATATAAAGGGATAAGTGGTAGCGTTTCTATACAACACATATGCGAGACTTTTGTCTCTGATGAATAAATGAAATACCACTGTTATTTTTCTCACATGCTATCAAGAGCAAACCTGGGTTTACTTTTTTTTTTTCCGATCAGAATACCCAACACAGAAGAAATCGCCGTCGACCTAAATCACATAACCAAGATCCACAAGAAATCCCTAATACTCAACCTCGTCCCTCTTCTTCTTCGACATGTCTGTAGAAGATGGAACAGAGACTTTTGGAAAAGGGAAGAATCCACTCGATGAAGATCCTGGAAAAGGGAAGAGCGAAATCGATCAAGATTCGCCAAACAGTTGTAACAAATTGTCTCCGGAAGACGACGAGCTATATACTCATCCTTCCGACAACCCTGGAATCGTCTTGGCTTACAAGTTCAAGGGCACCGGTTTTACAAAATGGAAGCGTTCTTTCATTGTTGGGCTGATTTCAAAAAGCAAGTTAGGTTTTATTGATGGCACGACCAGAAGATCTAATTACCAGGGAGCAAAGCAGAAGGTTTGGGACAAGACCAACGGGATGGTCATTGGCTGGATTTTCACTGCTCTCGAAGATTCAATCGAGAGTCCTGTTATGTACTTCAAAACAGCAGAAGATATCTGGAAGAATCTCTGCAAACGCTTCGACAATCCTTCCGGCACTCGTTTGTATTCATTACGACGCGAAGCCCACAAACTCGAACAAGGGAATGACTCGATAAATGACTACTATACCAAGTGGGTAAGGATTTGGAATGAAGAAAACCAGCTTATTGAAATTCTTCCCTGTTCGTGCGGGTCTGCGGAAGCCCTTACCAAATTGCAAGAAAATCAGAAGGTTCTCGAATTCTTGATGGGGTTATGTGATTCTTACAAAGCAATCCACTCCAGTCTGCTCCTTATGAAACCCCTACCTTCAATCGACCAAGCGTATTCTGTTCTCAGAGAAGAGGAGGACCACCGGTCAGCACAGCAAAATCGGAGATCCGACGGGGAGAATACTGTCTTCGCCAATGCAACCCTAAATCGTCAGTCCTCAACTAGCGACAATAAAATCGACAAGAAGAAATCCAAATGCTCACATTGCAAAAAACAAGGTCATACCACAGAGAGTTTGTAACACCCCTAAAACCGGCCTAAGAGTTAAGGGTATTACACGCCGCGTATTACTACCAATAACGCAAGGCTCTAAAACACTCAAATGCAATAAAGGCCCAAACAAAGTTTACATAAACATTGTAAACCAATGTATTTAAACAGCGAAGCTATACCAAAATCCCAAGTACGTAACTGAGTCAGAAAACAGAAGTCAAAAGTGTAAGGCCCGGAGGCTACAACTCTCAAAAATCAAACTGAACGAATAACAAAAGCTACACTAGAGCTCCAGAACTCAAGATTCCTCGCTGATCAATCTGCAAAATGTTAGAAGTAGGGGAATGAGCACACAACTATGCCCAGTAAGCAGCGACCGTCATCAGCAAGGTCGCTCAAAAGCAATTGAAATCAGAAGAAGGAGAAGATAAATATAATAACCACAATTCTCTAGATTCAGAACCTTTCAGAGCAGAAACAGAGTGGAACTCAAGGGTTCCCAATTCAGAAACAGTCAGAACACTTAAACAGAAAGGGGACAAAACACAATGCACACACTCAGAAGGGTCGAAGACCCATAGACCATACCAGGTCTCTCGGCAACGCAGAAATGACTCGAAAGAGCCAAAGGGTTCGCCAACCCCACAGAACAGAAAGGGAATGACCCACACTCAGAACGACGTCTACATGGTATACCACGGAATAGCTCGACCCAGCCATTCACGGCTCAGAAACAAAGTGTAATGTCCCAAAACAGAAGGATTGCTTAAACAGAAGCAAAAGTTGCATTTAAATATGCCAAAACACTCATAAATCAGTAGTACAGATCATAAGGAATTCAACGCCGCAGACGGTACTCAAATCGGAGTTCAAACGAAGAAGTTATGCTGAAAACAGAGAGGTGTCCGAACTTCGAAGTTCGGACGGAAGTTCGGACACACCCCGAATGCGAAAATACAGAAGCTCAAAACATGCTGTCCGAACTTCGAAGCTCGGACCGAAGTTCGGACAGTTTTTCGGAAAAAAAGACGTGGTGAAGTCCGAGCTTTGAAGCTCGGTAATTTCAGAAAAACGGGGTGTCCGAACTTCAAAGTTCGGACTAAAGTTCGGACACACCCAAAACTCGAAAAAAACAGAAACTCAGAACGTGCTGTCTGAACTTCAAAGTTAGGACGGAAGTTCGGACGGCACGAAAACAGCAGAACAGAAGCTTCGAACAGAACAAAAACATTGCCAAAACATTAACAATCTATACCAAAGTATTACCCACACCAAATCAGACATAAACACAGAGAAACCATGGGGTTTTAGCCATTCCAAAAACGCAACAAAACGCAATTAGAAACCACACACAAAACCATAAACAATCCTTGCAATACCCCATGGCTGAACTTCCAAACCGAATCAAGCAACCACCTACCTCAATTATCAGCAATTGATCTAACGATCTGAACAGTCCACAGCAGTCCCGACTAATCCACCAGCAGATACACGCAACAGTTCTGATTTTCACAAGTCGACAATACCACAATCAGCAATTAGAACGGGGAGACCTAGACTATCGAAATCCAAATACTGCAACACAAACCTGAAAACAAGAGTGCAGAATCCCACGAATCTGAATCCGTTCTGCAGATCACGCAGACCACAACCCAACCGCAGCAAAATCCTCTGATTTAATCATGTACAAGGGTTTGAAAATCAGAAAACTGAGAGGGAAGGAAATCAGTAACGAAGTCCCGAATTCTTGTATTACCAACCTGAATCAAACAGAGGAACGCAGCAGCAAAACTCCCCAATTCGATTGTAGCAGTAGCCTTCACGATCCTTAGCAACAGAGAGAATAGAGAGAAAGAGGAGAATGGAAGAACGCTCGCTCTAAACGCACGATGGACTTGATGGAGGAAAACTGATCGTGGTGTAAGAAATAATTAGAAGGGGAATAATTAAATAAGGATCCCTTCCCTTATTAATTATTAAAACAATTACCTTAATTGTTTTATGGAAAGACTTCCTTGCCCTCTTCAAATAAAACAATACCGCCGGAGTCCCAACTGATAGCAAAGAAATAAATAATCCAACTTAGAATAACATTGCAACTGATATAACATAAGGTATGAATTGTGGGTTATTACATCACCTCCCCCTTAAAAGAATCTCGTCCTCGAGATTAACTCACCTTACTGCTCGAACAGAGAGGGATACTTGGCACGCAGCTCATCTTCGAGTTCCCAAGTCGCTTCACTCTCTAACTGATCTGTCCACTGAACCTTCACCATAGGCAGGGTCTTACTACGAAGCCGACGGACATCCCTGGCTAAAATGCGAGTAGGCACCGCCTCGAAACCGCAGTCCTCTCTCAACTGAAGCTGGCTGTAGTCGATCACGTGAGACGGATCATGCAGGTACTTCCTCAACATGGAGACATGAAAAACACCGTGAACAGCAGACAAAGCAGGTGGCAACGCTAACCGGTAGGCCACAGGGCCAATCCTCTCCAGGATCTCAAACGGTCCAACAAACCTTGGGCTAAGCTTCCCACGCTTCCCAAACCGAACCACGCCTCTGACCGGCGACACTCGCAGATAAACATGATCTCCAACCTCAAACTCAAGGGGCCTGCGCCTCTGGTCTGCATAGCACTTCTGTCTGCTCTGAGCAACAAGCAAACGCTCCCGAATCGTCCTGATCTTCTCTACTGCTCCCTGCACCAGCTCGGGTCCAACCAAGACCCTCTCCTTCAGGTCATCCCAACAGATGGGTGACCTGCACCTCCTACCATACAACGCTTCAAACGGAGCCATACCAATGCTCGCCTGAAAGCTGTTGTTGTAGGCGAACTCAATCAGAGTCACATGTTGCTCCCAGCTACCTCCAAAGTCCAAGACACATGCGCGGAGCATGTCCTCCAAAACCTGATTAGTCCTCTCCGTCTGGCCATCCGACTGAGGATGGTAAGCTGAACTGAACGCTAAATTCGTACCCAAAGCCTTATGCAAACTGCGCCAAAATCTCGAAACAAAGCGTGGGTCACGATCAGACACAATAGTAGTAGGCACACTGTGCAGCCTCACTATCTCATCCAGATATAAACGAGCTAGGCGCTCCAAACTGAAGGTCTTCTTCACCGGCAGAAAATGAGCAGACTTCGTCAGACAATCAACTATCACCCATACGGCATCACAACCCGAAGGAGTCCTGGGCAAACCCATGACGAAATCCATCCTCACACTCTCCCACTTCCACTCAGGAATGGGAAGGGGCTGAAGCAAACCCGCTGGCCTCTGGTGCTCAGCCTTAATCTGCTGACAGGTCTGGCACTTCGAAACAAACTCGGAGATGTCACGCTTCATCCCAGACCACCAGAACGACTCTCTGAGATCTCGATACATCTTCACCCCTCCTGGGTGGACTGAATATGGCGCTCCATGAGCCTCCTGAAGGATCTCTCTGCGCAGCACTGCATCGTCTGGCACACATACACGGCCTCTGAAACGCAGACAACCATCGCTGGAGACACTGAAATCTGAACTGTGATCTGAAGACAGCCCCTCTCTGATCCGACACAAAGCTGAGTCCGACTCCTGACCAACCCGGATCCTGTTGACCAAAGAAGACTGAACCTGAAGCGCTGCTATCATACTGGCACTGGCTGGTCTGACTACCCAAACACCCATACGCTGCAGCTCTAAGGCGGACCTCTGGACCCCAGTCAGAACACAAGCTACACCCGAAGCACCTCTCCGGCTCAAGGCATCTGCAACAACATTCGCTCTACCCGGGTGGTAGAGGATCTCCAAATCGTAGTCGTGAAGTAGCTCCAACCACCTCCTCTGTCTCAAGTTCAGCTCCTTCTGAGTGAACAAATACTTGAGACTCTTGTGGTCCGAGTAAACCTTACACGACGCTCCATACAGATAATGCCTTCAGATCTTAAGCGCGAACACTACAGCTGCCAACTCCAGATCGTGGGTAGGGTAGTTCTTCTCATAGAGCTTAAGCTGTCGCGAGCCATAAGCCACCACCTTACCCTGCTGCATCAGAACACATCCCAGTCCCTTATGGGACGCATCACAGAAAACTTCAAATCCCTTGGTCCCAGATGGCAAAGTCAGAATTGGTGCGGTCGTCAGCCTCTTCTTAATCTCCTGGAAGCTCTGCTCGCAAGCCTCGCTCCACTCATACTTGACCTCCTTCCTAAACAGACGGGTCAGCGGGGATACAATCTTAGAAAACCCCTCAACAAACTTCCTGTAGTACCCAGCTAACCCAAGGAAACTGCGAATCTCAGCAACATTCGTGGGCCTCGCCCACTCCATCACAACTCTAATCTTCTCAGGATCCACTGAGATACCGTCCTTCGAGACCACATGTCCCAAGAATACCACGCGATCAAGCCAGAAGTCACACTTCTTCAACTTAGCATACAGCTCACGATCCTTCAGCGTCTGCAAAACAATCCTCAGATGCTCCTCATGCTCCTCTGCGCTCCTGGAGTACACCAAGATATCATCTATGAAGACCACTACAAACTGATCCAGATAGGGTTTGAAAACCCGGTTCATCATATCCATGAATACTGATGGGGCATTAGTCAGACCAAAAGGCATGACTAGGAACTCGTAATGACCATAACGAGTCCTAAAAGCGGACTTAGGCACATCTTCGGCCTTAATCCTCAACTGATGGTAGCCCGAACGAAGATCTATCTTCGAGAACACTGTGGCGCCCGCCAACTGGTCAAACAAGTCATCTATGCGCGGAAGGGGATAGCGATTCTTGATGGTCACCTTGTTCAGCTCCCTGTAATCGATGCACAAACGGAAGGTCCCATCCTTCTTCTTCACAAACAGCACTGGCGCTCCCCAAGGTGAAACGCTAGGGCGAATGAAGCCCTTATCTAACAGCTCCTGAAGCAGAACCTTCAGCTCCTTCAACTCCGCCGGACTCATACAGTAAGGGGCCCTAGAGATGGGCTGAGTCTCTGGCGCTAAATCGATGGTGAACTCCACCTCTCGCACTGGTGTAAGTCCGGGCACGTCGTCCTGGAAGACCTCCGGGAACTCTCTGACAATCGGGATGCTCTCCAAGCTAGATCCCTCACGCACCTCTGGCAGATAGCACAAAAAGCCCTGACAGCCCTTCCTCAAGAAACTGGCTGCCTGCATCGCTGACACAATCACCGGCGCACATGGAACTGCATTCCCAGAGAAAGCAAAGCGAGTCCCGTCTGGCAAGTCGAATACTACTCTCCTCGCTGCACAATCTATATGGGCATGGTGCTCTGCTAGCCAATCCATGCCCAGGATCACATCAAAACAGGTCATCCGCATCGGGATGAGGTCAGCAAAGAAGGTCTTGTCCCTAACTACTATGGGACAAGCCTTACACACAAAATCCAACACACAAGGGGCAACCCCACCTAACGGACTACTCACACATAGGTCTACCTCACTAGGCATAGCAGTCAGTCCAAGATCACCCAATAAATCATAGCAGACAAAAGAATGCGTAGCTCCCGAGTCAAACAGACAAAATACATCTCGAGAATGGATCTGGAGAATACATGAGATGACGCGATCACCAGCACGATCACGCTCTCTAGCCATAGCATAAACCCGGGCCTGAGTCTGAGGCTTCTTCTGATCGGACCTCGCCCCTGAATCTGAGCCGGTGCCTCTATCTCCTGAGCCTCTACTGGATGCCTAAGGGCACTGCGCGATCCGGTGCTCCATCGACCCGCACTTAAAGCAGGCACCAGTCTTCTTGTAGCACTCCCTACCAGGATGGGAGCGACCACAAGACCCACACTTCGCCCCAGCTGACGAAGATGAAGAAGCTCCCCGGCGATCTCCATAGGACTGCTTCTTCTTAGGAGGAGCAGCCTCCTTCTTCTGAGGCTCTTCAACACGCCTCTTCCCCTTATGGTCCTTACCTGCCTGTCTGCCCCTGATGTCCGCCTCTACCAGCAAGGCGACATCCGCCACATCTCCGAAGGTCCGGTGACGAAGAGATGTCACCGCCGACTTGATGTCTGGCCTCAAACCGCTCTCGAACTTACGAGCCTTCCTATGCTCATCTGGCTCTGGGGCATACTTCGAAAGGGTCATAAACTTCCTCACGTACTCCTCTACGGTCATATCTCTCCCCTGACGCAGCCGGTTATACTCATTGATCTTCTGGTCCTTGTAGACATCCGGATAGAACTGCTTGCTGAACTCCAAGCAGAACTGATCCCAGGTCCAAGGCTGGGGATGTCTACCCATCACCATGCGCCACCACTCCTTCGCCTCCCCCTTAAAGAGGAACGTGGCGAAGTCCACCTTCTGGTCGTCCTCCGACCCCATCACTCTCACCAGGTCCTCGACCTCAGTAATCCAATGGCTCGCCTCCTGAGGATCGCCACGCCGTCGAAGGAAGGCGGCTTAGCTTCATGAATTCCTGGAGTGCTCGGACTCGGCCTCCCACAGCATTCGCCCCTGCTGGGCCTGCACCACCAGCTCCTCCACCAGCTCCCCCAGCAGCTGCAGCCATCGTCTGCATCAACTGCGTCACAAACTGCTGCACTGCATCCGCAGCATCTCCCTGAGGGGTCACTGGTGTCCTACGAGGAGGCATTCTGAGATTCACAAATTCAAAACTTGTCAGAACTGACTCAGACTTCAAACAACTGTCACAACTGAACCTCGCACAAGCAAACACACCCACAGACACCAAAGAAAGTCAAACCTGGCTCTGATACCACTAAATATAACACCCCTAAAACCGGCCTAAGAGTTAAGGGTATTACACGCCGCGTATTACTACCAATAACGCAAGGCTCTAAAACACTCAAATGCAATAAAGGCCCAAAAAAAGTTTACAAACATTGTAAACCAATGTATTTAAATACAGCGAAGCATATACCAAAATCCCAAGTACGTAACTGAGTCAGAAACAGAAGTCAAAAAGTGTAAGGCCCGGAGGCTACAACATCTCAAAATATCAAACTGAACGAATAACAAAAGCTAAACACTAGAGCTCCAGAACTCAAGATGATCCTCGCTGATCAATCTGCAAAAATGTTAGAAGTAGGGGAATGAGCACACAACTATGCCCAGTAAGCAGCGACCGTCATCAGCAAGGTCGCTCAAAAGCAATTGAAATCAGAAGAAGGAGAAGATAAATATAATAACCACAATTCTCCAGATTCAGAAGCTTTCAGAGCAGAAATAGAGTGGAACTCAAGGGTTCCCAATTCAGAAACAGTCAGAACACTTAAACAGAAAGGGGACAAAACACAATGCACACACTCAGAAGGGTCAAAGACCCATAGACCATTCCAGGTCTCTCGGCAACGCAGAAATGACTCGAAAGAGCCAAAGGGTTCGTCAACCCCACAGAACAGAAAGGGAATGACCCACACTCAGAACGACGTCTACATGGTATACCACGGAATAGCTCGACCCAGCCATTCACGGCTCAGAAACAAAGTGTAATGTCCCAAAACAGAAGGATTGCTTAAACAGAAGCAAAGTTGCATTTAAATATGCCAAAACACTCATAAATCAGTAGTACAGATCATAAGGAATTCAACGCCGCAGACGGCACTCAAATCGGAGTTCAAACGAAGAAGTTATGCTGAAAACAGAGAGGTGTCCGAACTTGTGTCCTAACGTTGAAGTTCGGACACAAGTCGAGTTGAAAACAGAAGCGAAACACAACGCGTCCGAACATCGAAGTTCGGACTGATGTTCGGACGGTTTTTCGGAAAAAGTTACGCGGTGAGAAAACACAACGTCCGAGCTTCGAAGTCAGCAAAACTGGGGGTGTCCGAACTTCGAAGTTCGGACGGAAGTTCGGACACACCCCGAATGCGAAAATACAGAAGCTCAAAACATGCTGTCCGAACTTCGAAGCTCGGACCGAAGTTCGGACAGTTTTTCGGAAAAAAAGACGTGGTGAAGTCCGAGCTTTGAAGCTCGGTAATTTCAGAAAAACGGGGTGTCCGAACTTCAAAGTTCGGACTGAAGTTCGGACACACCCAAAACTCGAAAAAAACAGAAACTCAGAACGTGCTGTCTGAACTTCAAAGTTAGGACGGAAGTTCGGACGGCACGAAAACAGCAGAACAGAAGCTTCGAACAGAAAAGAAACATTGCCAAAACATTAACAATCTATACCAAAGTATTACCCACACCAAATCAGACATAAACACAGAGAAACCATGGGGTTTTAGCCATTCCAAAAACGCAACAAAACGCAATTAGAAACCACACACAAAACCATAAACAATCCTTGCAATACCCCATGGCTGAACTTCCAAACCGAATCAAGCAACCACCTACCTCAATTATCAGCAATTGATCTAACGATCTGAACAGTCCACAGCAGTCCCGACTAATCCACCAGCAGATACACGCAACAGTTCTGATTTTCACAAGTCGACAATACCACAATCAGCAATTAGAACGGGGAGACCTAGACTATCGAAATCCAAAAACTGCAACACAAACCTGAAAACAAGAGTGCAGAATCCCACGAATCTGAATCCGTTCTGCAGATCACGCAGACCACAACCCAACCGCAGCAAAATCCTCTGATTTAATCATGTACAAGGGTTTGAAAATCAGAAAACTGAGAGGGAAGGAAATCAGTAACGAAGTCCCGAATTCTTGTATTACCAACCTGAATCAAACAGAGGAACGCAGCAGCAAAACTCCCCAATTCGATTGTAGCAGCAGCCTTCACGATCCTTAGCAACAGAGAGAATAGAGAGAGAGAGGAGAATGGAAGAACGCTCGCTCTAAACGCACGATGGACTTGATGGAGGAAAACTGATCGTGGTGTAAGAAATAATTAGAAGGGGAATAATTAAATAAGGATCCCTTCCCTTATTAATTATTAAAACAATTACCTTAATTGTTTTATGGAAAGACTTCCTTGCCCTCTTCAAATAAAACAATACCGCCGGAGTCCCAACTGATAGCAAAGAAATAAATAATCCAACTTAGAATAACATTGCAACTGATATATCATAAGTTATGAATTGTGGGTTATTACATCACCTCCCCCTTAAAAGAATCTAGTCCTCGAGATTAACTCACCTTACTGCTCGAACAGAGAGGGATACTTGGCACGCAGCTCATCTTCGAGTTCCCAAGTCGCTTCACTCTCTAACTGATCTGTCCACTGGACCTTCACCATAGGCAGGGTCTTACTACGAAGCCGACGGACATCCCTGGCTAAAATGCGAGTAGGCACCGCCTCGAAACTGCAGTCCTCTCTCAACTGAAGCTGGCTGTAGTCGATCACGTGAGACGGATCATGCAGGTACTTCCTCAACATGGAGACATGAAAAACACCGTGAACAGCAGACAAAGCAGGTGGCAACGCTAACCGGTAGGCCACAGGGCCAATCCTCTCCAGGATCTCAAACGGTCCAACAAACCTTGGGCTAAGCTTCCCACGCTTCCCAAACCGAACCACGCCTCTGACCGGCGACACTCGCAGATAAACATGATCTCCAACCTCAAACTCAAGCGGCCTGCGCCTCTGGTCTGCATAGCACTTCTGTCTGCTCTGAGCAACAAGCAAACGCTCCCGAATCGTCCTGATCTTCTCTACTGCTCCCTGCACCAGCTCGGGTCCAACCAAGACCCTCTCCTTCAGGTCATCCCAACAGATGGGTGACCTGCACCTCCTACCATACAACGCTTCAAACGGAGCCATACCAATGCTCGCCTGAAAGCTGTTGTTGTAGGCGAACTCAATCAGAGTCACATGCTGCTCCCAGCTACCTCCAAAGTCCAAGACACATGCGCGAAGCATGTCCTCCAAAACCTGATTAGTCCTCTCCGTCTGGCCATCCGACTGAGGATGGTAAGCTGAACTGAACGCTAAATTCGTACCCAAAGCCTTATGCAAACTGCGCCAAAATCTCGAAACAAAGCGTGGGTCACGATCAGACACAATAGTAGTAGGCACACCGTGCAGCCTCACTATCTCATCCAGATATAAACGAGCTAGGCGCTCCAAACTGAAGGTCTTCTTCACCGGCAGAAAATGAGCAGACTTCGTCAGACGATCAACTATCACCCATACGGCATCACAACCCGAAGGAGTCCTGGGCAAACCCATGACGAAATCCATCCCACACTCTCCCACTTCCACTCAGGAATGGGAAGGGGCTGAAGCAAACCCGCTGGCCTCTGGTGCTCAGCCTTAATCTGCTGACAGGTCTGGCACTTCGAAACAAACTCGGAGATGTCACGCTTCATCCCAGACCACCAGAACGACTCTCTGAGATCTCGATACATCTTCACCCCTCCTGGGTGGACTGAATATGGCGCTCCATGAGCCTCCTGAAGGATCTCTCTGCGCAGCACTGCATCGTCTGGCACACATACACGGCCTCTGAAACGCAGACAACCATCGCTGGAGACACTGAAATCTGAACTCTGATCTGAAGACAGCCCCTCTCTGATCCGACACAAAGCTGAGTCCGACTCCTGACCAACCCGGATCCTGTCGACCAAAGAAGACTGAACCTGAAGCGCTGCTATCATACTGGCACTGGCTGGTCTGACTACCCAAACACCCATACGCTGCAGCTCTAAGGCGGACCTCTGGACCCCAGTCAGAACACAAGCTACACCCGAAGCACCTCTCCGGCTCAAGGCATCTGCAACAACATTCGCTCTACCCGGGTGGTAGAGGATCTCCAAATCGTAGTCGTGAAGTAGCTCCAACCACCTCCTCTGTCTCAAGTTCAGCTCCTTCTGAGTGAACAAATACTTGAGACTCTTGTGGTCCGAGTAAACCTTACACGACGCTCCATACAGATAATGCCTCCAGATCTTAAGCGCGAACACTACAGCTGCCAACTCCAGATCGTGGGTAGGGTAGTTCTTCTCATAGGCTTAAGCTGTCGCGAGCCATAAGCCACCACCTTACCCTGCTGCATCAGAACACATCCCAGTCCCTTATGGGACGCATCACAGAAAACTTCAAATCCCTCGGTCCCAGATGGCAAAGTCAGAATCGGTGCGGTCGTCAGCCTCTTCTTAATCTCCTGGAAGCTCTGCTCGCAAGCCTCGCTCCACTCATACTTGACCTCCTTCCTCAACAGACGGGTCAGCGGGGATACAATCTTAGAAAACCCCTCAACAAACTTCCTGTAGTACCCAGCTAACCCAAGGAAACTGCGAATCTCAGCAACATTCGTGGGCCTCGCCCACTCCATCACAGCTCTAATCTTCTCAGGATCCACTGAGATACCGTCCTTCGAGACCACATGTCCCAAGAATACCACGCGATCAAGCCAGAAGTCACACTTCTTCAACTTAGCATACAGCTCACGATCCTTCAGCGTCTGCAAAACAATCCTCAGATGCTCCTCATGCTCCTCTGCGCTCCTGGAGTACACCAAGATATCATCTATGAAGACCACTACAAACTGATCCAGATAGGGTTTGAAAACCCGGTTCATCATATCCATGAATACTGATGGGGCATTAGTCAGACCAAAAGGCATGACTAGGAACTCGTAATGACCATAACGAGTCCTAAAAGCGGACTTAGGCACATCTTCGGCCTTAATCCTCAACTGATGGTAGCCCGAACGAAGATCTATCTTCGAGAACACTGTGGCGCCCGCCAACTGGTCAAACAAGTCATCTATGCGCGGAAGGGGATAGCGATTCTTGATGGTCACCTTGTTCAGCTCCCTGTAATCGATGCACAAACGGAAGGTCCCATCCTTCTTCTTCACAAACAGCACTGGCGCTCCCCAAGGTGAAACGCTAGGGCGAATGAAGCCCTTATCTAACAGCTCCTGAAGCTGAACCTTCAGCTCCTTCAACTCCGCCGGACTCATACGGTAAGGGGCCCTAGAGATGGGCTGAGTCTCTGGCGCTAAATCGATGGTGAACTCCACCTCTCGCACTGGTGGAAGTCCGGGCACGTCGTCCTGGAAGACCTCCGGGAACTCTCTGACGATCGGGATGCTCTCCAAGCTAGATCCCTCACGCACCTCTGGCAGATAGCACAAAAAGCCCTGGCAGCCCTTCCTCAAGAAACTGGCTGCCTGCATCGCTGACACAATCACCGGCGCACATGGAACTGCATTCCCAGAGAAAGCAAAGCGAGTCCCGTCTGGCAAGTCGAATACTACTCTCCTCGCTGCACAATCTATATGGGCATGGTGCTCTGCTAGCCAATCCATGCCCAGGATCACATCAAAACAGGTCATCCGCATCGGGATGAGGTCAGCAAAGAAGGTCTTGTCCCTAACTACTATGGGACAAGCCTTACACACAGAATCCAACACACAAGGGGCAACCCCACCTAACGGACTACTCACACATAGGTCTACCTCACTAGGCATAGCAGTCAGTCCAAGATCACCCAATAAATCATAGCAGACAAAAGAATGCGTAGCTCCCGAGTCAAACAGACAAAATACATCTCGAGAATGGATCTGGAGAATACCTGAGATGACGCGATCACCAGCACGATCACGCTCTCCAGCCATAGCATAAACCCGGGCCTGAGTCTGAGGCTTCTTCTGATCGGACCTCGCCCCTGAATCTGAGCCGGTGCCTCTATCTCCTGAGCCTCTACTGGATGCCTGAGGGCACTGCGCGATCCGGTGCTCCATCGACCCGCACTTAAAGCAGGCACCAGTCTTCTTGTAGCACTCCCTACCAGGATGGGAGCGACCACAAGACCCACACTTCGCCCCAGCTGACGAAGATGAAGAAGCTCCCCGGCGATCTCCATAGGACTGCTTCTTCTGAGGAGGAGCAGCCTCCTTCTTCTGAGGCTCTTCAACGCCTCTTCCCCTTATGGTCCTTACCTGCCTGTCTGCCCTGATGTCCGCCTCTACCAGCAAGGCGACATCCGCCACATCTCTGAAGGTCCGGTGACGAAGAGGTGTCACCGCCGACCTGATGTCTGGCCTCAAACCGCTCTCGAACTTACGAGCCTTTCTATGCTCATCTGGCTCTGGGGCATACTTCGAAAGGGTCATAAACTTCCTCACGTACTCCTCTACGGTCATATCTCTCCCCTGACGCAGCCGGTTATACTCATTGATCTTCTGGTCCTTGTAGACATCCGGATAGAACTGCTTGTTGAACTCCAAGCAGAACTGATCCCAGGTCCAAGGCTGGGGATGTCTACCCATCACCATGCGCCACCACTCCTTCGCCTCCCCCTTAAAGAGGAACGTGGCGAAGTCCACCTTCTGGTCGTCCTCCGACCCCATCACTCTCAGCAGGTCCTCGACCTCAGTAATCCAATGGCTCGCCTCCTGAGGATCGCCACAGCCGTCGAAGGAAGGCGGCTTTAGCTTCATGAATCCTGGAGTGCTCGGACTCGGCCTCCCACAGCATTCGCCCCTGCTGGGCCTGCACCACCAGCTCCTCCACCAGCTCCCCCAGCAGCTGCAGCCATCGTCTGCATCAACTGCGTCACAAACTGCTGCACTGCATCCGCAGCATCTCCCTGAGGGGTCACTGGTGTCCTACGAGGAGGCATTCTGAGATTCACAAATTCAAAACTTGTCAGAACTGACTCAGACTTCAAACAACTGTCACAACTGAACCTCGCACAAGCAAACACACCCACAGACACCAAAGAAAGTCAAACCTGGCTCTGATACCACTAAATGTAACACCCCTAAAACCGGCCTAAGAGTTAAGGGTATTACACGCCGCGTATTACTACCAATAACGCAAGGCTCTAAAACACTCAAATGCAATAAAGGCCCAAAACAAAGTTTACATAAACATTGTAAACCAATGTATTTAAATACAGCGAAGCATATACCAAAATCCCAAGTACGTAACTGAGTCAGAAACAGAAGTCAAAAGTGTAAGGCCCGGAGGCTACAACATCTCAAATATCAAACTGAACGAATAAAAAAGCTAAACACTAGAGCTCCAGAACTCAAGATGATCCTCGCTGATCAATCTGCAAAAATGTTAGAAGTAGGGGAATGAGCACACAACTATGCCCAGTAAGCAGCGACCGTCATCAGCAAGGTCGCTCAAAACAATTGAAATCAGAAGAAGGAGAAGATAATATAATAACCACAATTCTCAGATTCAGAAGCTTTCAGAGAAACAGAGTGGAACTCAAGGGTTCCCAATTCAGAAACAGTCAGAACACTTAAACAGAAAGGGGACAAAACACAATGCACACACTCAGAAGGGTCGAAGACCCATAGACCATACCAGGTCTCTCGGCAACGCAGAAATGACTCGAAAGAGCCAAAGGGTTCGTCAACCCCACAGAACAGAAAGGGAATGACCCACACTCAGAACGACGTCTACATGGTATACCACGGAATAGCTCGACCCAGCCATTCACGGCTCAGAAACAAAGTGTAATGTCCCAAAACAGAAGGATTGCTTAAACAGAAGCAAAGTTGCATTTAAATATGCCAAAACACTCATAAATCAGTAGTACAGATCATAAGGAATTCAACGCCGCAGACGGCACTCAAATCGGAGTTCAAACGAAGAAGTTATGCTGAAAACAGAGGGTGTCCGAACTTGTGTCCTAACGTTGAAGTTCGGACACAAGTCGAGTTGAAAACAGAAGCGAAACACAACGCGTCCGAACATCGAAGTTCGGACTGATGTTCGGACGGTTTTTCAGAAAAAGTTACGCGGTGAGAAAACACAACGTCCGAGCTTCGAAGTCAGCAAAACTGGGGGTGTCCGAACTTCGAAGTTCGGACGGAAGTTCGGACACACCCCGAATGCGAAAATACAGAAGCTCAAAACATGCTGTCCGAACTTCGAAGCTCGGACCGAAGTTCGGACAGTTTTTTGGAAAAAAAGACGTGGTGAAGTCCGAGCTTTGAAGCTCGGTAATTTCAGAAAAACGGGGTGTCCGAACTTCAAAGTTCGGACACACCCAAAACTCGAAAAAAACAGAAACTCAGAACGTGCTGTCTGAACTTCAAAGTTAGGACGGAAGTTCGGACGGCACGAAAACAGCAGAACAGAAGCTTCGAACAGAAAAGAAACATTGCCAAAACTTCAACAATCTATACCAAAGTATTACCCACACCAAATCAGACATAAACACAGAGAAACCATGGGGTTTTAGCCATTCCAAAAACGCAACAAAACGCAATTAGAAACCACACACAAAACCATAAACAATCCTTGCAATACCCCATGGCTGAACTTCCAAACCGAATCAAGCAACCACCTACCTCAATTATCAGCAATTGATCTAACGATCTGAACAGTCCACAACAGTCCCGACTAATCCACCAGCAGATACACACAACAGTTCTGATTTTCACAAGTCGACAATACCACAATCAGCAATTAGAACGGGGAGACCTAGACTATCGAAATCCAAAAACTGCAACACAAACCTGAAAACAAGAGTGCAGAATCCCACGAATCTGAATCCGTTCTGCAGATCACGCAGACCACAACCCAACCGCAGCAAAATCCTCTGATTTAATCATGTACAAGGGTTTGAAAATCAGAAAACTGAGAGGGAAGGAAATCAGTAACGAAGTCCCGAATTCTTGTATTACCAACCTGAATCAAACAGAGGAACGCAGCAAAACTCCCCAATTCGATTGTAGCAGCAGCCTTCACGATCCTTAGCAACAGAGAGAATAGAGAGAGAGAGAGGAGAATGGAAGAACGCTCGCTCTAAACGCACGATGGACTTGATGGAGGAAAACTGATCGTGGTGTAAGAAATAATTAGAAGGGGAATAATTAAATAAGGATCCCTTCCCTTATTAATTATTAAAACAATTACCTTAATTATTTTATGGAAAGACTTCCTTGCCCTCTTCAAATAAAACAATACCGCCGGAGTCCCAACTGATAGCAAAGAAATAAATAATCCAACTTAGAATAACATTGCAACTGATATAACATAAGGTATGAATTGTGGGTTATTACAGAGTTTCTATTGAGTGATTGGAGACTTCCCAAGCTATTGGAAACATGGCGACAGTAAAAACAAAAAGAGCTTCGCTGGAACAGTTTGTGAACCTCAGAAAAACCAATAGAAAGAAGAAAATAATGCCATCGTGCCAGGCATGAGTGAAACTCAATTGAAGGCTCTCGTTGCCTATCTCAAGACTCAAGAGAACACACCCAACACTGGAAACCAGATGTGCATGACTTCGTTCTACAGGAGAAATGAAGATCTATCAACAGGAGAAGAAGCTGAGTACCAACGTCAATTTGCAGGTAACTCTAAACTCCAGTTTAATTCCAGTTTAATGTCATCGGATTCTGATAACTCTGTGAATAAAACATGGATTCTGGATACTGGTGCCACCGACCATGTCTGTGGCAACAAAGAAATGTTTTTGGACAATTATAAATCATGTAAATATGATGTGGTTATGCCTGATGGGCATACTGGTTTGATACAAGGTATAGGAAGTGTTAAGATCCATGATAAACTCATTATTCATAATGATTTACATGTGCAAGCATTCAAATTCAACTTGTTGTCTATTAGACAATTGCTAAAACAACTCTCTGCATGTGCTCTCATTTATCACAATGGGTGTGTCTTGCAGGACCTTTAATCTAAGAAGGACTTGTTATTTGGTGTCTTGTTGAATGGATTGTATGTCCTTGATTGTAATAGAATAGGCTCAATGTTTGGGGATCATTCTGATGTTAGTAAACAGCATACAACAACAAACTTTTGTGATGTTTTAGAACAGAATGAAAGAAGTGCAAATAGTGTTCTTATTTGGCACAATAGATTGGGGCATGCCCCTCTAGAAAAATTGTATAGATTACATTTGATAAAGAGAAATGATATACCTTCATATTTTGTTTGTGATTCATGTCACAAGGCCAAAGCTCATAGGCTTTCTTTTCAAAGATCTCTTACTTTCAGCAATGATATTTTTGATCTAATTCATGTGGATATTTGTGGACCATTTAATACCCTAACACATGACAATAAAAAGTTCTTTTTAACCATTATTGATGATAAGTCTAGAGCCTTGTGGGTTAAACTCCTTCATACAAAGTCAGAAGTGTTTCAATTTATCAAATACTTCATTGTTTTAATAGATAGACAATTTAACAAGAGGATCAAGAAAATCAGATCCGACAATGCTTTTGAATTGGGTACTTCCAATGAGGGTAAAGCTTACTTTAACAGCCTAGGAATAATACACCAAACCTCATGCCCTTATTCTCCCTAACAAAACGGAGTTGTTGAAAGAAAACACCATTACCTCATGGAAACATCCTGTGTTATCTTCTTCACATCTCCCCTACCTATATAATTTTGGGGAGAGTCTATATTATATGCCACACATATCATTAATAGGCTCCCAAGTACCACCCTTAAAGGAAAAACTCCTTTTGAATCTCTATACAGTACTTAACCTGATTATAGTCTGTTTAAAGTCTTTGGATCCCTATGCTATGTGCTAAATCTAGGGAACATTGGTGGTAAATTCAATTCAAAATCCTCCCCATGTGCTTATCTTGGCCCTACTGATAACCAAAAGGGATACAAATTACTTAGAATTTCTGACCATAAAATTATAGTCTCACGTGATGTCACATTTCATGAGTCAACCTTTCCTTTTCAGAAATCTAATACCCAAAATCCCACAAACCATGAATCCTCTCTCCCACATCATTCCATTCAAGATGAAACAGAAAAACACCCTCACATACCATTATGGACAGATCAATCTCAACCTATTTTCACATCTGATAATACCACCCCTGCCAATAACAACAATCCACCTGCTTCCCAACAAGATACTCATATCATAGTCGAACCAACAGGTTACACAGAAACAGATAACACCTTTTTTTCCTCTTCTAAAGACAACCAGATCACAAATGAAACAACCCTAAGGAGATCTACTAGAACTAGACAACCTCCTGCCCATCTCAGTGACTATCATGTTTATACCAATAACCTTCTTAATGAAGATGCCTTCACAGATATCATTTGTGCCAGAATTTAAAGAGACAAACACCAAACCATGCTCACCACCAGATCTGATCTTTTTTCTCTTACAGATGAGACTCCCTCCATTTTTTTTCTTTTTCCTCTATCCTCAACAAAAACAACATCATCAAACAGTTCCAAATACAGGAACCAACATCCTATGAACAAGCTTGTTTAAGCGAACATTGGATAGATGCCATGAATAAAGAGCTAACAGCCCTTATTAAGAACAATACTTGGGAACTTGTAAAACTCCCTAAAAACAGAAAAACCATCGGATGTAGATGGGTTTACAAAACAAAATTAAGGGCTGATGGTTTCGTAGAAAGACATAAAGCTAGAGTTGTGGCAAAGGGATTTAATCAAAGATATGGTCTTGATTACACAGAAACTTTCTCCCCTTTCGTTAGAATGACAACAATCAGAACATTAATTGCTGTTTCTGTTAAAAAAAGGTGGCATTTAAGCCAACTGGATGTAAATAATGCCTTCATTCATGGGGATTTGAATGAAGAAATTTACATGCAGTTGCCTAAGGGGCTGAACACTGATAACAACAACTATGTTTGTAAACTTAGGAAATCACTATATGGCCTTAAACAAGCCTCTAGGCAGTGGTTTTCTAAGTTTACAGATTTTCTTAAAATCATGGGTTATCAGCAATCAGAAAATGACCATTCACTTCTGTACAAAGTCCACAATAACAGTATCACCTTCTTGGCTGTTTATGTGGACGATGTCCTACTGACAGGGAATGACCTGAATGAAATAACTACTGTCAAAGATCAATTGGACAAAGAATTTTGCATTAAAGACCTTGGAAACTTGAATTTCTTTTTAGGAATGGAGTTTCTTCACCATGATAAAGGTCTAATCATCTCCCAAAGAAAATTTTGTCTAGAGTTATTACATGAATATGATATAATTCACACAAAACCCACTGTTGCTCCACTCCAATTGGGTATGAAACTCAAGTCTGATGAAGGAAAACCTCTAGAAAACCCCACTGCATATAGAAGTCAGGTGGGAAAAATAAACTTCCTAACCATACTCGACCTGCCCTCTCATTTACTGCTCAGTTACTTAGCCAATTTCTACAGAAACCCACTAATAGACACATGTCCACTGCTATTCATACACTGAGGTACATCCAAGGTACAATTAATTACGGTATTCTGTTAAATAATAAGTCTGATTTTTCATTAACTGCATACTGTGATAGCGACTGGGCCAGTTGCCCCATATCTAGGAGGTCCATATCTGGGTATTATATACTTCTTGGAGGCTCACCCATTTCTTGGAAATCCAAGAAACAGGGAAGTGTTTCTTTGTCTTCTGCAGAGGCAGAATACAGGTCTATGAAAGTGGTCACTACTGAGCTTGCCTGGTTAAGCAGATTGCTTGACCAGCTGGGAGTTGATAATATCACACCTATTCCACTAAGGTGCGATAACAAATCTGCAATATATATTGCGAAAAACCCAGTTGACCACCAGAGAACTAAACACATAGAAGTGGACATTCACTTCATCAGACAAATGATTCAGAATGGGTTAATAGCAGTTAGCCATATACCCACACAGCATCAGGTTGCAGATTTTTTAACCAAGACTCTACCAGGAAAGAATTACAAAGCTATGCTCAGAGATATTGGATTATTCCTTCTACAAGATTCAGCACAACATCATGAGTTGCATCTTGAGGGGGAGTGTTGAGACATGTTTATGCTCAGCTATTGTTTTATTTTTCTGTTATAGTCTTGTATCCTAGGTGAATATATTTGTGTAATCTTTTAGATTGTATTTAGGTTATATTGTATTTTTCTTCCTTATTACTGCTACCAGACCCGCTGCCCTCATATATATAAAGGGATAAGTGGTAGCGTTTCTATACAACACATATGCGAGACTTTTGTCTCTGATGAATAAATAAAATACCACTGTTATTTTTCTCACAGTCAGCCACAATTCCGCGCTAGTCAGACCAGACAGAAACTTTGCCCATGTAATTACAAATGGAAAAGGTATAAATTTACAGAGGTATAATGTTTTCCTTGTAAGGTGACGGCGACTGTAGTCTCTCTTTGAACTCTTCATGAAACAGGAAAGTTTTTGACACAAAAACTCTTCACATTCTTGTGTGCTTCACATACAAAATTGTTCATCTTTCTGTTCTATTTCCCTGACGTATTGATACAAGCAAGTTTTCTTGAGGTTCATCTCAAGATTACCGTGTCCTTTGGCCAAAGTGGGACGGAAAGATATCCAGATGGAGGAGGATGTAGTTGTGAAGTATGTGGAGATGCCTCTCGCGCAGGAGGAAGAAGAAAAAATGAGGGTAGATGATATCTTAAAGGCCACCAGTATGGTATGATACAACATTTGCTTGTTGGGGAAGCTTTTCAATAGCTGATGTGAAAATCATCAAAAGCAGCCTTGCAATAGTGTGGTCTGTGGCTGACGGTTTCAAGGTCAAGAAACAATGAGCAAATATCTTCATTTTCGATTTCAGGAACTCAACTAAGATGATGAACATTCTCAAAAGAGAGCCATCGTTATTCAATGGGGAGTTGCTAACTTTGAAAAAGAAAATACACTCAAATCTCTAATGAACCTTTCTCGCAAAAGGGTAGTGGGTAAAAGTTTTGAACCAAAAATCTTTGTTTTTAAGGTATCACTCCACTACCGACTAAGTCACGAGGACTTGACAGTCTCCTACATTGGTGTGTTTATGATCATCATGGAGGGTGGAAATTATTCATGGAATAAGAAGTTATCAAAATTTTGTTTCAATGAGAGCTACTAAAATACCCCTAAGGTTTATGAATTAATAAAAGAATTAAACATAACCTTAAAAACATTTATATAACTAAAAATATATAAATTATTGGATGATTTAGGTGTCATGGTGTGTACTAACTAACAAAATCACCAAATCCATAAGGAAATTACAAAAACGGAGCATTTCAACCTTCGCAAAAGGGGTATTTTACCCCAAGGGAGCCAATTCCGGATGTCCGGAACCATATTCCAGATTTCAGGAACAAGCAGGGTCCAGGGGCTGTTTTAGTTTGGCCCCCGGAATGGTGCCGGTCCGGAACGACCCCCGGAACCCCTGGATTGCACACCTACCGATTTTGTTATTGCTCTAAAATCTTCATTACAACTCCGTCTTCAATTCTGTTTGTTCCTACGCACTCCTCTCTTCGTCCTCTATCACATGGAAGAGAAAATCTAAGAATATAAATGTTTGGGTCTGTTATACCCAAAATTTTGACCCCCCTGGTTAGGGTCTACGAGGTCCTGGTGTTGTGAGGGGCATTTTAATCAAGTAGTGAGGGATTCCGGCTCAAACGGCGCATCCCATGGCATGAGGAGCAGCTTCGTCATTTTCAGGGGCGTTTTGGTAATCTTTAAAAGGCTCCTGAGACCTCCTATAAGCTTTCTCTCTCCTCCAAAGGATGCCCAAATCAGCTTGAAATGCTTTGATATTTTAACCCATGATAGAGGATGACATTCTAAGCATAATGGCGTTGGAATTTTGATTTTTCGAGTTTCCAATAATTTTCTAGCAATTTCTGACTGAATCTGACGAGAAATTCAATTTAAAAATATTCCAACATTTAAAAAATCCGATTCCACTTCAGAAAATTCATAATTTCCATCCTTGACACGTGGTTAAAATTTCACAGCAAAATTCCTTTGGGAAGTCACTTAACTAAAATATCGAAAAATCTTACTTTTACTAGATTTTCTTTATCTTTAAGAAAGTCTATATAAGGGGATAGGTTTTTGGATAAAATCAGAACCTCATATGCTCAGGAACCCTAGAGAATCAAAAAAGGCGGCCTCCTCTCTCTCTCTCACGTTTTCCAACACCCGGCCACCCAAATCATACCGAAAATCCCCCGAAATCACCATCTAAACACGTTTTCCAATCCCCAAAGCACCAATAGTCATCAAAACTCCACAAAAACACCAAAACGTGAAGAACAGCAAGAACAACCAACAACCAGAAGCTTGGTTCGAAATCCTTTCGGGTCTGCCATCAACGAAGCACTCGACGAATCCCGGTGTGAAGAACCATCTTGAATTCGAAGGTAAAACAGGTTACCACTCTACTTTTCTAATTCCCCACGACCTTATTAACCCTCTGTCAAATTTTGGGCTCAAACTAACCTTCGTACGCTTCTGTATTTCTATTTGTTTAAGCTTCTGTCCAATAACTTGTTTACTAAGTTTCGTGTTTAATTCGAATTCAAATTGAAAACTTTCAATCACTAACGTCTTGTACATCTTTCAGGCTACGCACCCATAAAATTTGAGCCAAAAACACCTTCGGGAACAGCCTCAACGCCGCCGTCCGAGGGCTGTCCGCACCCACGGACGTCATGTCTGGGGTCCCGGACTCACTGTCCGTAAGCCCGGACGCCCACGGACGGCGGCGGGATTTTTTTAAATTTTAAAAATTTAGGTTTTCTAATAATGTCCGTGCCCACGGACAGCCTGTCCGTGGCCCCGGACTTTGCAATTTTCCGTTTTCTGTTTAATTCGACTTTTATTTTCATATAGGTTAACTGGGGTCCGTGGTTTCGGACATTAGGTCCGTGGCTACGGACGGAAACAAAATTTGACCTAATTCTGCCTCCGAAACCCTAGTTCAGGTAATTTTAATTTCCACTTTAATTTTCTGTCAAAAAATGCTAAAAAACACAAAAAAACAGAAGCTCGCGCACTTAGGTTAAAACGACTCGTAATAAGCCGTAATTAAACTAAGTAGAGGAAAAACGACTTCTAGGGGTAATGAAAGTAATTGAACCCTAATTAAGTCGAATATCAAGCCCCCGAACCCGAACTCTCCTTTCCTAATTTGATCTAGGTAAAAATTAGGTGGCGACTCATAATAGGTTCCAGTGAGTTAGCTTAGGTTTTAATAATTATTGTTTTATGATATAGTTATTAATCTTAGGTTATAAGTGGACCTAAAACCTGACTGGATCCCAATCAATTTAATCAATATAGGATAGGGTTTAAAATCGAGGCTCACAGGGTCAGATTAAAAATAGGAACAACTTAAAGGAGGAACCATTGCTTGAACCAACAAATAAAACATACCTTAAGAAGTCTTGGTGACTTATAGGTAATACAATCAATCAAGAAATACAAACCACACACTTTAATACAAGAGATTCATGTTGGTAATAAACTAACACATGTTATAAGTCCAAGTGTACAAGTTATAAGTCATAACATAACAAATGAAGTAAAATGACAATATTACCCTTGGCTGAAAAGTGTTGGGCGGCAATCCTCATGCCAGCCATGCCCATCTTCAAATTTCACTCTAAAAATATCTCCTAAAGCATGCCATGTCATCTTGCCAAAAAGGAAAGGAAGCTTCCTAAACAAGACCATGCTTTCTTTTCAATATTTAAAAGTCAAATTTGACTCTCTCTTATTCACTCCCCCATTTCAGCCGTAAGCACCACCACCCTGTTCTCCATTTTACCGCAACTTGAAGCTCTTGAGCTCTCTTGGTAGAAAATCAACTCCAAAAGCATAAGGTAAGCTCTTAAGGCATATAATAGCTCATTCTCTTCCTCTTTTCAATACCTATCAAATGAGATAACTTTCAAATGATCCCAACCAATAATCTAGGCCAATTTCATCTTGCAAGAAGGGGTGGAAATCGGTTGAAACAAGTCTTGGGGAGCAAACAAGACAAAAACCATCTTTAAGGTAAAAATGATGCTTTAAGCTCGTACCTCCACTTCTACTCTTTCAATGGCTAAGTTCGTTGAGTTATTCCACTCGTTTTCTTTCCGTTGACATACTAGAACACCAAATCCTTCAAGATCCAAAGGTGGTGGCCGAAAGTACTCTAAAAAACACTCTTTGAGGAGTTTTCAAGAGTAAGTCTTTTAGAAATTCTCCTTGCTTTTAATCAGCCCTTTTGTAATATCTTAAGAGTATATTTAACACTCTTCTTACCCTTCAAAAATCAGGCCGAGAACACCTTGGAAAGACCTTGAGATTCAAAGGTAACCTTACCTTGAAATTTCATGTTTCATGACTTAAAATTCCTTTCCATGCTTAGCTCATGTTTAGAGCTTAAAACACCTTTCTCTTTATGTTTAATTCAAGTCAAGAGGTGGAGAGTTACCCCTCCAAACTGTCGTGTGGGTGTAAGAAAGGAAAAACCTAACAAAAGTCATTTTCCAAAGGTAAAGGAAAGCCTAACCTTAAACTCTTGGTTAATTACCTTATAATCTGTAGTGTGGTGTGTAAATCTGACCTAGCATTATATTTATGCTCTATAGTCAGCTTGGTGAGGAGTAAATCAAGTATAACACTTAAAAGGACAAGGTAAAACCTTAATGTTCTTTTTAATGCTTTAAAGTGTTTTATCCTTGTGTGTAAAATTAATGTCGTGAGTGAACTGTGGGAAATGGTCAATTTGGACCTTATAATGACCAAGAAATGGGTTAGTTAACTTAGGCTAACTACTTAAGTAACTACATGACATAATTGTCAAATTTAAGACATTATGTGGAAAATTTGTAATTACCAAAAATAATTGTGTGAGGCCGGAAACTTACAGCATTTTCAAGATCGTTTTAAGTGTATTTTATGTTACAAAATCAAGTTGTAATAAGGCCATGTATTTTTAGGCCATTTCATTATGTACTTAAAGTTGTATTACATTTAAAGTAATTTATATATTTAGCATAAAGTTTGGGGGCTATAACTGTAAATATATAAAAAAAATTAAGGGGCTGTAATTGATAATGGGCGAAAGTTGGATTTAAAAATGAGTTTAAATGAAAGTTGTGATATTTTACAAAGTTTTGGGGTTAAATTGTAATTATAGGAAAACTTTGGGTAAGTTCCATAATTTCTGGAAAATGAAGGTCAAAAGCTGAGTTTGGAAGGTCAACATTGACCATAGTAGTGGCCTTGACCAAATTTGATGGTTAAATAATTTAATTATCAACTTATATTAAGTTTTGAAGTAAAATGTAAAAGTTACATAAAATATGGGGTAGAAATGTAAATACTGAGAATTCAAGGTGAAAATGGTATATAAACACACTAGGGTCTGTTAGGAATTTTTGGGAAATTTTGGAGAATTATTTGGAGTTATATTGATACCTATGTATAATATATAGTTTAAATAACATTTATAAAGTATAAGAAATAAATGGAGTCATTTTGTAATAAGAAATTTATGTGGAGTTGGGGAATAATTCTGGACAGAATAAGGGTCTGTTCGGAAGTTTTAAAAATTGTTACAACCATAGGTTATACTTAATATAAGAGTATAATGTCATAGAATATGATATATGGTTATAATTGTAACATTATATAATTAATGTGGTAAGTTTATAAATAAAGGAAATATAAAGGGCTATTGCAAGATTTGGAACATTAGTAAATGAAATTTAGAATATAGTTTACAATGTTATAAGGGTTATAACAATTATAAGATATAGATATTCATTAAGGAAGTAATGGATATATTATAAGGAATACCATTATAATAAAGGGGTATTATAATTCGTATATATATAATATGAAGTGAATTATATAATATGGTTGGATAACCATATAATACAATTATTGGGATGTTATAAGATGAGGAATAGAGTTATAAAACATTAGAGGAGACGTTCTAATGTTAAAATGTAAAGTATGAAACAATAATGGATTATATAATTCAAGACATTTATTATGAATTGTATAAGTTTGTATACTTCGATAAACTAACCAAGATAATACAATTGACCAAGTCAACACAACTGACCAAGGATGGTCATGTTGACCAACTCAATATTAAATGGGAGGTTATGATATAATAACAATTACAAGGTCAATACTTACATGGAATGCAATAACAATTGTAATTACATTTTTACATAATCATGTATATATAAATATGTGTATACATATAACTACAAACCTATAATCAATGAAGATAGGTGATTAGGAGATTATACCCTAATTTGTGAATGTACGATAATGTAGTACTACATCCATTGTAACGATGACATAACTAATGCCGACAAAATCCGAAAACCAGAGTAACGACGGTTAGTTGATGACAAGGAAATAACTGGGAGGGATTTATGATAATACGGGAATGTCGTATTGTATTATTTGCATGGAATATTATTACGTGGTGTAATACGTATTCCAGACTCGTAGATTTTCGAGGACCGGAAGATAGGCGTGAGAAATTACGCTAGCGTTTATTTCAGTGAATGGTATGTTGCTTATATGGCTTGATTGTCTCTGAGGATTCCTTACTTCATACATGTGTGAAAAATATGTGATAAGATTAATTGTATGATTGTGTGAATTAAGCTTTACTATTGCTATTGTGCGATAATAGTATTGTTCGTATATATGAACATATATATATATATATAACGAACTAACGATAACGATGCTACCATATATGTGCTATTATAAGAAATGTAAGAAAAACGTTGTAGCATAGGATAATAAGATATATCACCCGAGATTTATATACGGAGCAACGGTCAGTTTAAAAGCCACTCCTGTATCATTACGTTCGAATGATAAAATCACCTAGAGATACTAGGTATAAGACCTTAGATGACACACATTCAAAATGTTATGCTGGATCCCGAGTTTATACTTAGGATTAGATTAAGAGACCTTAATCATCAGTGCTTGGAAAAACGTGTGGTGGATATTTAGTAGAAACCCAGGAGGATGTGGCTCTTGGTGCGCGCAGTGATCACTAAAACCGATACTAGATGTCCGTGTAAGGGTCCTTAGGTATCAACAAATTCCAACGAACTAGGATGGTTCGTCGGTCGGATACTCCACCGTTGAAGGTGGCTACATGCCATTGGTGACCCGCCGAATATAGGGGTATGGTGTAGAGATGCGTCGGTTTAACGAGACATTGTCATTAGGCATAAAATATTAAACTAAACAATTTACAAAGAGCTTGAGAGCTCGTATATTAGGCCAACACCACTTAAGCTTGAAAGCCAAGACGGGAATAAATGTGTATTTATAACTCTCGTTAATTCACCATGTTTTAGTATGCCTAATCTATATTACTATGTGTTGTGTGAAAGGCATATATGATTGTTTATTGTATGGTTGTTACCGCTATTTGATTTACACTTTTATTATGGTCAAACGGTATTGCATGTAAAATGGACTGCATGCTCTCGACCAAATAACTGGGGGTCCGAGGGGGCATGATAGTAATATGGTAACATACTAAGCAGGGACTGATTCCATACCACAAACAATATAAATTTCAGGAGATTAGCTGATTATCAACGCAGAGGCGCAACCCTTTTGATTAGCGTTATACCTTTTGGAGACTTTCGTATACTTCATTTTGGACTTGGGTTTGGTAAACTGAGGTGTATATTTGTAGTAGCTCACGAGTACGGGATGTATTTACAGTTGTATTACTGTTGGATTATTAAACTGCTATTTATCTCTTGTAGTCACTGCGGGAATTCGTTTCGTATTGTGATTATTATGTAAATGCGTTGTCACTCATAAGGGCGAGTGAGAACAGTAATACCATTAGTTCGACAATCTTTATTACTGCTGTGATTTATTTGTTTAAGTATGACGATTAGATGACAATTACGAGTCATTTAAGTAGGGGTGTTACAGCTGCTCGCACATGAAAAAATAAGTGTCCTAAAAAACCACACAGGTGGAGAAGAACTTCATATAGTTCATGGCTCAAAGATCAGAAAGTCAGAGGATTGTGATGGCATAAAAGAAGATAACGAGTACTAGGAAAGAGGTGGACAAAGGCCCAGGGGAGAAAGCATAGGAAAAAGGGTAAATATGGGGAAGAAATTCTAGGGATAAAGACAGATGAGGCCAGCTTACTGCAAACGGGAAATTGTAAACAAATATAAATAACTAAGACAATTATCCTAGAAATCTATATAAAAATGCCCACGGGTTGCAAAAATAAATCCCGGTCAAAGAGTATGGTGAACTAGAAGCTACCAGGGTCGAATCCATGGGGACTTAGTTATTGAATCTAATCCTAGAAAATAACAAATTAAGAGGGTTGTCGTTTGTTTTGGTGAACTAAAAATATGCGGAATAACGAGTAAGTAAAATGGGTGAAAAGTAAGGGTGAGATGGAACTTCAGGCCAGGCTGTTTCTCTTGGATAGATCTAGCAATTCCTACAGTTTGTCACGAGAGTGGATTGGTGAATTCTTTAATTTTCTTCTCTGCACTAAATCATAGTTCCAGAAAAGCTCACCTAATAGATAATGCGAGTTCTAATCCATAAATAAGCAGAACACGTATAGGTAGATTAAGCACAAAGAATTAATTTAGATCCTGAGGGAAAACCTAATCTATCCAATTCGATTCTCCACAGGTTTTCAGATTAATAAGACCTTCCTATTACTCACCGATCAGTTCGTAATAAGATTCGCAAGGTAACTCCGATAATTCATGAGATTAAAGGAGAAGCGCAAGAATTAACACTAATCTGAAACAATCCAAGAAATCTCGTATACAAACTGCAGAAAGATAAAACTTAATCATATCCAAAATACTACAGCCTTCCCCAGAGTCAAATCCTTTTAGCCTAGCATAATTAAAGAACAAATATAAGATGAGAGAGTAGAAGTCATCTTGGTATTAGTTCTGAAAATTGCCAGATGAAAGGTTGCGCAGATGAGCGAAACTGGAGCAGAAATCTTCTTCTCCGGAGTTGAAGTGGTGGCGGTAGGGCAGAGAGGATGAAAGAGGCGCAGCGTATGTTGGTGGAAAAAAAAAAGAGTTCTGCATGCCCCGTCTGTCTCGCACACGCTCCTTTAAAAAGAAATTTGTGGACATAAAATACACACGTCCGGCTCACCTGTCCGGGTCACTTAGCCGGACGTGAGATAGAGTGTCAGGCAAGTTTTCTGCCGTATGTGAGATGTCTGGCTTTACGTCCGGGTCATTTAGCCGGACAGCCTGGCTGGACGCGTATATGTATTGAAATCTCCGCGTTGCACTCGTGGTCGTAAATATTTTTGTCCTTCTGAGCGCGTCCGAGTCACAGGGTCGGACAAGAGAGCCGGACATGTGAAAAATTCAAAAAAACACATTTTTGACCTGTCCGGACCACCTGTCCGGGGCAGTTTGCCGGACACGTTACAACATGTCCGGGTCAGTTTGCCGGACAGGTCAGCCGGACACTTGTATAATTGTCCCTTTTTTTCCGCAAACTTCGACAGGGTCCAGATTCTTCGTTTGAGCTCCGATTTGCTCCCCGTTTGCGGCGTTGGAAAGCTCTGGAGGAGAACTATGAATTTTCACCATCATTTCCTGCTTTTAAAATATAACTTTGCATCATCTTTTGCCCAAAGTAAGAGTCATGAAAAACATACGATAAGTCTGAGAAAGCGCCCAAAAGGTTACATAAAATAAGAATTTTGCACCAATAAAACCATGTCGATTTCACCTGCTCTAACAAATCAGAATTCTCAAGCAAGAAAGAAGAGTCCTCAACATTCTTAGCAACACAAGCATCATAATCATCTGAACAATCAATGTCAACTGAAAGCACATCATGAGAAAAAGTATTTGTTCTCATCATCTTAGTGATATCAAAACTGAGTTCCTCATTATTAAACTTAAGAGTGATCTTTCCCTTGTCAACATCAATGACAGTTTTAGCTGTTCGCAGGAAAGGTCTACTCAAAATCAATGGTACTTCAACATCCTCATCCATATCAAGAATGACAAAATCAGCAGGGAAGAAGAAGTTACCAACACCTACCACAACATTCTCAACCGTACCACGAGGTTTGATTGAAGAACGATCAGCTAATTGCAAGTTAAAATGAATCGGAACAAGCTCACCAGCATGAAGCTTCTTAAACATTGAATAAGGCATCAAATTTATACTCGCTCCAAGGTCGTAGAGTCCAAAACCACAGTCCATGTCTCCAATGGTGCAAGGGATGATGGGCTGCCCTGGATCTACACACTTAAGAGGAAGCTTCTACTGGATGGCTGTAGAGCATGTCCTTGTCAACTGAACGATCTCACTCTCCTTGAACTTTCTCTTGTTAGAAATCAAATACTTCATAAAGTGAGCATAATTAGGCATCTGCTTGAGAGCATAAATCAAGGGAATATTAATAATTAGCTTAGAAAACACATTCAAAAATTTCCCAAATTGATCATCAAGTTCTTTCTCTTTCTATCTATTAGGAAAAGGAAGTTCCTTTGGAACCACTTTACCCTTGGAATTTTTAGCAATCAAAGTATGAGAAGGGGAAGAGAAAGGAGCCTGGGTCTCCTCAGAAACTACCTCAGGAGGGGCTGGAGGCCCTGACGGTGCACCAGTGCTAGAAGAAAGAAGACCGGTCTCTTCACCAGTTTGGTCCTCGGCCACTTGATCTTTATTTATCAGATGCTTCCCACTTCGAATACTAACTCCCTGACAAACCACTGCTTCATCAACATCTAGGACAGTCACTACCTTCATCTGCTCCTTTGGATTGGGATCCGATTGAGAAGGTAATGAACGAGGAGTCCTTTGATTCAATAATAACTGAGTCAGCTGTTCCATGTGCTGCTCAAGTTTCTGCTGACCAGCAGTCAGAGTCTGATTAGTAATCATCTGCTGCTCATACCGACTCTGCTGCTTGGCTTCCAATTTAGCCAACAAATCTGCAAGATTGGAAGTATTTGAAGAAGAAGGGCCTGATTGTTGAAACTGAGATTGCTGATTTTGATTGTAGGAAGGCCAAGAAAAACCTGGAGGCACTCCCTGAGTAGGCTACTGATGCCTCATCTGATATGAGTTCAAGGCATTATTGGGGTTTCCATACCTCAAGTTCGGATGTTGATTCTGAACCCAAGGCTGCCAATTGAAAGATTGACCCACAACATTTGCTTCTTCATTTCGTCGCATCTCAGCTATCTCTGGGCATGATTGAAATTCATGTGGCCCACCACACTGACAACAACATAAATCATTGGAGCTAGAAGATACCTGCTTCATAGAATGAGCAGGAGCTTTACCCATCGTGAGCTGCTCTAAGATCTTCAACATGTGGCTCATGGTAGTCTCTGTCTGAGCCTGCTTAGCAGCCATCTGTTCTAGAATAGGGTCTACAGCTCTGGACGAACTTTTACCCACAGAAACAACTCTACCACCACTAGAGCTCCACTGTCTAAGCTCCTCATAGTATGACTCCATAGCAGCCATAAACTCTTCACCATTCTTAGCTAGCAGGTTACCACCCAAGGCCGTACGCACCTCACCCTTATTCTCATCTCTAAGCCCATGGAAGAAACCAAGTACTAGAGATGTAGTGTCCTGTCCATGGTGAGGGCACTGTCGCAGAAGCTCCTTGAAGCGGTCCCAAGCTTCACAGACTGTCTCATATCCTGACTGCTTGAAAGTCATCAGCCCAGCAATCAACTGGCGAGTCCTCGAGATAGGTAAGTACTTCTCATAAAATTTCTCTGTCATCTAATCCCAAGAAGTGATAATTCCTGGAGGCAAGCGATGATACCATTTAGATGCCTTTCCTGAAAGGCTGTTCGAAAATAAGCACAACCTCGCATACTTCTCCAAACCAGGAACAAGACCTAGAGTGTCCAGATGAACCAAGAACCGATGCACATGATCTAAAGCCTTTGCAAGGTCTGCTCCAGAGAAACACCCAGCTGGATGATTCCGCACAGCAGTCGATTGATGTGGGGGCTTCAACTTTTACCACTCAGTAAGTAACTCAGCGGTCAACTGTGGCAGAACAACAGGGCTCCCTCTCGGAGTAGAGGCGGTCTATTGATTGTACCCATCGTGGCATTATTTTGACCATTTTCGATTTGAGGAATATTATCAGCCATGTCGAAATCTAGCTGTCTTCTCGCTCTGAGAGCCTAGAGGAAAGTCCTTTCAATTTCAGGATCAAAATTTGCTTCAGGAGGACCAAAGGAACGCGTTCTGCGCAATCACTAGGTACCTGCAATAGCAAAGAAGAAAGAAACAAAAGGAATTGAAATCAGAACTAAATAAAGCAAGAAAGATAACAATAAAGAAAACCTAATGAAATAGCTAAAACAAATAAACTCAAAATAAATTGAAAGTAAAATAAAAACAAAGAAAACAATATAAACTAATAATAAAATAGAAAACAGAAATAAAAATAAAACGAAAACAAAGAAACTAAAAAAAAACTGAAATAAAATTAAATTAAAATTAAACAAAACAAAACTAATGACAACCAAAGTCAAGAACTAGACAAAAGTCAAGTCCCCGGCAACGGTGCCAATTTGCAAACGGGAAACTGAAGACAAATAGAAATAACTAAGAAAATTATCCTAGAAAATCTATAAATCTAAAAATGCCCACGGGTTGCAAAAATAAATCCCGGTCAAAGAGTATAGTGAACTAGAAGCTACCAGGGTCGAATCCACGGGGACTTAGTTATTGAATCAAATCCTAGAAAATAACAAATTAAGAGGGTTGTCGTTTGTTTTGGTGAACTAAAAATATGCGGAATAACGAGTAAGTAAAATGGGTGAAAAGTAAGGGTGAGATGGAACTCCAGGTCAGGCTGTTTCTCTTTGATAGATATCTAGCAATTCCTACAGTTTATCATGAGAGTGGATTGGCGAATTCTTTAATTTTCTTCTCTGCACTAAATCCTAGTTCCAGAAAAGCTCACCTAATAGATAATGCGAGTTCTAATCCATAAATAAGCAGAACACGTATAGGTGGATTAAGCACAAAGAATTAATTTAGCTCCTGGGGGAAAACCTAATCTATCCAATTCGATTCTCCATAGGTTTTCAGATTAATAAGACCTTCCTATTACTCACCGATCAGTTCGTAATAAGATTCGCAAGGCAACTCAGATAATTCATGAGATTAAAGGAGAAGCGCAAGAATTAACACTAATCTGAAACAATCCAAGAAATCTCGTATACAAACTACAGAAAGATAAAACTGAATCATATCCAAAATACTACAGCCTTCCCCAAAGTCAAATCCTTTTAGCCTAGCATAATTGAAGAACAAATACAAGAAGAGAGAGTGAAGTCATCTTGATATTAGTTCTGAAAATTGTCAGATGAAAGGTTGCGCAGACGAGCGAAACTGGAGCAGAAATCTTCTTCTCCGAAGTTGAAGTGGTGGCGGCAGGGCAAAGAGGATGAAAAAGGTGCGGTGTATGTTGGTAGAAAAAAAAGGAGTTCTGCATGCCCCTTCTGTCTCGCGCACGCTCCTTTAAAAAGAAATTTGTGGACATAAAATGCACACGTCCGGCTCACCTGTCTGGGTCACTTAGCCGGACGTGAGATAGAGTGTCAGACAAGTTTTCTGTCGTATGTGAGATGTCCGGTTTTACGTCCGGGTCATTTAGCCGGGCAACCTGGCTGGACGCATATATGTATCGAAATCTCCGCGTTGCACTCGTGGTCGTAAATATTTTTGTCCTTCTAAGTGCGTCCGGGTCACAGGGTCGGACAGGAGAGCTGGACATGTGAAAAATTCAAAAAACGCATTTTTGACCTGTCCGGGGCAGTTTGCCGTACATGTTACAACATGTCCGGGTCAGTTTTCCGGACAAGTCAGCCGAAAACTTGTATAATTGTGCCTTTTTCCGTAAGCTTCGACAGGGTCTAGATTCTTCGTTTGAGCTCCGATTTGCGGCGTTGGAAAGCTCTTGAGGATAACTATGCATTTTCACCATCATTTTCTGCTTTTAAAATATAAATTTGCATCAGCTCTTGCCCAAAGTAAATGTCATGAAAAACATATGATAAGTGTGAGAAAGCACCCAAAAGGTTGCATAAAATAAGAATTTTGCACCAATAAAACCATGTCGATTTCACACTTATCACTTACCGGTTGAGGGTGGGAGGACGAAGATCCAGTTACTCAAAATCAAGGGGAAGAAGTAACCAACAAGGATGATAGTGACTTTCTTATCCTTTTGTAATGAATCCCAACGGAGCAAGATGCAATTAGCAAAAGTGAACGATTGATCACTTGCAAGATGAAGGATCCTCATAAGATATTCTTCAAATGAAAATTAAAAAGGGGAAGCAAAGAACAGAAAAATCTTCAGCTACATGCAGGAGACTGGTGTCCCCATTCCAAACGTAGAAAGTCAAGAACCAACCACATTCATAGTGCTAAAGGAAACCTCGAGCAGTGGTCAAGGTTACCTCAAGCAATGAGTTGCGTAGGTGTGAACTTTTAGAGATTGAGCTACCCCTGGACAATTTGTTCGCTCCTGAATGTGCCTAGAGAGGAGTCGCATGACTTGGGTTTTCTTTCTGAACCAAGTTATCATTTTTTGAAATGAAAATTTTCGAATGAAGGGTCAAGAGATACCATGGGACCACGATTGATAGTGCATAAAGGAAAGAAAGGTAGGGTCCTTTTGGCGGGAAAATGTAAGAGTTGAGATCAAGTCTTATCTCATGTACCAAGTAAACAACATAACTGAAGGGGTCCATTGCGGAAAAATGGCTCTGTTTTGTTTTAAGTTGTTTGACTTCGAGTTATTGCTTATTTAAGAGTTATATTTAAAGGTTTTGTTTTGGAGAATCGTACCAGTTCCATTCCAGGGAACTGACTCACCCCTCCCAAGGTGGACTGCTTGGTTTTATCTTGCAGGTACGAATTAGTATACAGGTGGCCACGAAGAGAACGAGTGATTGGGATGGGATTAGGTTTTGTGAAGAGTTAACGCATTTTATTACTGTTATGTTTATATTAAGTTTTCTCGAGGTTCAGACCATGACTGTTGTAATCTTTTAGGTTGTAATCGGTGAGGTTTGGTGCCGAGTGTTTGGAACCCTATGGTCTGTTATGCCTTTAGTATTTTATTTTTGCTATAAATATGTTAAATAGGGGCGTTACAGAAATTGGTATCAGAGCAGAGAAAACAAGCCGAGTGAAATACTTAGATTATAGGTGCACTTAAAACTGGGGAACTCAGGTAGAATTGGGAAGTGAGAATTCTAGAAAGGCGCGTGACCCTTACCCCATACTTACTTTACTACTTACGTTTTACTTCACGTATCTACGAACCGTCCTTAGGATGTTATAAATATTACATACTTTACTACATAGATATTTAGACTCAACAATACACCTCCTGAGTAACAAAACCATCAATACCAGCTAAATGTCTCGAAGAGGAGGAAGAGGAGCTGGTCCCTCAGGAGGCTATGGACCCGACGCTGTCACCCCAGAGGTCATAGCGCAGATTGTGACGGCTGCATTAGCTCAGCAGCAGGCTCAGATCCCACAGCCACCACCGCCACCACCTAACGGTCCCCGGGAGTTCAACTGGCTGAAGGCGGTCAACGATCTACGCCCTCCAGTCTACGAAGGCCAGCCAGAACCGAAGACCTTAGAGAGATACATCGACAAGATGCAGAAGGCCTTCACCTCTCTGCACGTTCTAGCGAATCGCCAGGTGGACATAGCGGCCTACTTTCTCTAGGGACCCGCACATCGATGGTGGTAGACCGCTAGAGCTGAGCTGACTGCCCAGGTGGACTTCAGCTTCCCAGCCTTCTTGATGGCCCTAAGAGCCAAGTTCTATCCATCCTACCTACAGAAGAGGATGAGGAGCGAGTTCGAGCAGCTGATGCAAGGAACTTCCTCTGTTGCTGAGTACTATGACAAATTTGTGGAGCTGCTCGCTGTTATTGGAGAGGGAGCTTACGCTCCTAGGTATCTGGTGGACAAATTCCACACCGGCTTGAACTTCAGGATCATGACTATGATCGGTTCCACCAGAGGGATGACGCTACAGGAGCTAGCGGATGACGCGAATGATTGCGAGACCACCATAGCTTACCAGGACTTTGTGCTAGGCAAGAGGAAGGGAGATGGTGAAAGAGGGAATGGAGGAAGCTCTTCCCAGAATCATGACAAGAAAGGAAGATTTTTCAAGGGAGGGAACGAGAAAGCCATTGTCTCTTATCATGCTGATGCTGAGCCCCTCCGGTCCCAGCCATTTAGGGGAAATCAACCTGCAAGAAGGTACTTCTGCAAGTGGTGCAAGAAGGACCACCCGGGCAAGGATTGTAAGGGAAACCTGGTGGATTGCAACCACTGCGGCAAGAAGGGGCACAAACCGTTCGAATGCTTCTTGAACCCGGATTCCAGGAACTACAAGCCACACACCGGGTCATCCACTAGAGCCCCAACCACTAACACTAATGGAGGAGGAGGTCAAGGTGGCACAGGAGGTGCTGGACCATCTACTAGCCGCCCTGCCCAGAATCATCCACAGAGGCCGGGACAGAACTACCCCCAAAGGCCGGGCAAGGCACCAATCCTTAACCTGGTGGACCGCGTCGAGGCAGCAAGTGATGACCCGAGTTCACCTGGTGAGGACTACTTCCCTCACAAAAAAGCTTAGATTTTTACTCCCTCTACATTCCACTGGCTAGTTTTTCTTTTTCAATGTACAAGGGATGAACTATAAACCCTTTATTTTGTTTTGTTTCGAACCTTTCATTACCAGTTGTGAACCTTGACTTATTTATTTAATGACAATTGTTGTTTCCTTTCAGCTTTCAATATTTTCTTTCCTATATTGCCTATTTCCACACCCACCATCCCCTTTGAAGCCAAACCACACCCACCAGAGAAGTGTGAGGTATTGAGACCCGGGATGATTTTACTACGAGAGTACCTGACCCCAGCCGTTAAATATGCATTAATCCTCAAGATCAGAGAGTTAGGTGTGAAAGGAGGAAACTTTTACACCCCTACCTTCAAGAAATGGTCGACCATGAAGGTGAAGATCATGTGCCTAGGTAAGAAGTGGAACCACACCACCAAGAGCTATGAAGAGGTGGAGGTGCCACCAATCCCGGAGGAACTGCAGACCATCATTAGAGCTGCAGTTAAGACAACACAAGAATTGGAGGATGAGCCCGTCCTAGACCTACCCTCAGACCTGTGCATCATAAACGTCTATGGAAAAGAGGGTAAGCTAAGGATGCACCAAGACAAGGATGAATCGCCAGAGTCCATCACCAGAGGAGTTCCAGTGGTGTCCATATCACTTGGAGACGACGCGGAGTTCCTATTTGGTGACCAAAGGAGGATGGACCTTGTTACCAAGATCCTCCTGAAGCGGGTGATGTACTGATTTTTGGTGGGGCAGCTAGACTTATCTCATGGGGTGAAGAGAATCAAGCCCAACACAGCCTCCACATCCATCATTAACCAGACCCACATGAAACCGGGCCGTCTAAACCTAACCTTTAGACAGGCCTAGCCTTGTACTTTACAATTTCAGCATTGTAAACTTTGAGTTGCTCATGAAGCTTTCAATAAGAATGGAAATTATAAGAATTTTATTGCTTCATTGTAGGGGTTGGAAACTCAGGGATCAGGTTGAATGTGTTGAACCAGGCTTAAGCCAAGAGCAATGGAATGGTCATCACAGGTATAAACAATTCATCCTGATTAGCCACCTTGGAAAAGTTGCCTAGTAATCTTAAAAATCTACTTTATAATTTCAGGCACGTTCCTAGTTAATGGAGTGGAGGCCACAGTCCTGTTTGATTCTGGAGCCTCCCATTCCTTCATATCACAAGCGTACCATGCTAAGATCGATGCCCCTACAGAGGATATCCGTGACTGCTCAGTCCTATTGCCATCCAGAGAGCTGATAAAATGCAGTAAGCAATGCAAGCATTTGAGCATACACATCAAAGGAGCAGACTTCCCTCTTGACGCCATTGTCTTCTCTGGCATGGGATTCGACATAATGTGGGCATGGACACGCTACAGCGGTATCGAGGCAGACTACACTATTCAGGATCGCTCCTCCTGAAGTCATACAAGGGTCACAGTGTCATACCGAATGCAGCCTAAGCAGCCGACTATGAAGGTTGTATCGGCTTTATCCCTGATGAAGGAGGTGTCCAAGGGCGCTACCGCCTACTACTGTTATGCCAGGATTGAGGACAAATCTGAAGTCCAGAGCGATGTTCCCATTGTGTCGGAGTACCCCGACATTTTTCCAGAGGAGCTACCTGGACTACCACCGTTGAGAGAGGTTCAATTCAACATCGACCTCATACCTGGCACGGGACCGATTGCTAAGGCTCCCTATGGATGGGCCCTGCAGGATGGTTGAGTTGAAGAAGCAGCTGCGGGAGTTACTAGATAAGGGTTCATCAACCCAGTGTCTCACCTTGGGTGCTCCAGTGTTTTCGTCAAGAGAAGACGGAGAATTGAAACTCGTATCGACTACAGGGAGCTGAACAATGTCACGATCAAGAACAAGTACCCACTGCCCAGGATCGATGACTTGTTCGACCAGATGAGGGGAGCTAAGGTGTTCTCCAAGATTGACCTGCGTTCCGGATATCATCATATTGTTGTAGCTGAGTCAGATATAGAGAAGACAGCCTTCCGGACCAGATATGGCCACTACGAGTTCACAGTGATGCCGTTTTGACTGACCAATGCACCAGCGAGATTAATGGATCTGATGCAGAGAGTTTTCCAAGCCCAGTTAGATAAGTCAGTGGTCGTGTTCATAGACGACATCTTGATCTTCTCCAAGCGTCGGGAGGAACACGAGCAGCATTTGAGGACAGCCTTGGACACTCTGAGAGAGAAGAAACTATATGCCAAGTTCAGCAAGTGTGAATTCTGGCTGGACAAGGTGTCATTTCTTGGACATGTGATCTCAGCTGAGGGAGTTTCAGTAGACCCAGCTAAGATTGAGGCGGTGAAGAGCTGGCATAGACCTCGCACTGTGACAGAGATTAGGAGTTTCCTTGGGTTGGCTGGCTACTATAGACGCTTTGTGAAGGACTTCTCCAGGCTAGCCAAGCCCTTAACCTCTCTGATGAAGAAGGATAGCCCGTTTGTGTGGACAGAGGCTTGTGAGGTCTCCTTTCAGGCGCTGAAGGACGCCTTGACCACAGCTCCAGTGTTAGTAATCCCTGAGGGGAACGAGGGATACGAGGTGTATTGTGATGCTTCAGGCAGAGGGATTGGTGGGGTACTGATGCAGAATGGCAGAGTGGTAGCGTATGCTTCTCGACAACTGAAGAAGCACAAAGAAAATTACCCCACACATGACCTTGAGCTCCTCGCCATAGTTTTCGCCTTGAAGATTTGGCGACATTACTTGTATGGAGCCACAGTCCGGATTATGACAGACCATAAGAGTCTGAAGTACATCTGGACCCAGAAGGAGCTGAACCTGAGACAGCGATGATGGATCAAGCTTCTGGCTGATTATGACATCAACCTTAAGTACACTGAAGGTAAAGGGAATGTCGTGGCAGACGCTCTGAGCAGGAGAGCATATTCACTCCTAGCCTTGATAGAGACGACCACGATAGCTAAGGAGGTATATGCAGCCCAGGATAGTGATGTATATCTATAGGGCATCAGGCAGAAGTTAGCAGATGGTTTGATTGATGGTCTGAAGTATAACTACGAGCTAGACAGTGAGGGACACCTTTGAGTCAGAGGCAGACTCTGTGTTCCTCGGGATGCGACAGAACTTCAGACCAGGATTCTCTCTGAAGCTCATTCCTCTACGTTATCTGTACACCCTGGAGCCACCAAGATGTATAAGGATTTGAAGCAGTTATTCTGGTGGAGCGGGATGAAGGGGGGTGTAGCAGATTTCGTCTCCTGATGCCTCACTGCTAACTGAGAATTTGTTAGGATAACTATATACAAAAAGAATAAAATAATAACTAATCCTACAATTCTACTACGGGTAGCAAAATAAAACCCGGTCGGAGTATAGTGTAAGTATATTACGACCGAGAGTATCGTACCCAAGGGACTTATAGAAAACTAGTCCTAATCCGGGCAAAAGCCTATTCTATAATAACAAGGGGGGGAAAGTAAATGTGATTCTAAACTAAGGAAACTAAATAAAATAAACTAACTTTGATTTGGGAAGATTATCCATGTAAGACCAATAATCAAAGGTGGCAAGTCTCAAAGAGGATTTGGTCTCGCAAAATGCATACACCGGATGTGATGTCGGACCTCCACTACCCGGCAGATTCATGGCCTTGAACGTGCCGGACAACTTATACTCGGCATGCCATCCGGCATCGTACATTTCGTAAACAACACTTCCAGATTCAGTTCTGACAAAAGGAACTCAATATTCATACTTGCATCGTGCATAGCTAATGCCGCGAATACAAACAGAATAATGGGAAATAAGAGATTAACCCTAAACCTTAGGTCTTGATGCCCTCTTTCGGAACAACAAACTTAAAGATTACCAAAATCCTAATCTATCCTATTCTTGTCTTGTGAACATTAAATAGGACTTAGAGATAAGAGAATAAATAGCTATTTCATTCTACTTGTAAAAAGATTAGAACTCGGGTTAAGAAACTTGAAAATTCCATAAATGGTCATAAGAGTTTTACAAGGAAATCATCCCTAACCAAAAACCTAACAAGGATTCTGCATCACCATCCACACAACTACAAGAAGAGAATACAAAGGGGGAGAAGGAGATGTTAATAGCCTTAACCCGTCAAGGTCTTCTTCTTCTTTTGCGTGGATGGATCTGCAGACGTTCCTTGGACACCAACAGATGGAATGTGGCAGAAATGAAGTGTGAATGGTGTGGAATTGGTATGTTGGAATGTCCCCATTGATGTAGACTCTCGGCCTATTTATAAGGCTTCAATATGTCTCTTGCCGGGCGTCGTGCCGGATCATCGGTAGCCGGCACACGTGGGAAATGTGCTTAACTGTTAACGGTCGAAACCGTCAATTCTGCACGAAACAGTACATATGCCGGGTAGGATATACCCGGCATCACACCCGACATCGGTTGGAAAACACGTGGAACACATGTGCTGTCGTATGGTCAACCGAAGCGACTTTACACTTATGCCGGATAGTTGTTACCCGACATCGCATCCGACAATTCCTCTTTTCTGTTTTGTGTTCATGCCGTGCAGGATCCACCCGGCATTAAGTCCGGCTTCAATTGAACTTTTTCCTAGAAAATCATTCCTTGCACAGAAAACTCATAAAAACATAAGTCTGTACAAATAATATACTAGAACACATAATAAGCATAAATAACATATATTTAACCTTATTTACACAAATATAATCCTAAATCTAATGGGTAAAATATGATAAGTCTACGGCTTATCAAGGCCCTACACTTACCTTTTGCAAGTCCTCGAGCAAAAGAAGATTAGAAAGGACTAATTACTTATGCACAAAATAGGTAAACTCTAGAATGACAATAAGATAAATATTCTCAACTCTCTGACTCTATTTCACAAGTATCACTTAATCTACCTTATATCCATCAAAACATACTAATGGGTATAAAAATAAAGAATTTTCAAAACCGATCAAAAACCTTTGGGCTATTTTGCATAAGGGATTTTGGTGAACTCTCCTTTTTCCGGTTTCCAGCACTCAGCTCTATTTTTCAAGAGTTTCTGAATGTGGCCAAGACTCTCATCAATGGTTTTATATTCAGCCCTATTTTTCAAGGGTTTATGAATAAACCATGATGTTTCTTTGAAGAACGGGGAATTTAGGAGAAAAATAAAAGGAAAAACTCTCGTTTGTTGCTTTTATTCTGAGGCACCTTATGCAACCTCAAGGAATATATTGCTTTTCCTTTGGAAGAAGATTTTTTTCTTTTTTTTTCTTCTTCTTCTTTCTTTTTTTCCACGAAAAACCTTATTTAAGATTTTCACCCAAAAGATTTTTCACAACTTGAAAACGAAAAGAATTATTACCCAGAAGTACATAAACGAAAGAATTAGGAGCAAGATCATATACTCATGTCAATAAAAAAAGAATAAAAAAGTAAAAACAGGAATCTATAAGACATTAGAAAGCTTACCTCTTGAGAGAACAAGTTTTTAGTCATTCCTAATCTCATCTTAATCAAAAAAATGCAAAAAGTTTAGTAAAACATTGATAAAACGCAAAACTTATGCATATAAATAAAAACTTATTTTTCAAGGGGGGGGGGGGGGTCCCTGCCCTACACTTGGCAGGAACACTGTCCCCAGTGTTCAAAAGAAACAATAAAAATGTTTGTTTTTTTTAAGACTTAAAAAAAACTATAATGAAAACAGTTAAAAATAATAACATAAAATTAGAAGAGAAAATTTAAATGAGATGAAGGGCTCCCCTGTTTGATAGTGAAGGCGTGAGGAGGAACCGCCCTACACTTAGCCTTTTAGGCTATTTGGCATTCTCTGAGATCCTAGGCAGAATGGTGACCGAATTCGCGTGCTCCCGTGGATTTGTTTGCGTTTGGGACGGGAGTTGACCTTGCTGTCTCGGTTGCGTCAGAAGTTGCTGTAATTGCAACTGCAACGATTTGTGCTCCTTCCGAATGGTCGAGATCTCATTGTGAGTGTCCTGGGTCTTGTTCATCAGGGCTGACATCATGTCACGAAGTTCAGCCATTTCAGCCTCTGATGATGATGCAGGGTGGGACGGTCTGTATTGCCTTGGACCTCCCTGGTAGCTGGCTTGACTCTGGAAGTGTTGAGGGGGCTGATTCCCCTGGTGCCATGGCTGCCGATACCCTTGGTTACTCACATAGTTGACTTCCTCAACATTCTGAAAGTCTGACATATCAGGGCTCGGAGCGTGTGGTCGTGCACTAACCACATTCGCCTGTTGAGGAAGTTTGTTCATTGCTATTTGCTCCACCACTTTATGTAGAGCGCTAACCTTCGTGGACGTTTGAGCGTTGCTCTCCAACAACTGCTCATGACTTTGCATAAGTTTGTCAAATTTAGCATCGCCCTCTCCCACTTGATATAAACCAGCGGTACTACCCCTGGTTCCACCGGTGGCCCAATCTCTTATCTCTTCACAAAGAGATTCAACTCCACTAAGGAATTGATCTCCAGGCTTCTTCAGTATGTCTGCACCAAGAGAGGATAGGATCATTGTCTTGCACTGGTTGACCAATCCTTTGTAGAACAACTGAGATAGTTGTTCCTTGGTGAGGCCATGGTGTGGACATGTGCGCAGCAACTGTAACACCCCTATAATAATAAAACAACAGCGGAAAATAAACTAAAGGCGCTACAGACCATCGGGCTCAAAACACCCGGTACCAACCTCACCAATTACAACCATTACAATTAACTAAGTTACGGTCTGAACTTCGAGAAAACTTAACATAACATAACAGTAATAAAATACATTCACTCTCCATAAACCTAATCCCATCCCAATCACTCATGCTCTTCGTGGCCACCTGTAAAACAATTTGTACCTGCAAGATGAAACCAAGCAGCCCACCCCGAGAGGGGTGAGTCAGTTCCCTGGAATGGAACTGGTACAATTCTCCAAAAAAACAAACTTATAAAACAACTCTTAAATAAATATTAGCTTGAAAGCAATCACTTAAACCACACAGAGGAGCAAGACATTTCACAAATCACCAAATCAAGATATCAAGATAAGAATAAAGGTTAATAACATAAAAGTAAGGTTAGTGAAACAAAACCACATCATGTGTTAGTGAACATCCATAGCCTTAGTTAAACCCAATTCCCGTTAGGAGTAGAAAGACTCAGATAGTCACAAAGGACGAGGAAAAATGAGATAGATCCAAGAACCAACAACTCAGGAGTGGAATAATACCAATTGGGAGAGATGGCCCCCACCACCAGATATAAATGTCCATATGGACGAGGGATATACAGCCCCCTGCTGTCAGATTAAAAATGTCCTGGTGGACGAGGGATATACAGCCCCTGCTATTAATTATCAATGCCCCTACGGGCGAGGGATATACAGCCCCCTACTGTTAAATATCAATGCCCCTATGGGCGAGGGATATACAGCCCCCTGCTGTTACCATTGAAGACGCGCGCACGTCGAAACCTCAAGAACCAGCTCATGGATGAAACGATATCCAGAGTCAAAAGAAGAATTTACCAAAGTTGACCTTTTTTCCAAATTCCCACCAGATCACCAACTACCCAGAGCAATACCAAAACACTCAGTCCTACAGAGTGCAGAAGCGTAAACCCTAAGTAGTCAATGTCTAATGGAACAACCAAATAGAAGGAACCAATACCCAAGTGAGTTTCACATTCAAGGCTCAGTTAGTCACACAAGCTGAGTTAGTCACACAGCCATTTCCTTTTTAGAAATTCCTCTTAAAGTCAGTTAGCGTTTTCCAAAACATTCCACAAGTCAAACAGCAAAAATATAGGAGTACGAGAAATCGTACCTGGATAACGCTGTAGCAGTTCTAGTCAACTTGCGCAAACAATCAACAGTACTCTGAAGAATATTAAAGGTAGTCTAACATCAATCACTTGTAGCCTACATTAAGCTTAAATAAACTCCTCACTCTTAATTCTATGTCTCAATTGTCTTTTAAGCCCTCACTTAAATGTTATGTATAACCTTCGACTTGTCTTAGAATGTTGTATAACTCAAGGTTGTAGGACCACGGAATGTATTTATTAACACTTGTTAATTGTTCCACCCTTATCCACTTTACCCATACTTAACCATAATTCTCACATTAAACACCTTTATAACATAAGTGCATTATATGTTATTCCATCAATCTTAGAATTTCAATAACAATTCTTAAGCTCAATACTTTTACTCTTACTTTAGAATAAATATCGTCTTATGACCTATAATAGGTTTATCTTAGAATACTATACTATTAATTCACAATGTAATGATTATGTACTTTATCAATATTACCAAATAAACCATCATGATTAAGTTCCCCTTAACTTAATTAAGATCTACATCTTGTATATTGGAATCATAATGTTGTAGATACACTTTATTATAACTTAGTTGAGCCACTAAACTCAATTATCATATCCTTAGTTCAGAATGACTTTTAATTACAACCATCTAATAAACTTGTCATAAGATGTTAAATAGCTTCTCATCCTGAATAACTATACTATAGTTAACTTAGATTTAACGAATTAATCTTACATTTAGTATTCACAAGGTATATTATATGTTTTATTATTACCTATACAATAAGGTGTTCAGTATAACCTTCTATGTATCCTTACTTACATTTAATTTCCTAAATGTTTTATTTTTACACATATACACTCTATAGACTATGTACAATCCTTTGTACTAAACTTCATTAAACTTAAGCCTTAAATACGTTTTAAATTGTTTTACAAAACCTAAGGTTTCAAAGGAATAACCTAATAAATTAATTTCCCTTATTGTATTTAGGATGGACAATACATCTACATAGAGTACAATTTATCAGAGAATTAAATTTTGGTTCATAAATGAAATTGTTAATTATTTAATAAGATAATCTATTGTGAAAATTCTCATATTTACATTCAAATAACCTATCATTACTTCCCATTACCGTAAAGTAAACAATATAATATCTTATGTAACTTAGTTTTATCTAATAAAAGGTTCAAAGGTTTTAAGTATCAAATTCCTATTTATAAACCTTCCTATAAATTCTCACTATTAAATACCTCACTTAATTGTAAACTCACATCCTGAATATTGGTAATAAATGTATTTTATATGGCTTATCTAATTCTAAGAAACTTAAGGATAATTATTTAGATAAATTTCCAAATCATCGTTTAATATAGATTATATCATAATCCTTTTAATGATTCTATCTTAAAACATTAAGTTATATTTCAATACCACAAATGTTAAGAAATGATTAAATCTAGACTTACTAATCCACCTCACATTTAGATGTAAAAGTATTTTACTTATTTTATTATGGTTTGTATATTAAGAACATCTAGATGTAAACATATTACATTTGTTTATCATTAATTATAGAATAAGATCTATTTGTACAACATTTTATGTAATCACAATTTTTCCTAAGTTTTAACTTATTAATTACTTAATCCCAATTTTAGATTTACATCCTGGTCATTGACAAATAACTATACATGTATTTTAATATGGTTTATATATAAACCTTGGAAATTCAAAGGTAACTCTTTAAGCCTAATACATAACTATAATCTAATACCACCTCATATAATATTCTTCTATTAGTATTATGTAGAGGTTTAGTTTAACTTATTAATTTCTTCGTATTATATTTCCTATAAGGTATCTAATTTTATTTATGTTTAATGTGTATATATTTATATATACTAGGATTTGTTCAAAACATTATTTATGTAGTTTTATTGTATTTACTTATGTTTAATAACTTTTAGGCATAACTACAACCGATATACGGTTTATAAAATAAAGTTTCCCGTTATTATTTAATACATATATACGTATACCTGGATTAGAATTTAATTAAGACATCCCCTATGTAACCCATTATATTTAAACTATCTTATTACTACAGCCTTTAACTGTATTCCAAGTATGTTTCATAAAGTATTCCTTTTACTATATCTTAGGATTCTAGCTCTTATAATATTTAGTTATTATAAATGTTAATTTATTAGCTCCCTGTTTTACCCTAAGTTACTACTTTACTCCCATATATATATATATATTCATTTTCCTTAGTTTTAATTAAAAACATTAACTCCCATATAATATAATAAGTAAAACATAAAATAATTAAATTCCTTGATTTAACATAAGTTTCTACTTAAATAAGTATATATATACATATATGTAAATAATTTCACCTCTCTTAAAAGATAATACCCAAACTTTTATAAACTTACTGTTATAAAATGTTAATTTAATTTTCCCTTATTTTTCCCAGCTTAAGAAGTTTATTAACAAACCATACTTTAATTTTTGGTTACATTAAAAACCATATATTATAAGTTATTCTTATGAAAAACTCACAAACACAATTTTTAAAACCATTTACCATTGCCCAAAAATTCCCAAATTTAATATACAGTAACTATAACATTTTAGACATATTATAAAATTTTTATTTCATAAAAATATCTTTTAAAATTAGCCAAATAATTCCAAAAACCCGTAACTTGCAAAAATCATAAATTACGTTTAAAAACTCCAAAACCATATTAATTTACATCAAAATAAACTAGATTAAATAAGTAATCTATGGTTAAAATTTCAAGTCAAAATACATTCGGGAAGGTATTTAAATTAACTCAACAAGTTAGGGTTATTTACTGGAATTAATAAAAGCTTTAATAACCTAATTCTGAAACGTTTTAATCTCGGCCGTCCAAATCTCTTAACTAAAATCGAACGGCTGCTGAAAGCCGAGTTCATCCTCCACCCCCCAACTCGATTCGAGTACTAAATCACCAATTTCTCACAATCTACAGAACTAAATTGAGTGATTCTTGTTTCTATGGTTTCAAAATTCAATTACGGTTCTAATGATACCAATTTCCCCAATTATAATGCAGTATTCATCGGGTTTCGATTTCTGTTTCGAAGCTAGGGTTCTTAATGGTTTCCGAATTCGATTCTCTCAAATTCACTCAATCTAAAGCGTAATTGATGCAATTGAAACATGTTTTTGACCGACAATGTAATGTAGATTAGCAAGGTTGAAGGAATTTGAAGGAAACTTACCGGAATTGCAACAACGGAGCAAATCGAATTCGGAAAATATCTGGAAGTTTCAAACTTTCGAGCAGTTCACGGGGCCGACTTTGAGGATCTATATCTTACAGTACAGATCGAGTTAGGCTATTTGTAAGGGCTTAATCTAAAGAGGGAACATAGCTCTACACATTGATATCAAGAACTCACTCTAAATCGCAATACACAGACTGAAATCTAAGTCGAAAGTTACGAGTTTATACCTTACGTTTTCCGGAAAAATCCATGATTTTATGAGATGACAAATCCGAAACGTTAGACACCTCTCTCTTGCAAACGGTTGGGAATTAGCTTTGGTCATCAACATGAAAGTTGTAGAGGGATTAGAGCTCTTCAAAACGAGCTAAAGAACATGAAATTTGGCTGAGAAACGAAGAAGTTACGGCAAGATGAAGTTTACCTGATTTCAGAGAAAACCAGAATTCTGGGATACGAGTTCTCAAGGTGGCAACTTTGGATCAATATTCCCGTCGATGTAGGATGAGTTAGAAGATGTATGAGTTATGGTTGGAAAGAGGAGATTAAGGAGAAGAGAATCCAAAAGACGGCACTCGAAAATTCCAAACGAGGAGAAAGTTATGAAGGTCACAAGATAGGGCAAAAAAACTGATTTCTGTTGGCGAAAAACAAGGAGAAAATCGACTAAGTGTTGGGCGGCCTGTGATTGACTGACATGTGGCAGATCTCAAAGTTTTGACTCTAAACTTCAACCTAGCATAACTTTGGCTAGGATGATCCGTTTTTGACGTTCTTTTTATCGATCTTCATGGTTTTCCATAACCTATTTATTGGTATAGGTTTCCTGTGCTAGTTTGACCATTCTCAAAAAGTCAACCCTAGCAAGGTTTAATAAGCTTTAAGGTTTCTATAATTTTATTTTGACTTTTATGTTTCAAAACAATGTTCCTACTCTTTCTAAAATCTTTATAATATACTTGGAGTGTTTAGAAATTTTCCCAAGATTTATTGACTTATAAATCTTATTATTAAATTCATAATACTATATAATAATATATAATAATTAAATATTTAATTGTATACTTTAGAGTTAAATACGAGGAATCCCTCTAAAATAATTTCCATAATTCCATATAATATTAATACTCATAATTCCATACAATAATTTAATATTCATAATTCCTTATACTAATTTAATATTCATAATTCCATATAATAATTTAATACTTAATAGTATTATTAAAGGTTTAATAAAAGAAATCCCCTAAATTAATTTAAATTAATTTAGGGGTATTTCAGTATATCCCCCTTAAAAGAAACTTCGTCTCGAAGTTTAAAAATCAACTAGTAGGCACTCACACCGCTTCGGGTGTGCTGAGACAGTGATAATTCCAATGAAATTCCATACCAATTTATTCCTTTATTTCCACCCATACCAAGACATAGCATGATGAAAATCAAGAGTCACATGCTGTATCATAATGTAAAAACCAAGCACATACAAACACCTCTCATTCTGCTAATAAGGCAACATGGCATAATCTGGATGAGGTGGCGAAGGAAGAGTATGCCAGTATATCCCCCTTAAAAGAGCTAAGGTACGCCCTCGTACCGCTACTAACGACACATTCAAAGAATTCAACACCTTATTAACCAGCTTTGTTGTAAATTTTATTGCACTGTTGATTTTATCTGCGATCGATATACATATATCTGTATCTCTTGATTGTTTTGTATTTGTATTTTCTTAACTGTAATAAAATTTTACCTTATGATTATTATCCATTCATTATATGTCTATTATATGTTCATTTTATCATATCAATTATATTAACAAGCTACAAATCAGGTGTAACGTATTTGAGTAGTTTAAAATAATATTTTAGATCATTTAATAATCCTCAATAATCTTCCAAAATCATCTTCAAGGGTTTATTAGTCAACCCTATGCTAAAACTCTATAAAATAAATATTTCTGTGACCTTTCAAGTTTCAATTGTTTTTATAATTACCTATCGTATTTTAGACGATTCATTCAGTGTTTCCTTCATAAAATTTACTTATTATATATATACATAATTTCACCCAAGGCAGAATTTTAGGAAGTTCTTATAATGTAGCTCCAAAATCTGATTTCTTTATCTTAAAATTTATTTTCAAGGTAGGGACTCTATATATAAATTTTAAGTCAAATGAATTAGCCTAGTGAAAGTTCACCCACTCTTGATAACTATTTTTCTTGGGGTTTGTTCTATGTAAGTATTATTCTGATCATTAGATCTTAGTACTCGCTTAGATAATGGTGGCTTTTGGTAAATATCACTGTTAGTGTGGCTTCTAAAATTTTATACCTGTATAATGTTAAACTTCCAAGTAAACATGATAATTTCCAATCTGTAAGTAACTCTCAATTTCTCACTAGATGCTCAACATTCCGAGTATTTAAGGATCAATGATATTTTAGTTAGTGTTACTCATGTGTTTTCACTCCATAGGTAAGTATTTTTCACCAAGGATTTGACTCGGTAAACTCTTTACATGTATGAAGTTAGTACTGGATCTTAATATATAAGTTTTGAATTGTTCATTGTGGCTAGTAATGAAATATGCCTAGCTCAAGATTTCATGATGGTAACGTCTTACCACCACTTCCCCTCAAGTTCAACACAATCCATCACCTGCGTAGAAAATTATATACGATTAGATGGCAAGGCTTGTCTAGCCCCTAAACTTCCAGAAGTGGGTGTGCACCCCCACTACTTTCGGCCTAGGAGTTCGTCGCACCAGGCACTTCCCGTAGGGTGTTAGCTTTAGGTGTATTCTTTCTAAAGTTAGCATAGAGTTTTAGTGTGGTTTATGGGTTCGGGTGTATGCTACTAGTGTTTGTTAACTTTATAATTTTCTAGACTTAAGATTTATCCAAATATTACCTTTAGGCAACAATTTGTACCAAGTAATTCTTGATATTTATTTTCAAACTTTAAAGGAGTTGAAGTACTTTCACATAATATCAATACTAATTTAGTTATTTAAAGTTCTATTTGTATACTGTTTTCAACCAAAGTATTCTTTAAAATTTCTAGGAGCATGTGTACTTGCTCTTAAGGAATTGTATTCTTAGCCATGTATTCTCCATAAGTATGCTTGTGAAAATAGCTTAATATATGATTTATCTCAACCGACATCTTATTGTACTTAATATAGGACGTTCCAAACTTATATATATATATATATTATTTCTATAGTTTATTGTTGGAACGGTATAACAACACATCACACTCAACAGACATTCATAAAAGAAAAGTGTATAAAGAAATCATTCACTAATCTAAGAAGGGTTAGGAGCCGTGCCTTACTGGAATCCTCACTTCCCAATTCTACGCTCTGATACCACTTTCTGTATCACCCCTATAATAATAAAACAATAGCGGAAAATAAACTAAAGGCGCTACAGACCATCGGGCTCCAAACACCCGGTACCAACCTCACCAATTACAACCATTACAATTAACTAAGTTACGGTCTGAACTTCGAGAAAACTTAACATAACATAACATAACAGTAATAAAATACATTCACTCTCCATAAACCTAATCCCATCCCAATCACTCATGCTCTTCGTGGCCACCTGTAAAACAATTTGTACCTGCAAGATGAAACCAAGCAGCCCACCCCGAGAGGGGTGAGTCAGTTCCCTGGAATGGAACTGGTACAATTCTCCAAAAAAATAAACTTATAAAACAACTCTTAAATAAATATTAGCTTGAAAGCAATCACTTAAACCACACAGAGGAGCAAGACATTTCACAAATCACCAAATCAAGATATCAAGATAAGAATAAAGGTTAATAACATAAAAGTAAGGTTAGTGAAACAAAACCACATCATGTGTTAGTGAACATCCATAGCCTTAGTTAAACCCAATTCCCGTTAGGAGTAGAAAGACTCAGATAGTTACAAAGGACGAGGAAAAATGAGATAGATCCAAGAACCAACAACTCAAGAGTGGAATAATACCAATTGGGAGAGATGGCCCCCACCGCCAGATATAAATGTCCATATGGATGAGGGATATACAGCCCCCTGCTGTCAGATTAAAAATGTCCTGGTGGACGAGGGATATATAGCCCCCTGCTGTTAATTATTAATGCCCCTATGGGCGAGGGATATACAGCCCCCTACTGTTAAATATCAATGCCCCTATGGGCGAGGGATATACAACCCCCTGCTGTTACCATTAAAAACGCGCGCACGTCGAAACCTCAAGAACCAGCTCATGGATGAAACGATATCCAGAGTCAAAAGAAGAATTTACCAAAGTTGACCTTTTTTCCAAATTCCCACCAGATCACCAACTACCCAGAGCAATACCAAAACACTCAGTCCTACAGAGTGCAGAAGCGTAAACCCTAAGCAGTCAATGTCTAATGGAACAACCAAATAGAAGGAACCAATACCCAAGTGAGTTTCACATTCAAGGCTCAGTTAGTCACACAAGCTGAGTTAGTCACACAACCATTTCCTTTTTAGAAATTCCTCTTAAAGTCAGTTAGCGTTTCCCAAAACATTCCACAAGTCAAACAACAAAAATATAGGAGTATGAGAAATCGTACCTGGATAACGCTGTAGCAGTTCTAGTCAACTTGCGCAAACAATCAACAGTACTCTGAAGAATATTAAAGGTAGTCTAACATCAATCACTTGTAGCCTACGTTAAGCTTAAATAAACTCCTCACTCTTAATTCTAAGTCTCAATTGTCTTTTAAGCCCTCACTTAAATGTTATGTATAACCTTCGACTTGTCTTAGAATGTTGTATAACTCAAGGTTGTAGGACCACGGAATGTATTTTATTAACACTTGTTAATTGTTCCACCCTTATCCACTTTACCCATGGCCACCTGGTCAAAACTTACTGCAACATAAATCACAATTGGAAGCAAGTGCCACAATCATTGAAGGACACTATGTTTGGGCTTCTTCAGGTGTGTTATTTTTTTATAATATGTTATATGATTTTAGAGTTTCTCGTTACTTGTGTTACTAAATGACTAATAATTGTTTATGTAGAGTCGTTTCTGCATTGATCCTTCTCTTAATGAGGATATCCTGAAAAAAATGGGGTGACAGTTACGCGACCATAGGAAATGGCTCTGTGACAAGTACATTCATGGTGCTGCGTATCAAGACCCTGAATCGGATGATGCAGAAGGAGGCGATGAACTACCACCCTGGGAGGCGTACGAGGGCATCACTGAGGAGCAGTGGACGCGGTTTGCGGAGTATCATCACACGCCAGAGTACCAGGTAGAGCTAATATTCAACGCTGTCTTTTATACATTTTGGCAGTTTTATTTGCTTATTTTTATCTTACACGTTACATATGTATTTGTAGGCTGTTCGTGCAAAACAGCAGGCAAATGCGAAGAAAAATCTATACCCACATCACTTAGGTGGTAAAAGTATTGCCGAACGCGTACCAGAGTGGGAGCAAAAGGGCTTGCTTCCAAAGGATGTGGCTCCTAGCGACAGGAGGATGAAGGTGTGGAGTTGAGTCGAGTGCCAAAAAACTCGACGCCGGAAAATCCTCAGTACGATGATGCCACGAGAGAGATTATAAATCAAATGGTGAGAATCTAATTTCGGTACATAAGTTTAATATTTGTTTGTGTACCTGTATATTAATGAATTTTGTTATTTTTATGTTTTATAGGAAGAGTTACAATCTCAAGTTACTGAGGGTTCTTGGGAGCCGAACAGATAATATGATCCCCTTTCTCGTGCTCTTGGAAAGGTGGATCATCCTGGTCGCGCTATTGGTTTTGGTGGACAAGTTGGTATCCGCCAAGTTTTTGGCAATCCGGGGTCTAGGAAAGGCTCACAAGGAAAGATGATCAGCTATGAGGAACATTTGAAGGTTACTGCTGATATTGGGCAGAGGCTTAGGCAGAATGTTCATCAGTTGGTTGCAGAGGAGATGACTAAAATACGCTCACAGATGTGCAGCAGTCAGGAGGTGACTAGACCAGCCCCTGCACCATCAGCTGATAGGGAGGAGGGCACACCAGTACGGCAGAGTAGTGTGCAGTCGATAGATCCATATCCATATGCATCTATTAAGGTTTAGTCACATTAACTTAGAAAATAAATTATTTATTATCTATTTACTTCGATTGTGTTCGTTTAACCCTTCTTTACTTAATGTTCAGGAACCCGTTTTATGCACGTTGTTCATGCCGATGGGAGGTGAGGATATTAAGGTGGCGTGGGGTAAATTGTTTCCCTCATCTCGTACAGACACCGTCGGCGGTGAACCACTATGGCAGGGGTATGTCCGGGTGCTTGTAGATGATTATGTGACAGAATATGCTGATGTTGCTATACCGGTACCTCTGGCACAGAGAAACATACTTCGCTCTGTTCAAACAGCTACAATCCAATGGCCGGGTACATGGGTCAAAATCTCGGGCCAGGTAAACACAATTAACGCTTACTCTAAAATTATAATTATCCGATATTTCAATTAGTATATGGTTTAGAGTGAGTCACTTAAACTTAATTAATCAACAACTTAGGAAAATGTCAAGTCGAAAAAAACTTCTAAAGGAAAAGGAAAAAGTGTTGCCACACCAGCTCTCACGGGGGCATCCTCCAATTTCATGATGAGACCTGCTTTAGTAGAGAAGAACATATTGGATGGGTTGTCACAGAACATGAGACTTCTGCACTCGGCCTTGTTGATGATGTCACCTCAGAGTGATAGGATCCAAGTGGAGGATAACCAGGGTCTTTTTCACCACCACGAACCCGAAGGATAGACTCATACGTTCGATATATATATGTCCGACTTCATTGATGTATTCAAGAGACACTGGTTAAATGTGTCGATTCTGAAGTCAGCTAGCATGTGAGCGATCTCATACCTTTTCCTATATTAATGAAATACTTGAATTAGTTTTTGTACTTTAACGCCGTTCACTGATGTTGTTGTCTTTATGGTGCATGCATGTGCATTCTAAGGCGATACGAGATCATCAGACTAACAGCTTCGGATTCCTATGCCCTGCTACTTACTGTGAAGTGACTATGTCAATGCATCATGAAGGTCTTTTGCGGTACTTGACGAACACAATATTTGAATGTGCAAACAAGTCATACATTATGTTGCCATATTATCAAGGGTAAGTCATACTTCCATATCTTATTACGTTTTATTTATAAGTTATGTTATCCGTGTTATGATTTCAATTTTATTCATCACGTGAGCAGTCGTCATTGGTCGTTGTTGGTTTTGGCCATGAAATACCCGAGAGTCTTACAGTTCGACTCACTTGGTACGAGTGCCAAGAAACCAGCGATAGCAGCGGCTCTAATGAGGTGAGCTATTTAAATTATACAACAATTGTCATTACTTAATAAATTGTTTCGTTAAATTTGATTAATTTGTGTATTACATTTAAACTATTTATTTTGTATAGTGGCTTCAAAGCTGCACTGCGTGCATTGCAAAAGACACCGAAGAACATCCCTTGGACTGCAGTGAAGGTAGTTTTACTTATTTTGTGCAAATAGTTAACATGTTAATAGTAGACCTGCAAGTATGACTGATAACGCAATGTGTGAATGTATAGTGTCCAGTAGAGCCTGGTGGATCAGAATGTGGTTACTATGTTATGAGGTTTATGCATGACTTAGTAGCATCATCCAAGTTTTTGCCACAAAAATCATTGGACAAGGTATAAAACTATCTTTGAAAGTCTTGGTTTATTTGTATTTTTATTCTTTGTCATTCTTTGTGTAGTGTCTCATTAACTATTCATTTTTGTTTGTTCAAGGCTTTCGAAGAAATCGTGGGCATTGGAAATTATGAAGAGAGGCACATATCTGAAATCCTCGAGGATTGGGCAGAATTTATCTCCATCGACGTACTTAGTTGATTCCTCTTAAGTTAGTTTGCGTTGAACGTTAGTTGTGTTATTATGTATTTCATTAGATTGAAACGTAGTGAATTGTATATTGTAATGGAGTGTGGTGTGCAGAGTGTGGTGAAGTGTACAACTAATCCTTATTTTTGTTATGAATTTTCTTGCTTTCTTGCATTTATTGATGCGTGCCGATGATTATGGCCGCTTTATGGGTTTATAGTATGCTATTGAGGCGCCCCACTGTGGTGGCAGCATTATACAATGTCTTTACAGGTTTGTTTAATTTTGTGGTGTATTTGGGTGCATTAATAAGCTGGATGGAAAAAAAATACTGCCTATTTCGGCGGTTCCTACTAAAGAACTGCCGAAATAGACCAATTCCATTTGACCTGGCCACCTATTTCGGCGGTTCCTATTAAGAAACCGCCGAAATAGGTGGCAAGGTCAAACGTATACGGTCAAATGGAATTGGTCTATTTTGGCGGTTCTGGAACCGCCAAAATAGGGTAAAATACCTATTTCTGCGGTGCTCATTTCTGTGGTTGTAAACCGCAGAATTAGGCCCTTTACAACCGCAGAAATAGGCTGTTTTCCTACTAGTGCTACTTTATTCCTGCGCCTCTTCCCCTAAACTTTTGAATCTTCACAGTGTCGGAGTAGTCGACTCCTGGTATGTAGTCCAATAAACTGGTGAACCGCGCGTAGTACTGGTCAACTGTTTGACTCCCTTGGATTAAGGTCTCGATCTCCTGCCTTTTTCTCTGCTTTAGATGTTCTGGGTAGAACTTCTCCCGCAATACTTCTACAAACGCTGTCCATCCAAAGTCCGGTGTAGCTCTACGGTGGCCTTCCACAGACCGCTACCAAATGTCAGCTGCGTCCTTCAGGTTGTACGCTGCGATGTTGACCTTCTGGTCTTCTGGAACTCTGACAGTCCTGAACGCCTTCTGGTGCTCTGCAATGAACTTCTCCAGTGCGGCGGGGTCCGGTTCCCCTGAATAAATCGGTACTCTCGCGTCTGCAACGCTTTTCAACCAGTTGGTTTCCCTGGGCTGCGGCGGGTGGGGTATGGCTCCCGTAAGTTGAGCTCCTAGTTGCTGCGCGAAGGCCGCCATGGCTGCTGCTAGGCCTGGTACCTCTGGAACATCCGCCGGTGTCTCGCAACCGCGTCCACTGCTGCCTCCACGTGGTCTTTCTCTTGTCGACATCTATAGTATATTATTATTACTACTCGGTTGCTACACCGTTTTACATACATAATCACAACATATAAGAAAGTTAACCACTAGCAATAAAGATTTTCCCAGATTTTTCTAGGTCACGAATCCTCACAGACATTTCCCCGTATTCCCAAATATCCTATGCTCATATTCTTGACTCAGTATCTTTTGTCAGAGCGGTACTCCGCTCTGATACCACTTTTTGTAACACCCCTAATCCTAAACCTGTAATAACGTCGCAAGTCGTAGCATAATATATAATAATTCGTAGCGGAAAATAAAACTAACTACCTTGGTGTTACACGCCGTTACTCACCCTTGTGAGTAACAAGGCATCCATCCAACAACCTCAACTCCTCACGCTGTGATGAACAGATACTGAGCACTCTAATTATTACAAACCAAATCCAACTAAATGAGCAACTAACTGAATACAACAATCTCCTTAATACAATACAAAATAAAACCAAAGGTGTTTGTTGAAAAACACATCAGCTACCCCCATGTCCCGCACTCCGGCTTGAGTGTTCTTCAATAACCTGAAATGTTTGGCCCATTGAAGGGCTCAGCAATCGAAATGCTGGTATGCTAAATGTTGTCTTAAATCATTCAGATTCCTTAAGTCGTTTTAGCCATCTTGATATTAGATTCTTTACATGAAATACCGGTTTACAATAATAACAGTAATAACTGTAAACATTAAACACTCACACAACAATTCACCAGTAACATCCATGTACAATAGTACACAACACCAATAGCCACACATCAATAATCTTTAGCAATAACCAATAATCACACATCAATAATCCTTAGCAATAACCAATAATCACACATCAATAATCCTTAACAATAAGCAACAAGATACGCGCATTAAACTATACTTGTTAGTTGGCCACCTGGCCCTTATCCTTTAAACCAATCACTTAACCTTTTCCAATTTAATTCCACCTCAGGCGTCATGTCAAGACAACCCTTAATAACTTATTAATAGACGATGGTCCCCTGGGTTCCAATGGAACCGTTACCAACTGACCTTATGGCCCTGGATAATATATTGATCGATCCGGTCGAACCTGTGCACCAACGGCAGTGCCCTCCGCCATCCCCGAATGTGGCTGATGGATTCCCTTGAGTGACTCCCCATTGAAGTCTCTAGTAGTGATCACGATGCGCAACCAGAAAATCGAAACAATCTGGATTCCTCTCTTTATAAGTTAGCCCTTTAGTCAGTGATACAATAACCAATCCTTGAGTTAAGACTATAATAGTTGACCATCAGTTAGGTTCAATAATACCTAAAGGTCAGTTAGTCTTGTTCCAGTTTAGATGTAAAAACTTCTAGGCATAAGACGTTCGCGTAAAGGTACAACGCAACAATGTTGAGCAATACAGTATACAATATCATATACATAAAATCACAGATATCACTCTTAAACAGTTAAACACATAACGTCTGGACCTTAGGATAATCCTTAGGACATTCAGACCACACAATTAACATACCGTTCACCAAGTAACTGCTAGCTTGACAAATTCCTGTTCAGTAGTTCCTTCCCGTACGCTGTTATATAAACATGCAATACCGGGTAATATTAATATAACTATTCACTAAACATTATTGTACTGTCACTGTAGAATTAATACTTGTAATATACTAATCCTGTATGTTCTTTATTTCCCCCTGTTATTTTATAGTGACTCTAGGTCATTCAACAGTTCGTTATTTTATGTGATAGTCACATGTGATAATGGATTCCCATTGTATTGTATATTTTTATTTCATTAATCATACATCCATAATTATTTTCACTTAGTCCATATACCAATATAATTTGGTTACCTTAATTATATCCACAATTATTTCATAAACTCTATATTATATTCTTTTGGTTATTTTTATCATAACCACAATTATTTTATAAACTCTATATTATACCCCATAATATACCATAATACACTATATTACCCAGTTTTAATTCCTTTCTTTATTAAATTATAAAACCAACCTTATTACTTTTCTGTAATTATAAGTTGGACACAATAACTTTTATAAGGTACCAAATAACCTTATAAATTCGGTATTCATATTTTGGACACATTAATTTTCTAATTTTACCAAATAATCACATATATCTTTTCGGTAATTACAATTCAAATACTTCAGTTATTATAAATTACTAAGTAACCATATAACCTTTATAATTTACTAAATTCCCATATCAATTTTCGGAAATTGCAACACAAATATATTAACTTTTATAAATCACCATATGACCACAATTATTTTCGGTCTTGACATATACCTTTCATTTACTTACAATTTAATACCAAAACTTTATATAAGTTACATATTAACTTATAAACTATAGTTTTAATTCCTAATTATCTTAAATAACCGAAAGGCCCCTTTATAATTTTATTAATTATGAATTCGCCCTTTAACCATTTCGGTTTTGTAAATATATTCTCTATATTTACATTTTAACCCCAAACTTTATATAAGTTACAATTTAACTTATAAATTATAGTTTTAATATTAACTTCTTTTAAATAACCGAAACAACCCATCATTCTCTCAATTTATATTTCCGCCCCATTTAACTTCTATTTTCATATATACTTTCAAAATACATATTCACCCCAAAAACTTTTATAAACTTAATATTTACGTCATAAGTCATTTAACCCAAAGTTTTGGTCAACAATTTGACCAAGACTTAATTTCATAATTAATACTTTAATATATCCATAAATTCACAAGTATTCGGCCACCTCGTATCTTGCAATAATGACAAAACCGTCCCAAAACTTTATAAATGGAGGGGAACACGGAAAAACGAGGGAAAGGCACCAAAAGGCAGAAGAGAAGGCCGACCGAGAGGAGAACGAAATATACCAAATGAATCCTTATGTTCTCGGCAATCATATTTAATACACCAATCTTTTCAAAATTTACATTTTAGCCACATAACTTTATAAACTAGCCATTTAAATACTTGTAGCTATTTTTAATATTCCCAAATTTATAATATAAGTTAATATACTTATATATTTTGAAAATCATTAAATAAGCCATGTTATTCGCGGCTTTGATTTTATTTTACTATATAGTTTTAAAACTTGGTTTAAACTTTATAATACATACATATAAATGTATATAAGCCATATAACACTTCTAAAAATTATGCTAATGACTTAGAATGATTATAAACCCAAAAATAGAACATTTAATCCTTAGACAATTCGGTTTATATATATGCATCTTAATTAATTTTTGTGACACATATTTATACCTTAAGGTAATAATCTTACCTTATATGTTATAAACTATTTTCTTGGTATTATAACCTATGATTTTCGGCCCTAATTTATCTAGGCTTTATGCATAATTTTCATACCAAAGTTTGAAGCTTAAATCAAGCTTAAACTTAATAAACCTTAATTATATAAACTTACTCCTTAAATCAAGACAATTCTTGTACTTGATTTCTCCTTGAATTCCAAGCTCTTCCAATGCTATTTTGATGAAGGGAACTCGGCCTCCACACATAGGTTTAGGAGATCCAAATGTTAGACTTTTAACAAGGATTTGTAAATAATATTTGGAGTAGTTTTACAAGAGTTTACCTTAGGAATTTTTCAAGGAATTTTTGGTAGACCTTGAGATGATTGTAGATCTAGATTTCCTTCATGAAATGATGAAGAGAACCTTGGTTTAGAAGTTCATAATTTTTGAAAATACCTTAAGGAATTTACTTAGGATTTTCAACATGAAAATATACCTTAACTTGATCTTGTTGTTCCTTGTGTTGTTGTTGAATCTAGGAACCTCCTTGGAGCATCTAACCTTGGCAAAAATTATAAGAGTTGCTAGGATGATTCTTGCTTCAAGACTTAAGAGATTTAACTAGGAAAATTACATTAAAATGGTGTTAGAGCTTAGAACACCATTAATGGAGCTTTGAAGCTCTAAGGAATTAATTGTCAAATGAAGAAGAAAAGAGAGAGTTGGAGAAGCCTTACCAATCGGCCATGGAGTTGGCAAGGAAAGAATGACACTCACGTATGGTATTAGAAGAAGGCTTAGGAATGAATCAATTTCTTTTGATAAAATAATTGTCAAATTTGACTAGATTTTCCTTTGTTAATTCCTTTGATTATTGGCTCAATAATGTCCTTAATTGGTACTAGACTTTCGGCTGGTTGTCACATAATAATGGAGTCTTTGTTTGATAATTGAAAGAAGAAGACAAAAGTAGATATAGGTGGGTATTTTCTTTTGATTTTTCTAAGACAATTCTATGTCATTTGTTGTCTTCTTCCTTAGTCATTCACGGTAATGTATGAATAAGTGGGCAATTGATTTCTTTGCCTTTTGAACATAAGAACATGCTAGGATGCTAGGTGTCTTATTTGATTAATTTTAGAGCAATCAAATTGCTCTTTTCCCCCTTGAAATTGGCACATGTGCTTGTTTTGAGACAATTGATTTTGTCTATATTTGACCATGAATTATGCTTAGTTAGGTTGTGTATTATTTTTACTAGATTTTTAGCAATAAATCCCTCTTTTTCCCATATGAAATCGGCAGCACATGTGCCATAGGACAACTTTTTTTGTTTGTTTTCATTACATTAGTCTAAAGTAGGTTCTAGTTTTCTTACTTTTGTGTATTTAAATTCCTATGACATTTCCTAACTTATTTCTTGTTGTTTTGTTGCAGGAAATCGGTGGTGAAGGTCTTCTTTGACTGCATTTACTTGTTACATTATCATATAATACATGGTAGGTGAGTCACATTACCATAAGGCAATTTTATTAACTAAAACTAGCCAAAATACACCCTAAATGGCGCCTGCTATAGAGGTCATATGGAATTGATTTGTCATTTTATTTTTGTTACACTATATTGTACTAAGATCATACTAATATGTGTAATAGGTTCCAGCATTTAATTGGTACATTTATACTATGGTAAAAGATGAAAGTTTTAAGGTAAAAATGCTGATTTTAGGTACCTTTTTGACTCAAAAATCGCCCCCACTTGTACTATGAATTTAGTACTGGAATTAATTGATTTAGATGGTAAATTTATCCCCTTTTAAGATTATAAACTCGTGGCTACTCAAAAACTTCAAGGTAATTGCGTAGAACGCATTTTTGTGACACCCGAAGGTGCGTTTTTGTGCTTTAAGGATTTTATGGAAAATAAGTAGTCGCTATGAGTTCCAAGTGTTTATTGACATTTTTATAGTCAATAATAATATGTTAAGGTGTTACATTGAGTTATATGGGCTTATATCAACTCAAAACATAACTCCCGGGCTAACCGGGGCAAAAAGGAGCGTTACGAAATTCGTCCGAGTACTTTGTTTATTTTTTAGAACGTAGCTCGACCATTCTCTTTATAATGATTAGTAATGATGTTAGGAACTCTAATAATAATTTATATAGGACTTTATGCCACCTCGGCACTCCTCCGGGGCATTCCCGGGTGTTTATGGGACCCTCATAAGGCATCTCCTAGCACTTTGCGTTTAACTGAGAATTTAGTGTGAGTACTTCATCTTAAATGTTTATTAAGGTGTTATGGTGCATTTGGAATGAAGTGTAATGCTTTACTTCATCCTATAATGTATTTCCGGGAATTTCGGGCCTTAAGGGTCTTTAAGGGAACTCCCGAGCATTTTGTATTTTCACTCAGTTTTAGATGAGGTCCTGTGTCCTAAGGGTCATATAATGATCCTTGATTAACTTCATATGAAGTTTATAGCTTATATAACTTGTTTAGCTTAAGGTCGGGCTTTAGCGCACGTTTTTGACCTTAAGGAGTTTAGGTGAATACGAGAAATGGCTAATTCTGACAGGCCAGAATCGAAACCGGTTATGAGTTAAACAAACCCCAATAAGAATTCTTGGTTCAGGGACTAAACCGCCAATATGGTTAAGATCCTCTAACCAGAACGCGTTGTATAACCGACCGTGTGGAAGTTAAAATACTTCACGACGGCAGAACATTTGAAACCAATGTTCAGTGATAGATTACGTGGGCGTAATCCCTTTTAAGGGGGCAGAGCCTAAAACCGCTTAGTGTGTTTTAACGTACAAGTGTACGCGAACTATGGTGTGCTTCGCACAAAATAATTTGTTTTGATGACTGGTGTGTATGTAATATGAACATACGCATTCATTAATGGTTTAATTGTGGTAATTGCGCACAGAAGATGCAAATACCATCGTGATAAGTGCATCTACTTTGTTAACTGTTGTGTGAGAGTACAAGTGTAAGGGAGTAAAGAAACTCCCGGGGAACTAAAACCCCGACAGTATATGTTCGTATAATACTAAATGTAATATTGTGTATTGTATTTTGATATATATACATTATTGTGATGTATGAAGTGGTAAGAAATCAATATAGAACCTGGTGAGAATTAAATTCCCTAGGTAACTTGGTTAAAGGTGAATTGAAGAATGGTTGATGGACAGAGTTCCACCCTTGGAGATGTAATGATTATTACTAGAAGGATTAAAAGATAGAAAATGGTAAATGCTTGAATTAGTTGTTGTTTGAAATTGAACTACGAGGTGAAACTTGATTTTCATGAGATCAAGGGAAGCCGAACACAAATTGGTGTGGAAGGATAGTTCAACACTGATGCTGGTCACTTCAGGGTTGGATGAATCTTGAAACTCCCTATAAGTGGTCACAAATAACCGCGCTAAGAAAAGATGCAAAGAGTATAAATTGGACTTGGAGTTGTATTGCGCTTTCAAAAGGATTTTCAATTGGTATTTCTAAAACGTTCGATTGATACTTTTAAATAAAGGATTCACTCCTACTTAACCTCGTAAAGAATATTTTTGTATTACTTGCTCACGTCTGAGGAGATATGAGCCTTTGTCTTCGGACCGGTGACATGAGAAGTGTATATGTTAAAAAGTAAGTGATTGTTTTGATCTCCCAAAGGAACGGGGACCAGAAGGTGTCCATCGCGACCGGGTTGTACGGGATCACAGTGTATATGTACTCGACATGGGACTCGAGGACTGTAACGTCTGTAGTCTTAAGACCGAGCCCATGAAGAGAAGGAAAAGGTATTTTTGATTTCTGTAGATGCTAAGACATGCTGTGTGGTAGGTTTAATAAATGTTATCTTGACCTTGAGTCCAAATGTGGTTGCGTTCTGAATTTGGTCATGTTACTCAGACCTGAGAGTTTGAGGGTGGATATGTGGATACAAACATGGTTATGTTACCCGGACCTTTAAGTCCGAGGTTGTTACGTAAAGTATGGTACGTTATGGATGTGGTTATGTTTGTTATGTAAAGGTATGTTTTGGTATGGAGGTTTTATCTGGCAAGTAATCCCCAAATTCTAATTGAAGGATACGAGGGAAACTGTGAACTTCGAGGATGAAGTTCTTTTAAGGGGGGTAGATTGAAATACCCCAAACCTTGATTTGTTGTTTAAATATTAAAATATGGTATATTAAGGCTAAAAAGTGCCTTAGAAACATTAGTAAACAATTTAAATCATAGTAAACACAATAAAGTACCACTAAGACAGTTTGAGCAAAAACATGCTCTAAGCTTGAATGAACTTGGTTAGGACCGAAAGAGACTACCAAAGACTTTATTAACATGCAATTATGATTTTCTAAGGCTAATTAAGTCCTTAATAAACATTGATAGACAATTTAAATCAAAGAAAACACCATGAAGTCAATTTAAGCAAATACTTACTCTAGACTTGGTGTAACCTTGTATAAGACCCAAAGGTCATTCCTAGACCGTATTAACATGATAATGAACATGTTAAATCAATTCTGAAAGAAAACCAAGCTCAAAAACAAGTTTAAACCCAAATTGTGCTTTAAGGAGTCTTAAAGCACGTTTTTGAAATATTGTCTTAGAAATGGGTTTTGAGTGGATAAATGCCCATCATTACACCTTAATCAATATGTGTACTACTTAGTATCACATTAGGAAGCCTAAATCAATGGGAAACCAAAAATTGCACAAATATGTGCACTAATTGTGAATAGTGCTCAAATAGTGTTTAATTTAGCTTTAAGTCAACTTAAGTTGATTAAATGGTCAAACTATCCTATTAATACCCCAAGTACTGAAGGGGGACGATTTTGTAAGGTGGTGAGTTATCCACCTTGCCAGCCATCTAAAGGAAAGAAGAAAGGATAAAGTAGAATGACTATTTACTTTATAAACATAAATATCTTACCATTTCACTCTCTCACCTCACTTTCTTCATTCCCTTTCCTCCTCCACCATATTATTCTTCTTCCTTCCGCTCCAAACAGTCCAAGCTACAGCAAGTATACTTCTCCAACTTCAAACTCTTGCCAAATCCAACTCCATGCTCCAAATCAAATTCTAAGAGCATATTTGTGCTAGTTAGACCAAGCCCTTCATTTCCCTCTTTTCAAATATTCAAGAGCTCAAGTTTGGTTCCATGGAGAATCTCCATTGATGGAGGAAAAGCTCCACTTCTTGCACCTTGTTGTTCTTCTTGGTTCTAAGGTAATGAAAGTCAAAGAAAACTAACATTTCCTCAAATTTTCATACATGGCCGAAATTCACCATTAGTGATGCCTTGTCTTGCAAATTTTAGTAGCTTGATTCAATCTTCAAAGGACTAGGTGGAGTCCTACCTTGCTTCTTAATCAAGCCACCTTTCAAATTCCAAGGTAAACTTCCATTTCAGTGCTTTAAAACACTTATGTAACCTAGGGTTTATTTATGAGTTTAAGTATGAAGCTTAATGCTCATTACCCATATATGTGTATTGGTTAGAAGATTGACAAGTGATAAAAGCTCCTTGCCGATTTTCAATCAAGAAATAACAAGAGAAAACAAGTGATAAAATCTTGAAGAGAAGAGGTAAATAACCTCTCTTGATGTAGTCTTTGTGCTTTATGAGAATGAGCTTAAATTGCATTGTTTATGAAACAACCTAAAGAGCCAAAGGGAAATGAGTTAGTATATACCCACAAGGAGGTTATCAAGGGCATATGTGATGTTGTGTGTATTTGCAGGTTAAAGGCATTTAATATGTGGGAAATTCAGTGTTTAAGATTAATGTTATTCAAGGGCCTAAGTGCCAAGCAATTTAAGTTTATGCACTATATTATGATGTAGTGTAATGTAGGGTGTAGTTGTGTGTACAAAACTTTCCTTGTGAAGATGAATGTCTTTGATGGTTAAAGGATGAAAAGCCATGTGTTTGTGTGTAAGAATGTGTATTAAGAGATTGAGTGTTCTTGGTTGTCTAAAGGTGAAAACCTAAGTGTTTGGGTGTGATAATGTACTAGGGAACATATGGCAAAATTCAGTGGGGAAAACAAGAGTTTCAAGTGCTTTGGTAAAGTATTGTGACCTAGGTTGTACTAGGAATTATTAAGGATTAGGTTGGTGAAAGAAAGTGAATTAAGGTGTCCTTGAGTGTTAAAATGATTTAGGAATTGTCTTGGAGGATTTAGAGTTCAAAGGAGTGATTTTAGATACACCAAAGTTATGGTAAGAGTGTTGGTAAGACTTGTGCAAAATGTGTTAAACGAAAGAAGTATAATGCCTTGTGAAGGATTGAGTGTGAAATTGTGGAGAAATATAAGGAGTCTTGTGTAAGGAAGGTGTTGGTGAGAAATAATGCTTTTGGAGTGGTTGTAATGGTGGTGAAGGAACACTTTGGTTAGTCCAAGTTGTAGGTATAAACTACCATTTAGAAATCCTAAGGAACAATGTTACATGTGTAAGGAATTAAGTTCTAAGTGTTAAGGACTTGGTAAGAAATTGAGTAAATGTTTAAGGAGTTTGTTGGATGATTTAAGTAGGTTTTAAGAGTGTTTAAGGTGCTTAAACATGTTTAGAAAACATGTAAAAAGGTTAGGGAAGAAACGGGAAGAAGAACGGAGTTGAAACGAGCCCAAACGAGTGTTTTCTGACTTCGACCTACCCAGGGCGTTGGGTCGGTCGGTGGGTCGGTCGGGCTGTCGAGTGAATTCTGACTTCGACCTACCCAAGGGACTGGGTCGGTCGGACCAAAAAAATTAAATTAAATTAAATTTGTGCCATTAGCAGTACACCATTAAGAGATAACAAGGAGTAAGTGATTTACATGATTAAGATTAAACTACAAGGACTTAGTGGTTATTAATCGGAAATCATAATGTGAAGTTAATGAAATACACCAAACCTTGATATATTGTTTAAATACTAAACTATGATATTTAAAGGCTAAAAAGTGCCTTAGAAGCATCAGTGTACAATTTAAACAATAGTAAAACACAATAAAGCACTAAGACACAGCTTGAGCAAAAACATGCTCTAAGCTTGGAGTGAACTTGGTTGGGACCCAAAGAACCTACCAAGACTAAATAATATTCAATTATGATTTAATAAGGCTAATTATGTCCTTAGGAAACCTTGGTAGACAATTAAACCAAATAAAACACAAATAAATACCTTAAAGTCAATATGGGCAAAAATGTGCTCTAAGCTTGGGGTAATTTGTATAAGACCTAAAGGTCATATCTATACCTTAATTATATGTTAATGAACATATAAAATCAATTACCAAAGAAAACCAAGCTTGAAAATAAGTTAAAATACAAAATCTGCTTTAAGGAGTCTTAAAGCACATTTTTGAAAAATTGTCTTGTAAATGAGTTTTGAATGGCTAAATGTCCATCATTACTCTTTAATTAACATGTGTACTACTTAGTATCACATTTGGAAGTCTAAATCAATGGGAAATCAAAAATTTCACAAGTATGTGCCGTGTTTTTGTGAATAATAACTAAAATATGCTAGTTTATGACATAAGTAAATATAAGTAAGTTAATTGGTCAACAAAGACCAAAACACCCCTAAGTAATATAAGGGGGCCGGTTTTCATGTGTGACTCACCACACTTGACCAATCAAATAAACAAGGAAAAGTAATAAAGCATAGTTACTATTTGCCTTTAGTTTAAATATCTCCAAAAGCAAACTTTTCTTCACATTCTCTCATCCCTCTCTTGTTCCCACCGTAGCCAACCCTTCTTCCTCCTCTCTCCATCGGTTTAGCTACAGAAACAATGTCATCTCCAACTTCCATAGCTAGTAACTTCTAGTACCATATACCAAATCAAATTCTAAGACCATATTTGTCTTAGTTAGGCCAAGCTCTACACTTCTCTCTTTTCAAACCTTCAAGAACTCCATTTCCGTGCCATGGAGATTCATCATTGAAGGAGATTGAGCTCATATTTTCATGCCTTGTCATTCTCCTTTGCCTCAAGGTAAGGAAAAACCAAAGAAAATCAATGTTTCCTCTTGTTTTTCTGTGTAACCGAGAATCACCCTTTGATGGTGTCTTCTCTTGTTCTTTCATAGCTCCATTTCAATCTTTAAAGGACAAGGAGGAGTCCTCTCTTGATGCTTATTCAAGCTCTCTTTTTATTCCAAGGTAAACAACATCCTAATGTGTTAAGACAATATATATAACCTAGGGTTTACAATGAGTTTAAGCATGAAGCTTGAATACTCATTACCTTGCTTGTACATTGATTAGAAGTTTGACAAGCAATCAAAGCCTTGCCGGTTTTCTATCAAAGAAGGAGCAAGGGGTGACAATGAAAAACTTGTGAAGGAAAAGAGGTAAACAAACTATATAAATGTAGTTTAAATGCCTTAGGAAAATGAGCTTGATTTGCTTAATAAAATATCTAAGGAGCCAATGGGAAAAGAGCTAGTGAATTGTTCTTAAGGAGATTATTAAAGGGCATATGAGATGTTGAGTGTATTTGCAGGTCAAAGGCAATATATATGTGGAAATTCAGTGTTTAAGTTTAATGTTATTTAAGGGCCTAAGAGCCATGTTATTTAAGGGCCTAAGTGCCAAGCAATTTGATTATGTACTATATTGTGATGTAGTGTTAATTTGGTGAAGTTTTGTGTGTGAGAATATTCTTGATGGATTTAGGTGTTCTTGAATGTTTTATGGTGAAAAACAATGTGTTTTGGTATGACATTGTGCTAGGAGAACCTATGGCAAAATTTGTGTAACACCCCTACTAAACCCTTAACAATAACTGAAATTGCAGCGGAAAAACAACTAAACGATTCGGTGCTACAACGCCGTCAACCACCCACGTGGTTAACAAGGCAGAATAAAAACAAGTGTACCGGTCTGATGATCCGACTCCCGAGCATTAGGTAACAACAACCATATATACATAACCAACATACCGAGTATTTAATACAAACAGTCACTGAAACTGTACACATAAACTCCACTATCAACTGTAACGATCGTCACTGTAACACGAACAATACCAAAATATAACACCACGGGAGCACAGGCGCATCCCGGGCTCAACATCCAAAATAACCAAAAGTAATTCTGCAGCCTAGAATCTATAGCCATTCTGCTTCCTCGATCCTCATCCTGCAGTAAAAATATGGAGCCCCCGAGGGGGTCAGCAACCCTTGGCTGGTATGGTTAGCGCGCAGCCTATCGGCTACCAGGATACGCGCAACTAATTTGTCATGATGACATGGCATTGTTTTTAACACATAACATATACATATGGCATAGGAACAATATTGCCTAGCACAACATCACATACATAGTGAATACACATTGCACAATAATAACCCAGAAGGTTAATCAACGTAAGAAGCCTAGAGAATGGTTCACCCTCATGTTAAGCTTGTTACACACACTCATTACCGTTCTGTTAGTCGAACAAGTAACTTAAGTCACAGATGGTTCGGATATTGTGACCCGAACACACCACACAAACACATGTTCCCACTAAACCGATCATAAGTCAGAATAGATAAGCTTTGGAGGAAGCTAGCGGGAGATCGAACGCCAAATAAAGGAGATCAATCTTAACATCATAAGAGTCGAATCTGATACAGATATCTACTCTTAAACTTACATGAATGACCGGACAACCGGATTCCTCACTCCCCAGTTAGCACTTGTTAGAAGTTCAACAGTGGAACTTAACAAACAATTCACAAGCAAGTGGTAAGTCATGTTAGACACACACAAGGGAAATGAGTCACGTCATAACATCATAATATTATAAACAACTGTAAACTCATTACATGAATTAAGTCTTACAAGGTTGTAAACATACAGAAAAAACACAAACAACACACAAGCCGGTGTAAACCGGTAGGCAACAGACTGCAAGAAAACCATACCTTGGTCCTTGCTTCGATTGATTTTCACTGTAGGCCACTCCTATACATAATTAAGAATGTCGGTTAATTAACTTACTTAACTTCAAATTTACTAAGTGTTTAACATGGTTATATGACATGTTTTAATGCCCAAACTTATCCTTGATTAGCCACATTATACTCCCTAGGGTTAACTACTTAAGCCACTCTTTGTTGGTTTTTTTTTACAAGTTTTGGTCCGACCGACCTTACGCAAGGTCGGTCCATTCCAGAACACATTACCGTCAAAAATTCTACTCCGACCGACCTTGCAAGTTTGGTCACAAGTTTGGTCTATTCCCGAAGGTTTCTTCCCTTTGAAAACTCAGGCCCGACCGATCTTGGCAAGTCCGGTCACAAGATCGGTCGATTCCCGAGACTCACTTACGTACAAAAATTTAGGCATGACCGACCTTGTAAGTCCGGTCCCAAGGTTGGTCTATTCCAGAGACTCAATCCGTACTAAAAATCCATGCCCGACCGACCTTGCAAGTCCGGTCCCCAAGGTCGGTCCATTCCAGAGACCATTTCTCGCAGGGTAAACTGGGCTCGACCGACCTTGCAGGTCCGGTCCCCAAGGTCGGTCTGCTCCAGACCCTTGTTTTTAATTGCCCATTTAACTCCAAACTTCACCTCATATATCCTAGTATGTTCTAACCTTATTTGGGCACTTCAACACACCTTAAGACCTCCATTAAACTCCTTAAATCATTCACTAAAATAATCCTCAAGCATTACACAAATTCTTATAAAAAGGTTTACACTTGTAATTGATAAGTGCAAAATATATAGACTTTTAAGGGTTTAATTACCTTACAATTTGTAGTATTTTAAGTAATATTTCTCACTTATCTTATGATTTTCCTAGATTTATGTTTTAATATGAATTGATATATTTTATGTAGGAAAAAGTGTTGGAATCAAGTAGTTTACTTCACAAGCTTCCCAACGCAACAAACGGCGAGTAAAACGGGCTTATAACGAAAAATCTGGAGCCGATTCAATTTAGTATACTCGTATTATATATATATGTATAATATATACCTAACATCCTCTTATCTCGCGGACGTGAGACAGAAGACCGCGAGGCGGAAGAGATAGAGGCGACCGCCTCTTATCGGGCGGACAAGAGACAGAAGACCGCTTATCAAGCGGGCGGACAGGATAGAGGAGACCGCCACTTAAGAGGCGGACGACTCTAATGCAACCGCGAGGCGGTTGAGACAGAGAAGACCGCCACTTAACAGGCGGACAACATACAGAGGAGACCGCTAAATAAGTGGCGGACACGTGTAAATCTGTAGGAAATTAACGGATTATCTTCTACCCAACTCGGCCGGCGCCTACCAGAAATCACGCACGCGATTCAGCCCTGTCCCCTGCGCAATCAATAGCTGCAATCAATGGGGAGCTGCAATCATCGAGCTTAATCAATGAAGCTGCTGCTATGCTTCATCCTCCTCTATAAATACCAGCTTCATTCATCCTCATTAAGTGTCCTTCCGGAGGCTCCTTCCGTGGTTCCTCTGGAGTTCCAACTCACGCACCATCTCATTTCTCTCCTTCCGCCTTCTCCATTTTATTTATTTTACAGTCCACCAAATCCACCTCTAGCCTACATACACAAAATAGCAGAGCGAGACGGAGTGATTACGGATGATTTCTATCATTCTTGTTTCTGTTATTCTATTAATATGTTAGGCTAGTTTACGTACGCTTTGGGAATAATTATTATTTTCTGTATTAATTATGCAATGTTTTTACTGGTTTTAATTTAATGAAGTTTGTTACGCTTAAAGCTCTTCTCTCGCCTTTTAATAGATCTCGCGAATTTATTAAATTGCTTGCTAAGTCTATTTTGATCAGACCAGGTGATAAATAGATAGGTTGATTAAACCGTAAATCTGGAGAAAGCTCTATTATGATTTAATGGGTTAGTATTTTCAGATGCAATTATATTTCCTCGAATTTAACGTCCGTTTACATAAGAGTGCTCGAAGCCTGATAGACCGGGCATTTCTGGTAAACGAGTTCTTATGAGGCTATGACTTAGTCCTTAAGATATTTTAAAAAGGAATTTTGCCAGACAATTACAATTAAACCAGTAGGAATAGCATGAAAGAGCAGATAATATTAATCTGAACCAGAGTCCCGTTTAGTTTATCTGTTAATTTAGTTTATTTTATCTTTTCTTTTGTTTATAAAAAACAAGTCAATTAATCCCCCCTCCTGTGACACGCTTAGGTACTATAATATGTACATTAGTCCCGTGGTTCGATATCCGGTCGCTTACATTTCACTATACTACTGCGACCGGGATTTGTTTGCAGCCCGACGTTTATTTTGGGTTTTATTTCTTTTCTTTAATTTTAATTACACCACTTTAACCACTCACAATACGACGTCTGCAGTAATGTTTTTCACTAAGTTTCTATGTGGTGTTTCATACCTATAACTTCCACTATTTCCAAATGTTTTCTCACCACTACAACATCATCTCCCAATCATCTTTTCTTCCTATCCAAACTCCTTGAATATCTCTACAAGTTTATAGCTCCTCTATGCAACAAATCACTTCTTCCTTATTCACCAACATTGCACAAGTCCTAAACACAATCTCATCATGATCTTGAAATATCCCAAAACACTCATTTGCATTCTAAATCCTTTAAAACATTGCCTAAGTCCTTTTTACATCTTAGAATACCTTAATGCATGTTTCTTTCACTAGTAGCACACTTAATCATTCTAAACACTTAATTACTCTCCAAACTCATTTTAAACACCCAAAACTTCTTATGCATTATCTAAATTTCAACATGGGTTCTCCTAGAACATTACCAAGCCAAAACACATTGTTTTCACCATTAAACATCCAAGAACACTAAGATCCATCAAGAACATTCTTGTACACAAAACTTCACTCATTTAACACTACATCACAATATAGTGCATAATTTAAATTGCTTGGCACTTAGGCCCTTAAATAACATGGCTCTTAGGCCCTTAAATAGCACAAACCATAAACACTGAATTTCCCACATTATATTTGCCTTTGACCTGCAAATACATACAACAACACAAATGCCCTTTAATAGTCTCCTTGAGAGCATTTTACTAAGTCATTCACCATTGGCTCTTTAAGTAGTTTTAACAAGTAATATAAGCTCATTTCTCCTAAGACATTAAACTACATTAGGTTAACACATTTACCTCTTTTCCTCACAACTTCTTTCTTGTTTCCTTGATTAAAATTGACAAGGCTTTAGTTTCTTGTCAACTTCTAAACATTATACAAATGATAAAATGAGTATACAAGCTTTATGCTTCATCTCATTGTAAACCCTAGGTTATACATTGTTTTAAAACATTAAAATAGTTGTTTTACCTTGGTACTTGAAGCGATTTTGAATATGTATCAAGAGAGGACTCCACCAAGTACTTGAAAGGTTGAAATGAGGCTAGAACAAGGCAATATAAAGAACACCATCAATGGTGATTTTCGGTCAACATCAAAACATGAAGGAAATGGAGTTTTTGTTTGAGTTTCCTTACCTTGAAGCAAAGGAGAACAATAAAATGTGAAAAGATGAGTTCGAGCTCCTTCCATGGAGATTCCTCTTGGCACCGAAATGGAGCTCTTGGAATTTTGAGAAGATAGGAATGAAGAGCTTGATGAGACAAAGAGAATGGTGGTCTTAGTTTTTGATTTGGCAATGTGAGCTAGGAATTACAAGAGGTCAAGGATGATATATGGTGGTGGTACTATTGCAAAAACGTGAATGAGAGAAAGAAGCAAGGTAGAAGAGAGGTTGGAGGCGTGGGAAATGAAGAGGGAAATGAGAGAATGAAGATAAGTTTGCTTTTAGGAGATATTTATATGTTAAAGTAAATAGTAACTTAAGTAGTCATTCTTTATTTGTTTAACAAGCTAACAAGAGTGGTGACTCACAACGAAGAAAACCGGCCCCCTTAATGTTCTTAGGGGTATTTTAGTCTTTGATCCAATTGTCACCTTATAATGACATCGTTATAACTTGCTTATTTTGTTACTATTCACAAAAACAAGGCACATAGTTATGAAATTTTTGATTTCCCATTGATTTAGACTTCCTAGTGCGATACTAAGTAGTACACATGTTAATTGAAGAGTAATGATGGACATTTAGCCATTCAAAACTCATTTACAAGACAATTTTTCAAAAATGTGCTTTAAGACTCCTTAAAGCACATTTTGTGTTTTAACTTGTTTTCAAGCTTGGTTTTCTTTGGTAATTGGTTAATATGTTCATTAGTATATAAAAGGTCTTGGTAAGCTCACTAGGTCTTAACCAAGCTTATCCCAAGCTTAGAGCATATTTTAGCCCTAATTGACTTTAAGGCATTTATTTGTGTTTTCTATGGTTTAAATTGTTTACTAATGTTTCTAAGAATCTTTTTAGTCTTAATATACCATATTTAAATGTTTAAACAACATACTAAGGTTTGGGGTATTTCAATTTGGGTAATGTATAAGGAGATTTAAGTGTTTAAATGAGCTTTGGTGAACTAAGAAATGTGGGGAATGAATAAATGTTTACTAGGGAAGAAAACATGTATTAAGGTGTTATATAGTGCTACGAGGTATTAGGCACTATCTTGAAGTTCTAGAAGTCCAATGGGTGTTTTGGGGTGTAATAAAGTCTTGGAGAAGTTTGTTTTAGGTTTAGGTAATGTTGATGTACAAGGAATGAATGATGTTTAGGTAAGGATATGAGAAGGAATTTTAAGAAGGTGTAAACAAGGAATTTAGTTAGTAAGAAAAGATGCTTGGGAGATGATGTTAAGGTGTAGATGAAGCATCTTGGTATAGTGGTCATTATAGGTGAAATACCACTTAGAAAACCAAAAGAGAAATGTTACAAGTGTTAAGAAATTTGTAAGTAAATGAGTGAGTGTTTAAGGACTTTAGAAGTAAGCTTGTAGATGCATTTGTAGGATGTTAAGTGAAGGTTTAAGTGTGCTAAATGATGTTAAAGCATATTGGGATATGTAAGGTGAAGTTTGGAGTCAAATGGGAATTTAGAAACAAAGGTCTGGAGCCAACCGACCTTAGGGACCGGACCTGCAAGGTCGGTCGAGCTCAGTTTACACTACCGGAAAGAGTTTCTGGAATGGACCGACCTTGGGGACCGGACTTGCAAGGTCGGTCGGGCTTGTATTTTGGGTATGAATTGAGTCCCTGGAATCGACCAAACTTGGGACCGAACTTGCCAAGATCGGTCGGGCCTGAGTTTTCAAAGGGGAAAAACTCTCGGGAATAGACCGACCTTGTGGACCGAACTTGCAAGGTCGGTCGGAGTAGAATTTTTGATGGTAATATGTTCTGGAATGGACCGACCTTGTGTAAGGTCGGTCGGTAAGGTCGGTCGGACCAAAAACATTGTTTAAGGTTATAGGATGATGGGGATTATTAAGTAATGATGTTAAAAGATTGTTAACGACATGTTAAGTGAGTTATAATGACAATTTAGTGGGGGAAAAGTAGTATTAAAATGAAAAAGTAAAACAAGTTAAAATGTGAAGTTATTTAACTAGTTAACGGGGATAAGTTATGAGCATTAGACTTTAAACAATCATGTTACCCCGATGTTAATAAAAGTAAATGTAATGTTATCAGTTGTTCAAAGATGTTACGAGGAACATGTGATGGCACGTTAGAGTGAAACCCCGGTGACAGGTATGGTTTTCTTGCAACCTGGTCCTACCGGAGTACCGGCTTGTATGCCAATGTGTTTTTCTGTATGTTTGCCACGTTGTAAGATAAAACATGTAATGAGTTTATAGTAATTCATTTATGTGGCGTGTTCAATTCCGATACCATTTAACCTCGAAAGTGTTAAACCTTAGCTAACCAAATCTAGGATCACATAAGAGAACGGTATCCGGATTTAACGACCCAAACCATGGGAACGTTCTAACCACGGCTATGTGTGAGTTAATTGTGTGATGTTTGTGTGTGAATGTATGAACCTCCCTTGTGTGTTTAATCCAGTTGTAATACTGTATGGTGTATGGATGTGATAGGTTCCACAGTGGAGCCCTTAGCTATGTTTATATATATATATTATGGGGGGTGAGGAATCCGGTCGTTCCGGTCGCGCGTTGTTTGGGAGTGGGTATCCTTTTTATCCTTACCCTCCTCTCTGTTATGGTTGTTTCCCTCACGGGTTACGATCTCCCATTAGCTTACTCCAAAGCTTAGCTATTCTGACTATGATCGGTTAGGGGGAACATGTGTTTGTGTGGTGTGTTCGGGGCATTATATCCGAACCATCTTAACTTAAGTTACTCGTCCGACTATTAGGACGGTAATGAGTGTTGTATAATGAGTTTATCATGAGGGTGACATCATTCTCTAGGCTCACAAGTGAATTAACTATGTTTGGGTCGGTTCCTAAGAGAAACCGTTCCCGTTATGTTATGTGTTATTGTTGTACTGCAATTCCCATTGCGATGTTATGTTATGTGCACGTTGGAACGTGAAAAGTGTTGTTATGCGGTGTATGTGGACCATGGATATGAATCCCAGTTTATAAAAGAGACGTTTATGGATAACCCGAATATTGGGTAAGTGTCGTCTATTAAGGAAGTAGCTCCACTAGAGGAGAACCCTTTAGGGTTAAAGAACACAATGAGGACTTATCAAGTAAGGATGTGTTATCGTTTGTTGAGCCATTGTGGTGGAATTTATGTGATGTGTTTATAGTTTACATGCATGTTTCAAATATAATCAACCGCATGTTAAGACGACAATTAGTTGTGCGTGGCCGGTAGCAGGCGGGCTGGGATTACCATACAGCAAAGGTGTTGAGCCCCTGGGGGGCCACCTTTCTTTCTTTTTTCCTATTTCAGGTACAAGGAGCTGGAAGCCGTTTGAGAGTAGGACGGGGTAGTCGTTGTGCATGGGTAGTCATTTAAGTTTGGGTATGTATTGTAGGTGTAGTAAGACCGAAATTGTTATCGACATCAGTTTGTAAATACTCGGTATAGTTGGAAGGTATGTGTATGTTATTTTTGTTAATGGAAAGGGAAAATAATGTGTAGTCGCTCGGGAATCAAGTCCATCAGACCGATACAATGTATGTGTAATAGCCTTGTTAGCCACGTGGGTGGTTAACGGAGTGTAACACCAACGAGTTAAGTAATGTGATGAAGTATGTTTTCCGCTGCAGTTTGTTGTTAAGTGTGTTATTGTTGGATGGGGTGTTACAAAAAGTGGTATCAGAGCGAAGTATCGCTCTGATGACTGAATTACCGAGCTTAGGAAGTACCAAGTTAGGATTTTAGTACTTTGGGTTAAGGGTTGAGTGATAGCGTGAGAGATACGCTAGATAGGTATTACCAGTGTGCACTGGAAACCTACAATATCCGACCCGCCCTCCACAATCCCTGTTTTATAACTTGGGAAACAACGCCAGAGAGATGGAAGTCCTCTCATACTCGGGATACCCGATCTGGCTGTTATTAAATACCTCTAAAATTACGGAGAACCTGTCATACGGTAGATCCCGAAAACTGGGAATCCCGGAGACGGTTTCTACCTGAACAATGTTAACCGCATTAATAGCGAAGAATGAAGAATTTTGTGTATAAGAGATTGGAATTTCCGGCAACCTGGGTCGACATGCTGAGTAGTCGAGAACAACCAGCTTGCAACGCACCAACCGTGCAACAGGCAGGAAGTGGATTAATGAAACCCGAGACGAGTGTCTACGGGACCACAGTTGTTAAATGATACACCAACGGTATACCAACCGGCAAAGGAACTACAACGTAGTGCCCAAACAAGAGACAAGTCTCAGTAACCACGACAAATGCGTGGAACGGGCTACGAAGAGGAAACAATACTAAGAAAAGGGGTCTCCAGAATGGAAAACACCCTAGTTAATGATTATCATGAGAATATAGTGAGAAGTCGCCCAGAGGGTCAATTGTCAAGACTGTAAGATCAAGTGAGGGCCAACAAGGCCACTGATGACAGTGCGGGTAAAAATGATACCGCAACCGGTGTGTGCGTTTAACCGATAGTCAGTTAGCATGGCGCACTTGCTATAGCAAGTGCTGCTATAACAGGGCTGTTCGGGAAATTTATAACAAATACAAAGTACTTAGTAAAGTACCACGAAGTTAACTGTGATCATCATAACTGTGGAAGGGCTTAGCAGCCTAACCTTTGTAATTGGAAGTACACCAGTCAGCATGAAGCTAGATTTGGTTAAGGGAAGAAGGCATTGTAAAACCATGAGAATTTTTCTTTCAACTCAGATTAATTTCAAACTCTTTTCTTTCAAACCGAATTTTCTTTCAAACCAATATTTATTTCTAACCTTCCTTTAAACCAAACCGGTAAACCCAAGGGTAGCGACCCGAGGGAATGGATGGAGTTCATAGTGATACAACAGTGGATAAACCTTCCCTTGATTAAGTTCGGGAAGCAGGGAATGCATATTGTCATAGGACAATATAAGGGAGTTGACAACATAATACTTCACCTAGGCGTGTGACGGACACTACGAGTGTACCAACTGTAATGTGGGACGACCGCACTCCGATAGGAGCTTGTGGGCCTGACAGACCTACTTATGGGTTAGTTGGGTAAGTAGCAATGTATCAGCATGGTACCCCACATATGTATACGAGTAGAGTCCGGAGCACGGGAAGTAGTCGACTCCATACTACGGTCAGTAGTAAAAGTCAAGCAAGAGCAAAGGATTACCAAGAATGGCTAAAGTAAAGGAACTCAGTTAAGTTAACGAAACTAAAGGAATTAGTGAATTCATTTCAAGGAAATGTATAAGAGTCAAGAAGTACGAAGTGCACGGACTGTTATGTAAAGACATCGTATATGTCTTAAGGATCCCAGGGATAAACATGATAGTTGAAACGGTGACCCAGCCTATACATGGCAAGGCAGATGCCTGATATGGACATGTTAACGTGCGATGAACGGGATGAAATTCCAAGAATGATTACCTACACTACCAGGAAATGTTGATCTTCACAGAAGAAGATAGTAAGCTAGTTAAGAACGCAAAACGGCGTAGTGAACTAACTGAATGTACCAATAAGTGTGAGCCAGATGTAATGGCATAATTTGGCAAGACCCAGGAGCAATCCTTGAAGGGTGTTTGCGTCAACGATTGTTGAACGAAATAACGTGACAGAAACACAAGGGTTGAAACTAACACCCAGTTTGGACATAAGTTGTCAGGAGACGGACTGACAATCCTAAGGGGCATCCCAGAAAAGGAAACGTGAAGCAACGACCTTGTCATGGAGCCCAATATGATATCCATACCATGTAATGTTGTATAGAGAAGTAAATGTGGGTGAACGGCCTACAATGAGCAGAGCTCGAGGCAATAAGGCTTATGAGCCACAAGCAAAATGTGTTATGTAAGTTTGATTGATTGCAGAAGTTTATGTTGTATAAGTGAATAGAGTGGAGAACGAACCACTGCATTAAGAGTGGGGATACCTCTCGATATTGTGAGACCGCAACAGCGGTAGTTATGTGAACCGAGTTCAAGAAATATGTTAAGGATTGATCATGTTGATATAGTGAGAAAACAGTAAGTTTAGTAGCATGTGAAGCACCGGGCTGAATAACGGCGGCTTGTAACTCGAGTGAGCTACGCTCAAGGAGCGTTCAGTAGTCATCCAAATGAATGACGAACCATAATACGAATGATGCAAGTATATGTGTGGAACCTAAGATGACAGTGAATACCATGTAAGTTAGTGTTATGCAATGAGTAAGAGCACGGTGCGCAGCAAGCGACCGTTGCATAAGTGTTGAAAAATAATAATATGGCAGATAAGACCAGTTATGAGTTAAACTCAGTGGAGATGTCAGGTAAGTGATGATAAGCAGACTGGGCAATAAGCCAGTAGCCAGTATTACGAGATAAGAATCTCAGTGAAACACAGTGTGAATTCCTATTGCAATCGCATAAGAGATTTACTGTCAAGAGTTTACGCCTCTGCACTCTGTATGACTGAGTGTTTTGGTATTGCATTTGTGCAGTAATGATCGAGTGCGATAACTAGGATTCGGGAAATGTTAATGGTGGTGGAAACAGAAAGAGACTTATAACACTAAAATGACCGAGGCATGGGAAATGCAAGGTCGTACCAATGAAATGATACTTGTACAGAATCAAATGTGGAGGCATGATTAAGAACAAGTGACTACGGTAACACTAAATACCAAATATTGGTATGGAATATACCTCAAGTGTGGGAAATAACTAAGAGAGCACTACACATTAGGTGGTAGCTCAATCTCAACCGACAGTAAGTCGGAAGAAACCAAGTCAATCATTGTGAAACACATAACAGTATACACAGTAAATTATAATGGAAGTGGATAGAAAGTTTATAACTCGCCAAATTCACGCACGGTAAGAGATACCACGCGTCGGTTGAGGAACCGTTATTACCAAGATAAAGGCGATAATTGGAGATGTACAATATAGTAAGAATAACGAATGGGGCAAACTGAACCCTACAGTTATTAGAGTTTCGCAGCAGAAACTAGTGAGCCAGTGATTCAAGTGTTGAATGTGAATGGTGAACATGAGTGAATGGGTAATTATTAATGCCTAGAAGCCTCACAGGCCAGAACCGAAGCCGGTTATGAGTTAAACGAACTCCAATGAGAATTCTTGGTTTAGGAACTAAACCGCCAATATGGTTAAGATCCTTTAATCAGAATGCACTGTATAATAGACCGCGTGGAAGTTAAAGTACTTCACGACGGCCGAACATTTTAAACCAATGATTCAGTGATTGATTACGTGGGCGTAATCCCTTTTAAGGGGGGTAGAGCGCAAAAACCACTTAGTGTGTATTACCGTACAAGTGTACGTGACCTATGGTGTGCATAGCACAAAATAATTTGTTTTGATGATTGGTGTGTGTGTTACATAAACATACGCATTCATTCATGGTTTAATTGTGGTAATTACGCACAGAAGATGCGAATACCATTGTGATAAGTGTGTTTATTTGTTAACAGTTGTGTGTGATAGTACAAGTGTGGGGAGTAGAGAAACTCCCGGGGAACAAAACCCCCGATAGTGTATAAATGTGGAACTGTGTGTTGTATTATGATAAAGTATATGTATATATGTAATATAGTGATTCGTGAAAGGGTATGAAACCGACATAGAACCTAGTGACAATAAGATTCCCTAGGTAACATGATTAAAGTGAATGGAAATAACTGATAGACGAAGTTCTATCCCTTGGAGATGTTATGATCATGATTAGAATGATTAAAAAGATAGAAAATTGGAAATGAGTGAATTACTTGATGCTTGAAATTGAAGTGGGAGGTGAAACTTGATTTCATGAGATCGAGGGAAGCCGAACACAAATTGGGGTGGAAGGATAGTTCAACACTGATGCTGATCACATCAGGGTTGGATGATTCTTGAAGCTCCCTATAAGTGGTCGCAAATAACCACACTAAGAAAAAGGATGCAAAGAGCATAAAATTGGACTTGGAGTTGTGTTGCGTTTTCAAAAAGGATTTTCAATTGGTATTTCCAAAACAGTCGATTAATATTTTGAATACAGGATTCTCTTATACTTAACCTAGTAAAGAATATTTTTGTAGTACTTGCTCACGAGTTGAGGACGTATGAGCCTTTGTCTTCGGACCGGCGACATGAGAAGTACATATGTTAAAAATTAAGTGAATGTTTTGATCTCCCAAAGGAACGGGGACCAGAAGGTGTCCATCGCGACCGGGTTCTGCGGGATCACAGTATATGTCAAAGATATTTTTGGTTGCCATACATGCTAAGACATGTTGTGTGGTATGTGTAATAAATATTATTTTGACCTTGAGTTCCAAAAGTGTATGTTATCAAGACCTATGAGTCTAAATGTTGTTGTGTTACATAGACCTATGTGTCTAAAGGCTGTTATGTTATTAAGACCTATGGGTCTAAATGTTGTTATGTTACCCAGACCCAAGAGTCTAAGGGTTATGTATGTGCAAATGTTGTTAAGATACCCGGACCGTTGAGTCCGAGTGAAATACCCCAAACCTTGATATGTGGTTTAAATATCAAACTATGGTATGTAAAGGCTAAAAAGTGCCTTAGAAACATCAGTGAACAATTTAAACCATAGTAAATGCAGTAAAGCACTAAGATACAGTTTGAGCAAAAACATGCTCTAAGCTATGAGTGAACTTGGTTAGGACCCAAAGAGCCTACCAAGACTTAATAATATTCAATTATGATTTAATAAGGATAATTAAGTCCTTAGGAAACTTTGGTAGACAGTTAAACCAAACAAAACACAAATAAATACCTTAAGGTCAATATGGGCTAAAAAGTGCTCTAAGCTTGGGATAAATTTGTATAAGACCTAATGGTCATACCTATATCTTATAAATATGTTAATGAACATATTAAATCAATTACCAAAGAAAACCAAGCTTGAAAACAAGTTAAGACACAAAAAGTGCTTTAAGGAGTCTTAAAGCACATTTTTGAAAACTTGTCTTGTAAATGAGTTTTGAGTGGCTAAATGTCCATCATTACTCTTAAATATATATGTGTACTATATAGTATCACATTTGTATGTCTATATCAATAGGAAATCAAAAATTCACTTCTATGTGCCTTGTTTTTGTGAATAGTGATTTTTATAAGCTATTTTGTAACATATGTTATTATAAGTGAGACAATTGATTAATAAAGTCTAAAACACCCCTAGGTACTATTGGGGGCCGGTTTTTAAGGTGTGGTGACTCGCCACCCTTGTTAACATGCTAAGGAAATAAAGAATGACTAACTTAAGTACTATTTGCTTTTTAAGTACAAATATCTTCCAAAAGCAAAACTTATCTCATTCTCTCATTTCCTTCTTCATTTCCCACATATCCAACCTCCTTCTACCTCTCTTCTTGCTGCTCTTCTACGATTTGCAATAGTACCACCAAGACTCCATCTTTGACCACTTGTAAAACCTAGCTCACTTAACCAAATCAAAAACAAACACCACCATTATCTTCCTCTCATCAAGCTCTTCATTCCTATCTTCTCAAAATTTCAAGACCACCATTTCGGTTCCATGGAGTTCCACCATTGATGGCGCTTGAGCTTGTGTTTCTACATATTATTACTCTCCTTTGCTGCTAGGTAAGGAATCTCAAAGAAAAATCAAGTTTCCTTCATGTTTTTGCCTTGACCGAAATTGCACTTAATGGTGCTCTTGGTGTGACTTGTTCTAGCTTCATTCCAACCTTTCATGGACTAGGTGGAGTCCTCTCTTCATAGATATTCAAACTCTCTTCAAAGATCAAGGTAAAACAACTACATTAATGTTTTTGAAACAATGTAAACCTAGGGTTTACAATGAGTTTAAGCTTGAAGCTTGTATACTCATTTCATTGCTTGTATATTGTTTAGTAGTTGACAAGGAATCAAATACCTTACCTTAGGTTTTATAAGGAAAAAAGAAAGAAGTTTAAGTGGAAAAGAGGTAAATAAATTACTAACCTAATGTGGTATAATGCCTTAGGAGAAGTGAGCTTATATTGCTTGTTAAAATGATCTAAGGAGCCAAAGGTGAATGACCTAGTGAAATGCTCTCAAGGAGTTTATTAAGGGCATATGTACTGTTGGGTGTAATTGCAGGTCAAAGGCATTATTTATGTGGGAAATTCAGTGTTTAAGGTTTATGCAATTTAAGGGCCTAAGAGCCATGTTATTTAAGGGCCTAAGTGCCAAGCAATTTAAATTGTGCACTATATGTGATGTAGTGTAAATTTGGTGAAGTCTTGTGTGTGATGGAGTTCTTGATGGTTTTAGGTGTTCTTGAATGAAATAAGGTAAAAACCTAAGTGTTTGGATGTGAGAATATACAAGAGAAGTTATGGCAAAATTTGGAAAATGTATAAGGAGTTCAAAGTGTTTTAAATGAGTTTTGGTGAACTAGGAAGTGTTAAGGGATTTATAAGAAAAATGAGTGACAAATTGGACAATGTTTAAAGGTGAACCAAAGTGATATTTTGGGTATTAGAATATGCCTAAGTTCATGTATGAAGTTTGGGTAATCTGTGGATGAAGAGAATAGATGAAAACAAGACTTGAAATTGTCAAATTTGGGATTCTGTTACAGAGGTCCGGGACTTAGGTATTGGAAGGGTCCCGGACCATACATGAAAAACAGGCCGAGAGTTGGAAAACTGTCTTGGTCCGGGACTTGGGGTGAGTACAAGGTCCCGGACCACCCTATTAAAAACAGCCGAGGGTCTCTGTAAGAATTGGTCCGGGACTTAAGGTAAGGACCAAGTCCCGGACCACTCTAAAAATGTTGTTTAAGGTATGAAAATGGTAAGAAGGGAGTAAGTGTTTAAGGAGTTATAAAATGAGTTTTTATGGATGTTATATGAAGGATTAAAGGTGCCAAATGATGTTAGAACATATTAGGATATTTGAGGAGAAAGTGTAAGCTTGGAAAAGGAATTGTAAGAATGACATAAGGAGTTTTGATTTGTAAGAAAGGATGTTTGGATGATGATGTTTGTGTGGATGATATGTCTTGGTATAATGGTTAGAACAGGCATGAAACATCACTTAGGAACCTAGGGAGTAGATACTATAAGTGTTGGAGGCTTTGGAGGAATTTGGCTAAGTGTTTAAAGGCTTGGAAATTGAGCATTTTGCCTTGTCCGAACTTCCGTCCGGACATGGAAGTTCGGGCAGGCTCTGTTGGGTAAGAATTTTGCACACTCGAACTGTGTCCGAACTTGGGAAGTCCGGACACATGTTCGGACGCATGGATTTCTGCATTAAGAGATTCTCGACTCACGTCCTAACTTCCGAAGTCCGGACACAAGTTCGGACATGTGTCTGTTTTCAGTTCAAAGTCACGGCTTGCGTCCGAACTTGGAGGTTCGGACACAAGTTCGGACAGGCCACTGTATGGACCAAAAATTTTGTTTTAAGGTGGGAAAAGTTGCCTAAAAATGGTGATTACTAAGAAATGATGTTATAAGAATGTTGAGGACATGTTAGGTGAGTTTTAATGACAATTAAGTGGGTGAAAAGTTGTAATAAAATGTGAAAGTAAAACAAGTTAAAAATGTCGAGTTATTTAACTAAGTTAACGGGGAAAGTTATAAGCGTTAGACATTAAATAATCATGCTACCCCGATGTTAATAAAAGTACATGTAATGTTATCAGTTGTTCGAGAATTGCTCGAGGAACATAAGTGGACATGATAAAGTGGACTCCGGTGACAGGTATGGTTTTCTTGCAACCTGTGTCCTACCGGATTACACCGGCTTGTATGCCAATGTGTTTTTCTGTGTGTTTGCCACGTTATAAGATAAATCATGAAACGAGTTTACAGTCGTTATTGTTGTTGTATGTTTACGTGCCGATACCGGTAACCTCGAATGCGCTTGAAAGGCTAGTTAACCTCTATTAGGTAAACGTAAGAGAACGGTATCCGGTGATAACGTTTCCGACCTAAGGAACGTTCTAACCACGACTATGCGTGAGTTAGTTATGTGATGTTGTGTGTGTTTTGTGTGAATGTATGACTCTCCCTTCCCTTGTATGTCTAACAAGACTTAACCCAATGTTGTGATTGTTTAACTAAGTTCAATGATGGACTTCTGACAAGTGCTAACGGGGGAAGTGAGGAGTCCGGTCTGTTCCGGCCACGCGTGTGAGTATGGGGGTCGTTGTCATATCAGGTTCGATCCTCTCTGTATGTTATGGTTGTTTTCCAATTTGGTTTCCAACCTTCCCTTTAGCTTAACCAAGGCTATTACTGACTCACGTCTGGCCACAGGGGCATACTATGTTATGTTTGTTCGGTGTGCTTGGATCACTATATCCGAGACACCTTGTGCTAAGTTATCCGTTCATTTAACGAGACGGTAACGAGTTATGTAACGAGCTTATCATGAGACTGGCAACATTCTCTAGGCTCACCAGTGTATAAACAATGTTTGGGCCGGTTCCTAAGAGAACCATTCCCGTTATGTTATGTATTTTTGTTGTGATGCAATATCTATTGTGATGTTATGATGTGCACGTTGAAACGTGAAAGTGTTGTTATGTTTTGTTATGTGAGGAATGATATATGTTGTAAGATATGGAGTGTGTGGATCATGGAAATGAATCCCAGTTTGTGATAAGAGGCGTTTAAGGATAACCCGATTTAAGGGTAAGTGTCGTCTATTAAGGAAGTAGCTCCATTAGAGAAGGAACACTCTAGGGATAATGAATACCATGAGTGACTTATCAAGTAAGGATGTATTATCCGTTTGTTGAGCCCATAGAGGTGAAATGTTATGTGTTGTGTGTTTACAGTTGCATGCATGATTTAAATATAATCAACCGCATGCTAAGACAACAATTAGTTGTGCGTGGCCCGGTAGCATGTGGGCTGCGGGATTACCATACCAGCAAAGGTGCTGAGCCCCTTAGGGGCCACCCTTTCTCTTCTATTCTTATTTCAGGTACGAAGTGATGGAAGCCGTTCGAGAGTAGGACGGGTAGTCGTTGTACATGGGTAATCATTTAAGTGTATATATACAGTAGGCGTAGTAAGACCGAAACTGTTATCGGCATCAGTTTGTGAATACTCGGTACAGTTGAAAGGTGTATGTTGTTGTTGTTGTTAATGGAAAGGGATAGTAATGTGTAGTCGCTCGGGAATTTAGCCCATCACCGAGTACAATGTATATGTATTAGCCTTGTTAGCCACGTGGGTGGTTAACGGCGTGTAACACCAAGAAGTTAAGTATGTGTTGAAGTTTGTTTTCCGCTGCAGTTTGTTGTTAAGTGTGTATGTTGTTTGGATGGGGTGTTACACCGAGGTTATCATGTGAGTATGTTATGTTATGTATGGATGTGCATATGTACCCGGACCGTTAAGTCCGAGGTTGTGATGTAAAGTATGTTGGTTATGAAAGTTTTATTTTTGTAAGTAATCCCTGTGTTCTAATCCAATGATGCGTGGGAAGTGTGAACTTCGAGGACGAAGTTCTTTTAAGGGGGGTAGATTGAAATACCCCAAACCTTGATATATTGTTTAAATACTAAACTATGATATTTAAAGGCTAAAAAGTGCCTTAGAAACATCAGTGTACAATTTAAACAATAGTAAAACACAATAAAGCACTAAGACACAGCTTGAGCAAAAACATGCTCTAAGCTTGGAGTGAACTTGGTTGGGACCCAAAGAACCTACCAAGACTAAATAATATTCAATTATGATTTAATAAGGCTAATTAAGTCCTTAGGAAACCTTGGTAGACAATTAAACCAAATAAAACACAAATAAATACCTTAAAGTCAATATGGGCAAAAATGTGCTCTAAGCTTGGGGTAATTTGTATAAGACCTAAAGGTCATATCTATACCTTACTTATATGTTAATGAACATTTAAAATCAATTACCAAAGAAAACCAAGCTTGAAAACAAGTTAAAATACAAAATCTTCTTTAAGGAGTCTTAAAGCACATTTTTGAAAAATTGTCTTGTAAATGTGTAACACCCCTACCGCTAATACCGTCATTACTGTACAAATACTTACCTTCGCAGCGGATACTACATACATAACGGCGGGTGTACAATGCCGTTAGTCACCCACGTGACTAACAAGGCGAGTTACAATACTACATACTATCGGTCTGATGACTTTGAACATACCAAGTACTCTACACAATACAATACTTCCCATTGCTTACTCATCCATAATTCGGTTACAACTCCAGTACATTACTACACCAAGTATACTACGATCCTTACATTACCGATACAGCTTACACTTCCAAATTCATAATACGTTCCGAATACAATTCCTTTACTCAACTACCCATGCTTATGTAGCAGTCCCCGTCCTACTCTGTCGAACGGTGGTCAGCTTCGAATACCTGCACACTAAAAACGGTCCCCCTAGGGGGTCAGCTTACGCTGCATATGAAATTCGCATATACCGCGTGCTAACCGCGGTACGCCGACTACTTTAGGTCGGATATACATGGAGTTCATTTTACATGCATACATACATACTATTACTACACAATACATTCATCAATACTTACATACACATACAAGGTTCAATACTTGCCAAGGAAGACAATTCTATAGTCAACCATTCGTACTAATTATTTATTCAATACTCTTTCATTGCGTTACTCATTACTCTGTTCGTACTATATTCGATATTCGCTACTCTACTCATACTCACTCCTTACTCTTGCATACTCATCACTCCATGTTCAGTACCTTACTCGTACACGATCCGTACTCTGTACTCGTTACTATACTTGTGTATACTTGCTACTCAATACTCCATACTTACTCACACATACTCAATACTCAGTACTTACTCATACTTACTCAATACTCGGTACTCATTACATACTCATACTCACTTCTTACTCAGTACTCATTACTTACTCATACATACGCAATACTCATTACTCATTACTTTGGTCTCTAGGCGGAGTCATACACAAGACTCGCCACCGGACCTACAATACGAGGGCTATACGCTTAGCTCCTCAAATACTCTTATGTCCGTTTTTACCGGACTACTCAAATTCCCAACACTCTTCTCTCAGAGTATATTACAATCCCATGGATTAGCCTAGAAGTATCTCTCTTGATAACCTCTGCTAGCTTAGGGAATTACCACCGTCTAGTATCCTCAGATTTAAGGGTTTCCCCAACATATCGAATACTCTCTCGTTTGGGGCATACTTACATCAGTCGGGTCCTCTCATAATGGGTCGACTAATTACTAAGGGGTTTGGAGATCCCTCATCATTCTTTACTACTCTCATGGTTCATGTTTTGCACCAAGATTAATTCCTCTATTAGAGGTTACTTATATACTTCCACTACGCTTTGTTTGTGGATTATTCAATTCGGTTCTCCTACCGTCATTGGAAGGTTACTACTCCCGTACACTCTCTCACATTCTAGTGAGTTTCATTGGGTTGCGTTATCGTTTATTGATTCGTTAGTTTAGTGCGTTGCTACGGTTCCATTAGTTCACAACATGACTCTTACTACGAGTCACTACATAACAAGACTCATCTATGAGTCGTACTACGCACTAAATGAAGCCACACAATCAATCAAGAAGGGTTAGCTCACACAACATACACCAAGACATACAATGAAAGGCAATAAACCGTTTTCATGCTTTAGTCTTGATTAGCCGGCATACAGCACACAAATCAACGTAACTCGGTTAGCATACGGGGCATGAGAAAATCATACCTTTCACCGGCGTTAGCTCTACCATGTGTTCCCTCGTTCCTTGGTTCACACTTGTTCCACTGATAATGTTCCAACATTATTATTAATACTATACTCTTACGATACACAAATAATTACTACTCCCGTACTTACCCCGTTATCCCGGTATACTTAATGTTCTCATACTCTCAACCTACTTAATTACTTTCATACTTGTTTTCCTACTCACATACTTACTTCCTTGCCATTGGTGTCACATTAATGGTATATTACTAAGGTCCTTTATTTATGTACTTACCTACATAAATACCTACATATGGTTACTATGTTGCTACTATTACATTTTTTTTATAAGTTGGGGCCGTCCGACCCACCGTCGACCCAACCTATGGGTCGGACCATTCCAGTAAGTTTTCTGTCTTCTGAAATCGTCCCGTCTGACCCAGAACTGTTCCGTCCGACCCATACACCTCTGGGTCGGACCATTCCAGTAGTTTTTGGTTCTGTGGTCTGTTCCCGTCCGACCCACCGTCCTCCCCAGGCTCTGGGTCGGACCGTTCCAGAACCTACCTACAGATTTTGTTTTTCACTTCTTTTCTTACCCATTTCTTACCCATTTCTTCCCCAATCTTCCTACATGTAGCCCCACATGTTTTAACACTAATTAAGCTTCCTAAATACCTTAATTCATCCAACAAAACCATTACTAAATCCATCAAACAACTTACACAATTTCCTTACTTCTTTTCCAACACATGAAATAGTTCTTGTTTCACTTATGCTACAGATTTTTAAAACTCAATGCTCCATCCAATACTTCCTCAACCAATGTCATTCCTAGCATTCTAAATACCTCATCCTACCATGCCAATTCATTTCCAAGCCATTACACTACCTACACCCAAGTTCCAACACTCATTTTACAAAATCCTACACACCAATTTCTTCTTTGTTTAACAATGCATTTTGATAACCCTCTTGCTACAGATTTTGTACCTTAGCTTCACATACTACCATCATCTATCCATGGTCATCAAACCTCTCTACTATCCTCAATACACACCTTGGTTCAAGTCATTCTTTAATGCACAATTCCTACCAAAATTTTGCCATAACCCTTCTACTTCTCTTACTTATCCACACATATCTTTTCTCATCAGATTCATCTCTATTCTAGCCAAACCACAAGGGTTCTACCAGCACGCATACAAATCTCAATACACCAATATTCCTCAATTACAATACCAATACATCATTACTTCCTCAAATAGCAATACTAATACACCTACACCATTCATTTGGCTCTAAGGCCTACAAATCCACACATTTGCTCACAAGTACTTAAAATTCCAATACTACAATACTAATACAATGGTTTAGGTTCTTTTATTTGTTTACCCATTCCCATTACACTAATGCATTACATTAAGCATTGAGAAGAAGCTCTTACCTTGAGCTTATATTTTCCTCCATTCCTTTCCAATTCTCTTCTTCCTCTCTTTCTTGCCCAAATCGGTTTTGTGGGGAATGGAGTTTCCAAACTCCATTCCCATCACCCAATCACACAAAGACAAGTATAATTAATACACTAACCCTTAGATTTATGCTAGTTCATTGAAGTGCTTAAAATACAAATTCTAGGGTTTACCTTTGGAGTGCTTTAGGAGGGGTTTTAGCCCCTGGTTCAAGAAGGAGAATCCACCATCATTGCTAGGTGAGATTGATGCTCAAAAGAGAGAGAGAAAACAAGGCATTACATAGGGGTAAAAATCAGCTTCACTAGGTAATGAAGGAGGAGGTGAGTTTTTGTGATTTTTCTTACCTTAAGGAAATAAGGAGGCTACAAGCTCCAAGAAAATGCCATTTCCTTCATGAATGGGGGTATACCCATGGTGGTCAACTTCACCATTTTGAAATTTCGAAAAGAGGGAAGTGTACCTTGGTGAGAGGAACAAAAATATGTGTTTTGTTTTTAGTTTGGAGCATTTTTGTGGTTTGAGCATGAGGATGAAGAGGGGCTGCCATGGGAGCTGGTTGGAGAACTCCAAAATCGCCCAACACCAGAGAAGAGAGGAGGGAGACGGTGAGATAGAAGGAAATGGGAGAGAGAAGAGGGAAAAGTGAGAGTGAGAGGTGAGAGAGGGTTATTTTACTTTTGTACTTTTCTACTTTTGCTTTTTGATTTACTTATTTGTTACTTGTGTGTGTGTGTGAGAGAGAGAGCTGTTTACATTAGTAAAAACCGGCCCCCACTGTTACACTAGTTGGAGCGTTTTTCGTCTTTTATAGAAAACACTCGTTATTTTACCCTGTTTTGATACTATTCACTAACCGGGCCCGTTTCCGGAATTTTCTCGTTTTCTTTATTTTTATTGGTTATTAAGCTTCCGTTAGCGTTTAATAATAGTTACTTAATGATTTATAATTTTTACGGGTTCGTTTGACCACTTAAAATCACATTTTTGGGTTTTCTCGAAAAACGTGTGCTAAAGCTCTATTAGTGTTTCAATACATTATTTGGATCCGTTTTCTTCGGGAATCATTCCCGTATACTAATTAGACATGCATAAGCCTTAGGAATCCTTACGATACTATAACCAAGGTCTCTTACCTCCTATGGTTATTTAACGCTTATTTTAGCGTTTTCCGCTTTCTAAGCGTTTTTCTCATTTCTTTTGGATTTATTTTCTTTACCAAAATTACTTAGGCACTATTTTGCCCTTAAATACCATATTAAAATATTCTAATCACCATATTTAAGTTCGGGGTATTTCAAAATGAGTTTTGAATGGCTAAATGTCCATCATTACTCTTTAATTAACATGTGTACTACTTAGTATCACATTTGGAAGTCTAAATCAATGGGAAATCAAAAATTTCACAAGTATGTGCCTTGTTTTTGTGAATAGTAACTAAAATATGCTATTTTATGACAAAAGTCAATATAAGTAAGTTAATTGGTCAACAAAGACCAAAACACCCCTAAGTAATATAGGGGGGCCGGTTTTCATGTGTGACTCACCACACTTGACCAATCAAATAAACAAGGAAAAGTAATAAAGCATAGTTACTATTTGCCTTTAGTTTAAATATCTCCAAAAGCAAGCTTTTCTTCACATTCTCTCATCCCTCTCTTGTTCCCACCGTAGCCAACCCTTCTTCCTCCTCTCTCCATCGGTTTAGCAACAGCAACAATGTCATCTCCAACTTCCATAGCTAGTAACTTCTAGCTCCATATACCAAATCAAATTCTAAGACCATATTTGTCTTAGTTAGGCCAAGCTCTACACTTCTCTCTTTTCAAACCTTCAAGAACTCCATTTCGGTGCCATGGAGATTCACCATTGAAGGAGCTTGAGCTCATATTTTCATGTGAAATACCCCTAAATATTAAACGTATAAAACCATAACATGTTTTATAATATGGACATAAAATAACGTACGAATATATATATATGTACGAACACGAAGGAACATATGCGTAACGTTACGTTACGAAATTAAGACGTCGTGAATAAGTAACGATGTCGTCACGTAACTTCGTAACGAAATAATAATAATAAAAATAACAACACAAAATAATATATAGTCACATATATATAAGTACACATATATAACTATCCAAATAAAAAGAAAGGAAAAAAAAAGGAGCAAAGACGCTCCCGTTGAGGCTCGAACCCGAGACCTCCCGTATGTATTCCGAGTGCTTAACCGGGTGAGCTGCGCTCAATTTCAGCAGCTTATACACACCGACTAAAACTAATAGCTCTCAACTAACTAACTATACAAAAAAAAACAGAAACAAAGTGAATCACCCGCATCGTTGTAACAGCATCGGTTCCTCCTTCTCCATTACATCAACGTCGAGCAACACCGATTTTCCCCCCGTCACCTTCTTACTCCCACTCACGCGACAGGATTCTCTTTACTCCCATGAGCCCATAATTTTCGGTTCTGTCCGAGAACAACAGAGAGGGAATTAAACTGATCTGAACATAACACTCTCCTCAGCATGTTTCCCTTCTCAGATTCCCACGAGTCAGTCTCCCAACCTTTCCCTGTGCTACATCTAAACTAGCAAGGCGACACACTCTGCTTCTATTCCTAAGTTCTATACAACAGAGCATAAATTCCAAACTTTCACGCATCAAGCCCATGATGTATCAACTCTCACGAAATTCCCTCGGGACTTGCCTCACTGAAGACGGTCTAACCTCTGCACTAGCCACCGTGTCCTGTGTCGCCTGAGCTCATAAACCCATGGACCTCCTCCTTCACTCGCCTGCTGTGCAACGTTTCTGCATGGGCAGGAAGTTCCCTCATCCTCTCTGATTCTAGCACTCAAGGTAAGCAACTGCTGGACTCTATTCACCTTCCTTTGGTTGGTTTCCTTGCCCGATAATACCAACATGAAACCTCTCTGATATCCTCCTTCATTTTTTTCTGTTTCTGTTCCTAATCTGCTACTTGCTCCTTGATTATATTTTTACCTCTACCCAACTAACCTCAGCCACGTAGTTATATGTGTTATCATAGTTCTAGTTCTAAGATAATCCAAAATAACACTGCTGTACCACATAACTCACTTATGCAGAACCTAAAAGGTCTCAGAAGGAAACTTGTAACTGTAACAGCAGAAACTGACCTATCCCATTCCACCCCATTTCTAATTCACTCTTCTAACTTTCCATTTCTCTCCTGAATGGTTTACCAGACCCTTTAGGTATTTTAATCAGTGGTTAAAACCTCAAACAACCCACGGCAACAGAAAGTACACATGTATATTGACTGTTACACTGGTTTATTGTGATGTTAGGATGTTATGGTTTCTGTTTTCTCTTTCTTTTCTCTTAGAGTTCCTTAGTTGCTTAATTAGCTAGTTTAAGGTGGTTTTATTTCCCGAGAGTAATACATCACAACACAACTGAACTTAGAGAAGGTATTAAAACAGAAACACCAAGTTTCAGGAACAGGAATAACTTGTTAAGTCTCCCTCTGGTTTCCTTTCTGTTACAGATCCGTTTCTTTGTTTCAATTCCTTTTTGTTTCAACCTGTTTAAGTTACTGATTGGTTAGGGGTGTTGGGTACTAGGCAAATACTACTCTCACCCTCACTTATCAATTACAGCACATAACCTAAAGAACTCAGCATCTGTTACAGGTTATCTACAGTTGATTTATTCAGGTTGGGTTTATAACTTAGTAGGGTGGTTTAGTAGTGTATTAGACTCCTCTGCAGCCTAATGAAGTCATTATAACCTTCTAGGTTCTAGTTACACAAAAAGAGGAAACAAAAGTTATACATTCTGCATGCCAGGGTTCGATAGGAAGTTTTTTTTTGTTTGAGCAGTAGGTTACAACAGTTCTAGTATTTCTATTTCTTCTTACCTTGTCTAGGAGTCAGTTTCCTTTCTTGGATTTCTCCCAGAAGGCATCTACCTCGAGGCCAGGGAAGGCGGTGTTGCACATCATGGACCGCACCGAGGGGCCTGACACACCCCCAGCTGCAGGTAAACTTCGAAACCTTAAACATTTGAAAAGCATGTCTAAATTCTTGTGTGCCAAGCTGTATGACCATGCATGAAATTTGTTAAATTACTAGTACCGCTAAAAGAACTAGACTACCCTTAAATGCAGTAGAAACCTTTGACATGTGCTTCCCGATAAATCCAAACGACGGGTACAGCCTTGAAAATCCCTACTACCCAAGTGAAAACTGCCAAGTGATCCAGCCCGGGATGATTCTACTACCAGGATACCTGACACCTGAAGCCCAAGTAGCCATTATTCGAAGATGTCGTAAATTTGGAGTGGAACCAGGTGGATTCTACACACCGACATACCCCGGAGGAAAGATGATGAAACTCAAAATGATGTGCCTAGGTAAGATTTGGAACCCATATACGAAGAGCTATCCCACCGACGGAGCACCCGCCCCACCAATTCCCGAAGACTTTCTATCCCTAATTACGGCGACCCTACGCGTTGCACAGCAACGCGAAGTACAACCAGTACCCGACCTACAAGCCGACATCTGCATCATCAACTTCTACGAGAGAGAAGGCCGACTTGGATTACACCAAGACAAGGACGAGACATAGGAGTCCCTAGACCTAGGAATACCCATAGTGTCTGTGTCCATCGGAGATGATGCTGAGTTCCTCTATGGTGAAGAAAAGAGGATTGATCGAGCTAGGAAGATATGCTAAAATCCGGTGACGTGTTGATCATGGGCGGACCCTCCAGAATGCTATATCACGGGATTAAGAGAATCAAGACGAACACCGCACCCTCAACAGTGATAAACCCTACTCATATGAAGCCTAGACGACTAAACCTAACCTTTAGGAAATATTGAGCCATGTACCTTTTGCATTAAGTTATGTAATGGAAATGAACATGTAATATTGGAATGATGAATAAAGAAAGGTTTATTATCTACGACTCTTCCCGTACCTTCACTAATAATACTTGTAACATTATTTTGGGAATAGGTGTTGAACCCGGGAGAGAGGGTACTCTGAGCATACTCACCCAGGCTCAAGCTAGCGACAACGGCCATATTATCACCGGTACCTTCCCGGTGAATGGAGTCCCAGCCTCAGTATTATTTGACTCTGGAGCCTCACACACTTTTGTATCCCCGACGTTAGCCGAACGGTTGCACCTCGAGCCCGCGGAGTTAGAAGACTTCAGTGTGACGTTACCTTCCAAGGAAAGAGTTTGTTGTACCCGGTATTATCGAGGAGCCACCATCAGAATCCGAGAGGAGGATTTCCCGTTGGACCTAATAGAATTCAGAGGTCTGGGTTTGATGTCATCGTGGGTATGAATTGGTTGGAGAAACATCGAGGTCGTATATTATGTGCCGAGCATAGATTATTGCTTAAGAGCCCGTCCGGCGTTACTGTATCCTACCGCCAGCACCCCCGACAGCCATCGGTGAAAATCATTTCAGCCATGACCATGGCCAAGGAAATTCAGAAGCAGCAGGAGGTGTACCTTTGTTACGTACAGGATACTCAGCAAGACCCGGAGTTTAATCCTGATGTACCAGTGGTTGGGGAGTTTCCAGATCTTTTCCCTAAGGAGCTTCCCGGTATGCCACCACCACGAGAGGTCGAGTTCACTATTGACCTAGTACCCGGGACAGGACCTATTGCCAAAGCCCCGTACAGAATGGCCCCGGCAGAGATGGCGGAGTTGCAGGAGCAATTGAAGGAGTTGTTGGATAAGGGATTCATACGCCCGAGCGTATCCCCTTGGGGCGCACCCGTATTATTTGTCAAGAAGAAAGACGGCAGCCTTCGGCTATGCATTGATTATCGTGAGTTGAATGCAATGACAGTGAAGAACCGCTACCCTTTACCACGCATAGATGATCTGTTCGACCAGCTCAGAGGAGCGACAGTATTTTCGAAGATCGACCTCAGATCAGGATACCATCAGATCCCAGTGAAGGAGAGCGACATCGAAAAGACCGCATTCAGGACCCGATACGGCCATTATGAATTCACTGTTATGCCGTTTGGACTAACTAATGCCCCGGCGAGGTTTATGGACTTGATGCACCGAGTATTCAGAGATCAGTTGGGCAAGACAGTCGTGGTATTCATTGATGACATACTGGTATATTCGAGAACCAAGGAAGAGCATCAGCACCATCTCAGGCAGGTACTTGAGACTCTCAGAGCCAACCAGTTGTACGCCAAATTCTCGAAGTGTGAATTCTGGTTAGAGAAAGTAGCATTCCTTGGACATATCATTTCTGATGCCGGGATAGCAGTTGACCCAACTAAAGTGGAGGCAGTTCGTACATGGCCGAGACCGAAGTCCGTGACAGATATACGAAGTTTCCTTGGTCTAGCAGGCTACTACCGACGGTTTGTTCAGGACTTCTCTCGCATTGCAAAACCCATGACAAACCTCATCAAGAAAGATACCCCTTTCACATGGACAGCAGACTGTGAGGCAGCATTTGAAAAGTTGAAAAACGCATTGACCTCAGCCCCCATCCTCACGATTCCGGAAGGTACTGATGGATATGAAGTCTACTGTGATGCATCCGGTATGGGTATTGGATGTGTTCTCATGCAGCACGGGAAAGTTGTCGCCTACGCCTCCCGTCAATTGAAGAAGCACGAAGAGCACTACCCCACACATGATCTTGAGCTTGGAGCAGCGTGTTTGCACTCAAAATCTGGCGCCATTATCTCTACGGTTCACAGATCACCATCTACTCCGACCATAAAAGCCTAAAGTATGTTTCACCCAAAAAGAACTGAATATGAGGCAGCGCAGATGGATGGAGTTCCTCAAGGATTATGACATCAATCTTCAGTATAAGGAGGGCAAAGCCAATGTAGTTGCTGATGCACTTAGCCGCCGAGCTCACTCATTGCATACACTTATAGCAGGCACCAGTCTAGTTGAAGAAATACTTAATGCTCAGCAGAATGACAGAGTGATGGCTGATATTAGACGGAAACTAATGGATGGCACCTTAGATAAGAAGAAATATGACTACCAGCTTCATGAGGATGGCCTAATTCGTGTGAATGGCAGACTATGTATTCCCCACGACAGCATAGAGCTCAAGGAGCGTATCATGAGAGAGTCTCATTCTTCTACTACTTCTATTCACCCTGGAGCTTCAAAAATGTACAAGGACATGAAGCGATACTTTTGGTGGGTTGGCATGAAGAACGACGTCTTGAACTTCGTTATCAGATGCCTTACCTGTCAGAAAATAAAATTTGAACACCGAAAACCTGGAGGCACAGTGCAGCCAATGCCTATCCCAGAGTGGAAATTCTATGATCTATCGATGGATTTTGTAGTTGGGCTGCCACCGACCCGAGGAGGATTGAATATGATATGGGTAATTGTTGATCGCCTTACTAGGTAGCACGATTCATTCCTATGAAGGACACATGGAAGGTGTCGAAACTAGCAGAGCTTTTTGATAAGGAGATTTTAAGACACCATGGAGTGCCAAAGACGATAGTGTCGGATAGGGACACGAGATTCCTTTCGAGATATTGGACGGCTTCACGAGAAGCGATAGGCACCGAGCTGAAGCTTAGCACAGCTTTCCACCCGCAAACCGATGGACAGACAGAGCGGACTATTCAAACCCTAGAGGACATGCTGAGAGCATGTGCCTTGGACTTCCAGAGCAGTTGGGTGGATAAGTTGCACCTTATCGAGTTTGCATATAATAACAGTTATCACGCCTCAATCAAGATGCCACCTTTTCAGGCGTTATATGGTAGACCTTGCCGTACACCGTTGTGCTGGGACGAGTCCAGTGAAGCTTTTATCATAGGCCCAGACTATTTGGCAGCAGGTTCCAGAGGTCCAGCAGATCAGGAAGAACATAAAGGCCGCACAGGACAGACAGAAAGCATATGCAGATAATAGACGTCGAGACTTGGAGTTCGCCATTGGCGACCAGGTGTTCTTGAAAGTGTCGCCGATGAAAGGAATCTTCAGATTTGGGCAAAAAGGGAAGATGAGCCCAAAATTCATAGGCCCCTACAGTATTAGGGAACGTGTGGGCCCAGTTGCTTATCGACTTGATCTACCCTCAGAGTTGGGACGAGTTCATGACATATTTCACGTCTCTCAGCTAAAGAAATACATGCCCGATCCCTCACATGTGCTACAGCCCGAGAGGCTAGTCCTAGAGCCCACACTGAGATCAGTGGAGACCCCGCAGAGAATTCTAGACACTAAGACCCGGGAGACCCGGAACAAGTCAGTTAAGCTAGTGAAGGTGTTATGGTAAATCAAGATATAGAGGAAGCCACATGGGAGCTCGAAAATAAGATGAGAGATATGTACCCCCACCTTTTCACCGATACTTCGTTTAGTGTAGGGTACGAGGGCGTACCCCTCTTTAAGGGGGAAGCGCGTTTCGTTTTGGATGTTTTTGCATGTGTCCTATGTTGTAGCTCTACAACCACTTTGATGGTTGGTAGATTTGTGTGAGAATGTTATGTACGCTTTGTATGAATGAATGTGTGTGCTATGTTTTGCACTCTAGCATGTTGTATGCTCTATATGAATGGGTATCGTGTGCCTTGGCTTGCACTGTAGCATGTTCTATACATTGCTAACATTTTGGGTTACCATGAGTACTCGTGTGAAGTCACTGATGTGGCATGGTGCTTGGAAGCACTGAGAATTTTAATTATGAACTTAATCCGTTGTGTACCGTGAATGAAAGCGGGACTGGATCCCTAAGATTACTAGGAGTATAAAATATAAGCTAAGGAAGTAAGACTTCGGGACGAAGTCTCTTTTAAGGGGGGTAAGCTGAAATACCCCTAAATATTAAACGTATAAAACCATAACATGTTTTATAATATGGACATAAAATAACGTACGAATATATATATAATGTACGAACACGAAGGAACATATGCGTAACGTTACGTTACGAAATTAAGACGTCGTGAATAAGTAACGATGTCGTCACGTAACTTCGTAACGAAATAATAATAATAAAAAATACAACACAAAAATAATAGTCACATATATATAAGTACACATATAACTATCCAAATAAAAAGAAAGGAAAAAAAAGGAGCAAAGACGCTCCCGTTGAGGCTCGAACCCGAGACCTCCCGTATGTATTCCGAGTGCTTAACCGGGTGAGCTGCGCTCAATTTCAGCAGCTTATACACACCACTAAAACTAATAGCTCTCAACTAACTAACTATACAAAAAAAAAACAGAAACAAAGTGAATCACCCGCATCGTTGTAACAGCATCGGTTCCTCCTTCTCCATTACAGCAACGTCGAGCAACACCGATTTTCCCCCGTCACCTTCTTACTCCCACTCACACGACCGGATTCTCTTTACTCCCATGAGCCATAATTTTCGGTTCTGTCCGAGAACAACAGAGAGGGAATTAAACTGATCTGAACATAACACTCTCCTCAGCATGTTTCCCTTCTCAGATTCCCACGAGTCAGTCTCCCAACCTTTCCCTGTGCTACATCTAAACTAGCAAGGCGACACACTCTGCTCTATTCCTAAGTTCTATACAACAGAGCATAAATTCCAAACTTTCACGCATCAAGCCCATGATGTATCAACTCTCACGAAATTCCCTCGGGACTTGCCTCACTGAAGACGGTCTAACCTCTGCACAGCCACCGTGTCCTGTGTCGCATGAGCTCATAAACTCATGGACCTCCTCCTTCACTCCTCTGCTGTGCAACGTTTCTGCATGGGCAGGAAGTCCCCTCATCCTCTCTGATTCTAGCACTCAAGGTAAGCAACTGCTGGACTCTATTCACCTTCCTTTGGTTGGTTTCCTTGCCCGATAATACCAACATGAAACCTCTCTGATTCCTTACTGTCTCACGCAAGTTTCTGCAAGCCATCACAGCTGGAGCCTTGGGAAAACTTCTAAAAGCAAATTCTCCTTGAGATCTGCCAAGGTGAGGCTATGGGTTTAAAAAGAAAGAAGAAAGTATATACCGTGGAATTTCCAGTTCTGTTATTCCCTTCCTCTTTGGTTCTGAGATTCTTCTCCCTAACCTTTTCCCTCCTCATTGCTGCGGGACAATGCTGGTGAACCACTCAAGGATAGTGCCAAGGCTCCCAGGGGAGAAATCCCATTTCTGTGCTAAACCCATCACAAAAAACCAGGAAAAACTCTCACCAGTCCTATGATCTGTCTACCTGCCTTGAATCGGCCAGACCATTTGAGAACAACCTTCTCAGCTGTGTCGAGTGTCTCAGGGAGTTGAAGTCTGGTGGGCAACAAGGATAGGTTCAAGAGCAACTGCCTAGACACTACTGGTGAGCTGTACTAACTGATTCTGCAATAAAAGATCAACCAACATCAATCTGTCAAGTCCTGATCTAAACCCACTGTTAACTCCTTGCTGTAACAGAACCAAGAGCTGAGGCCTGAAGTCCTGTGTCACACGGCCAAACACAACTGAAGAGAAATCCAAGAAAGGAAACTGACTCCTAGACAAGGTAAGAAGAAATAGAAATACTAGAACTGTTGTAACCTAATGCTCAAACAAAAAAAAACTTCCTATCGAACCCTGGCATGCAGAATGTATAACTTCTGTTTCCTCTTTTTGTGTAACTAAACCCAGAAGGTTATAATGACTTCATTAGGCTGCAGAGGAGTCTAATACACTAAACCACCCTACTAAGTTATAAACCCAACCTGAATAAATCAACCGTAGATAACCTGTAACAGATGCTGAGTTCTTTAGGTTCTGTGCTGTAATTGATAAGTGAGGGGGTGAGAGTAGTATTGCCTAGTACCCAACACCCCTAACCAATCAATAACTTAACCAGGTTGAAACAAAAAGGAATTGAAACAAAGAAACGGATCTGTAACAGAAAGGAAACCAGAGGGAGACTTAACAAGTTATTCCTGTTCCTGAAACTTGGTGTTTCTTTGTTAATAACTTCTCTGAGTTCAGTTGTGTTGTGATGTATTACTCTCGGGAAATAAAACCACCTTAAACTAGCTAATTAAGCAATAAGGAACTCTAAGAGAAAAGAAAGAGAAAACAGAAACCATAACATCCTAACATCACAATAAACCAGTGTAACAGTCAATATACATGTGTACTTTCTGTTGCCGTGGGTGTTTGAGGTTTTAACCACTGATTAAAATACCTAAAGGGTCTGGTAAACCATTCAGGAGAGAAATGGAAAGTTAGAAGGTGAATTAGAAATGGGGTGGAATGGGATAGGTCAGTTTCTGCTGTTACAGTTACAATTTCCTTCTGAGACCTTTTAGGTTCTGCATAAGTGATTATGTGGTACAGCATGTTATTTTGGATTATCTAAGAACTAGAACTATGATACACATATAACTACGTGGCTGAGGTTAGTTGGGTAGAGGTAAAAATATAATCAAGGAACAAGTAGCAGATTAGGAACAAAACAAAAAAATGAAGGAGGATATCAGTCTGTCAGTTTAAAGTTACAGGTCTTATTTCTGTTTCAGTTCAGTTGTGTTGAATCTGTACAAGGGTGTCCCGAGAAATTTTTCCATGAGAATTAGGATTGGTCTTGAGTCAAAAAAACTATTAACACATAAACCAAGTTATAGCTAAGCTGGGAAAATATGAAAAGACATATCAGTTTCTGTTTCTGTTTAGTTCTTGTATTTGGTTCTGGAGGTGCTTCTGTTTCCTGTAACAGATGTACTGGGATTAGAAGAGTGGGGGTGTCTTAAGAATGAACGGTTATTAAAACCCACAACTAGGTAGTGGAGCAAGTTGGGAGAAACCAGAGAAAAAAAAGAGATAGAAAGAACAGGAAGAAACCAGTAACAAGAATGGTGTATCAGTTTCAGTTTATGGTTTTGAGAGTTGGTTTTGGGTTTCTGTCACAGAAGAGGTTGGCGTGTTCGTATTGGTCTAAATGAATTCCGACATTTCCGTTACACCTTAAAGGAAGCTGTAGCTTTAGGAAGAAGATTAAAGGACAGGCTAGAAGAAACAGAAGACAACAATCCAAGAGGGATTATCAGTTTTGAGGTTTAGTCATCAGATTTTTCTAGTTTTGTGCAGAAGAAACTTGGGGACAATGTCCTGGTTGGTCTTGTCTGTTCTTGAGTTTTAAAGACTTAATAACACTAACTAAGCACAGCTACTAAGAAGGGAACAAGAACAGATTCTGAACAGAAACAGAAACACAAAGAGCAATATCATCTTTCGGTTTTAAATTTCAGATCTTATTTTTGTTCCAGTCCAGCCTTGTTAAATTTGTGCAATGATAGTCAGAGGAGTTGTCCTTGCGGTTTAGGGATTAATCTTGAGATCTAAAAACTTAGTAACCCACTAACTAAGTGCAGGTACTTAGAAGGAAATAGGCAATGATAAGTGTCCAAATGAGCATGTTTTATAGGTGTATTTCATATATAATATTAGCACTTTTCTTGCTCATTTCTCCACTTCGGTTAGTTTTCCTCTAGTTTATGTTTTATTGTTTATCTCACAAATTTATTGGTTTAACATGAGGAAAACCAAGCTGGGAGTAAAGTAGACAAAGAGACGAACGCATAGACGCAAACGGCTCAGAAAACGGAGTCCAAACGAAGAATCTAGAGCCGGTCAAAGTTTGAAGGAAATAAGTCAAACATGCAACCGCATGGTATGGAGGCGGACAGGGAGGCGGTTCCCACTTACGTCCGCGTAGCGGACAGGGAGGCGGAACTCACAGAGACGTCCGCTCCATTCTCAGGCGGACGGTCATGCGGACAGAAGAAGAGGCCGGGCGAACAGGAAAAAAGACAGAGACGTCCGCACGCGGACGTGACGCGGACGGTCATGCGGACGCGACTAAAATCGCACGCATAACAGATTTTCTTCGTCGACTTCGCTAGTCGACTTCGCCCGTCGACCTGCAAGTTATCTATCTACTCTTCGCGTTCTGTCCCCTATCAATCAATGCCCTTCCACCTCTGTCTGCAATCGTTCTTCTTCTTCCTCTCCTCTATAAAATACCACTGCTACTTCAAACAAAAACACACACGTTCCACCCCAAACTTATGCCATTTTCTTCCATAAAAATACCATAAAACTCTCCATAAAATCACTCATTTCATCCACATAAATTCCATACTACATCTCATCCCATAAACCATTCCACTTCATACCGTTATCCTGTCCAACCTCTGTCAAAAATATTAGCAGATAAGATAGCGGAGCGGAAATAAACATCTTCTCAGATGTATTCCTCTTCTTCTTATTCTGTCTTCAATATGTCAGGCTAAGGAGGATTTGCTCCGGGCAAAGGTTTTAATTATGGTTTGTTTAATTTTGTAATCAATATTTCTACCGGTTAAAATAAATACAGTTTGTTACGCTTAAAGGTTTTCTCTCACCATTTTAATAAATTACATGAATTTATTAAAATGTTTTCCTAAGTCTATTTTGATCAGACCAGGTGATAAATAGACAGGTTAATTAAGCCGTAAATCTGGAGAAAGCTTATTATGATTTAATAGGTTAGTATTTTCAGATGCAATAATTCCTCGAATTAAACGTCCGTTTACATAGTATTGCTCGAACCTTGATTAGACCGAGCATTTTCTGGTAAACGAGTTCTTAAGGGTCTATGACTTAGTCCTTAGGATAATAACAGGAATTTTGCTAAACTAATATATTAAACCGGTAGAGATAGCATAATAATAATATATAAAACCTGAACCCGGAGTTCCATTTAATTCATCTGCACTCAGTTTTCTAATCTGCTTATTATTTTCTCTAAAACAAGTCAATTAACTTCCCCCCTTTTTGTGACAAGCTTAGGAACTATTTTATCTCGCTATAAGTCCCACGGTTTGACCCCGGCCGCTTCTGTCTTCTATACTACTGCGACCGGGTTTATTTGCAGCCCGACGGATATTTTGAGTATTAATTTCTTTCTTTTATCAATTTCACCAGCACTAATCACTCACGATAAAATCCACTCTGCAAAATGGCGCCGTTGCCGGGGACTTGATTTAATCTAGTCCCTAAGCCCCGGTTAATTCACCTGTTATATTATAATAATCTGTTAATATAGTAAAAAAAATAAAAAAAAACTGTCAATCCAATTTCGGACATATACCCTCGGACATCTGATTTGGACATTGGACATCTAACTTCTGATCTGACTTGGACATCTGACTACTAACTTGTTAATATTATTGTTATTTATTTCTGTCATTTCGTTCCATTGTCATTTCGTTCCATTGTCATTTCTTTCCATTGTCTCTAACTACTAACTTAAAATTTCCAGTCATTTCGTTCCATTGTCATTTCGTTCCATTGTCATTTCATTCCATTGTCCCTAACTACTAACTTAAAATTTCTGTCTACTAATTCCTAACATTTTTATTATTCTAACGTATAACCAGTTCTTTTCTCTGTTTTGAGTGGTGAATGCCTTTTACCAGGTCAAACAGTCTCCCAGAAAATATTAATAATCACACGGTTGGTTACATCCCAGAAATCGAGAGAACCTTTCTGCGCAATCTCAGGCAGAGACGAACTCAACGAAATACCACCACAGTGATAGATTCTGACCCGGAAGCTAACATGGCAGCTACACCAGCAACGGTTCGAAATATAACAGGCCGTCTAACCAAGGACAGCAGCCTGCTATCATCCTTCCTCACCTTAGCCCATCAGAATACGATGAGTGGCAGAAGCTGAAGCCATATCATCAAATCAGATGTGTGAAGGAGTTGGGCATGTTTGATGGCACCAGTCCAGACGAAGCCCTGTTACATGTTACAAAATTCTTGCAACATGCCAACAGTCTTACTGCAACCGACGCAGTACTTCAATATGCAAGATTGTCTTTATTCCCACACAGCCTGACGGGAAACGCGAGCAAGTGGTATCATAGCCTAACACCGAGTACCATTGGTACATGGGACGACATGGCCACCAAGTTCTACGATAAATTCCTACCCCGAGCCGAACATTGGAGATGATTGCTGAAATTTATAATTTCAAGCAACCTGGGTCGGAGAATATTTGTGAAACTTGGGATCGCTTCAAAGGACTACTACTCACTTGTCACCACGGTCTGACGAAAGAACAAGTATCACAATTGTTCTACAAAGGCTTGATCGGTCCGTGCAGAACAATGGTGCTATCTTCGTTAGGGGCTGACATTCTGAAAAAGCCAGGAGCACAATTTCTGAACAGCATGGAATCTCTCTGTGAGGAAATCAGAGACTGGGCCTCCGGTGGATCAAGGAGCGGTACTCCAGGATTATATCATGTTGGGGAAAGTGATAACAAGTTCGACCAATTGATGAAAAGTCATGAGCAACTCATGGAGAGCAATGCTCAGCAGGCAACAAAAGTCAGTACTCTACAAAAAGTGGTTGAGCAGATGGCTATGAATTCCTTCCCCCAGCAAGCTAAGTCGATGATTTCCCGAACACCTACTACCCCTCCAGGCTATGCTCCTCTATCTCAATCATCTCCTGTTATTTCTTGTACACAATGTGGTGGGCCTCATGATTATGAACAATGCCCCCAACTACAAGAATTAAAAGCAGCGGAGGAAGCAAACTACATCACCAACAATTCAGGATACAGACAACCATGGCAACGTAACATGCAATCCAACCTTCGTTACTCAAACACAGAAAATATCCAAAACCCACATACCCTACAAACATCCCAAAACTACAGACCTCAATCCAATTTCCAAGGAGGCCAAAGGCAATATCAACAACAGCCTTATGGCAATGAAGCTTCATCGAGTCGACCAACTCAACCTCCTTCGAATCCTGAGTCTGATATGTCTCAGATGCAAGAGATGTTTAAGGCGATGATGGGTAAATCCAGAGATACGCAAGAAGAGGTCGCAGCTTTGCGCAAAGACCAAAAAGCCTTGCAATCTCAGATCCAACAGTTACTTACTCAACAAAGACCACCTGGTCAATTCCCTTCACAGACAAACCCTAATCCAAAAGAGCAAGCAAATTCAATCCTTATAGATGATGGCACATCCCAATCAACAAACTTGTGTGCAGTCTCTTTAAGGAGTGGAAGGGAACTTGCCACCAGCAAAGGAAAAGAAAAAGAAAAGCTTGAAGATTCCTATATCAATGTTGAAGAAACTACCAAACCAGCTTCATCTCCCTCAGAAATCCAAGTTCCTACTCCTGCAACTCCACCTCCATCTCGAGTCACAATCGACATCCCAACTTCCACTCATAAAAACAGTGACCTCCCATTTCCAAACAGAATGAAAAAGAAACACCTCGACGAGCAGTTCTCTAAATTCTTGAGCATTTTCAAGAAACTGACTCTCGACATACCTATACTTGATGCTTTGCAAGAGATGCCTAATTACGCCAAATTTCTAAAGGATCTCTTGACAAAGAAAAAGAAGAAATCTGGTAAAGAAACAGTGCACCTCACAGAAGAGTGCTCTGCGGCCCTTCTTCGAGCACTCCCTCCCAAACAAACAGATCCGGGAAATCCCGTGATCCCGTGTCTTATAGGAGGAGTGGACTGTGGAAGTGGTCTATGCGACCTAGGAGCCAGCATTAATATCATGCCATACGCCACCTTCTTGAAAGTAAAAGGAGGAGAAATGCAACCGGTTCCTTTCAAACTCCAACTAGCAGACAGATCAGAGATCAAGCCCATGGGCATAGTCCGGGATCTGGTAGTTGGAGTGTCTCGCTTCATCTTTCCAGCTGATTTCGTCATTCTAGAAATGGATGACGATGTTGAGGTTCCCCTGATTCTAGGTCGACCGTTTCTGAGTACCGCCAAAGCCATCATTGACGTCCATGATGGAAAATCACTCTTCGGTACGAGGATGAAACGATTGAATTCGACATGCAAAAATGATGAAGAAAAGCTCAAACTTTTCTCCTCATGCTAAGACAGTGGGATTCACAGATGATGAGGAGGAGGAAGGCGATTTTGCTACAGATGAGGACATGTATTCTCCATCTTCCATCCAGGAAGTTGAACTGAACCGCTAGAGCGAGTATTATTTACTTCTCTAGAAGAAAAGGTGGAGGATCCAGAAGTTAACGCCATGCTGGCGTACGTAGAGAAAGGAAGGGCTGGTTATCAAGCGTACCGGCCACCAATCGAAGAACTCGACAGAAAACCTCAAAAATCAATTCCATCAGTGGAACAACCACCTAAACTCGAGCTTAAAGAAATACCCTCTAACCTCAAGTATGCTTTCCTAGCTGAAAATGACCATTTGCCTGTCATTATTTCCTCTTCTCTGAATTCCGGGGAGGAAACAAGGTTACTTGAGGTACTAAAGAAGCACAAGACAGCAATCGGGTGGACTATCGCTGATATCAAAGGAATTGATCCCTCCTATTGCACGCACCATATTTACATGGAGGAAAACTTCAAACCTATCAGGCAACCTCAACGCCGGCTAAACCCTAACCTCAAGGAGGTAGTTCGAAAGGAAGTTCTGAAACTCCTTGATGCGAACATCATTTATCCAATTTCTGACAGTCCATGGGTCAGTCCTGTTCAAGTTGTCCCGAAGAAGGGGGGCATCGAAGCTGTTATTAATGAAAAGGGAGAGACTATCCCTCAAAGAAAGATCACAGGATGGCGCATGTGTATTGACTATCGGCGTTTGAACTTGGCAACCAGGAAGGATCATTTCCCTCTCCCCTTTATCGACCAGATGTTGGAACGACTAGCAGGGCAAGAGTACTACTGTTTTCTAGATGGGTTCTCGGGTTATTTCAAATACCAATCGCACCTGAGGACCAGGACAAGACAACCTTCACTTGTCCTTACGGTACCTTTGCATACCGACGAATGCCTTTCGGTCTATGCAACGCCCCTGCTACCTTCCAGAGATGTATGCAAGCAATATTTGCTGACTTCATCGAGCAGAGCATAGAAGTCTTCATGGACGACTTTCAGTCTATGGCTCTAGTTTCGACAAATGTTGGCACACTTGATTTAATCCTAAGACGGTGTGAGGATACGAATCTCGTTTTAAACTGGGAGAAGTGTCATTTTATGGTCAAGGACGGGATCGTCCTTGGACATAAAATATCAGCAAAAGGAATAGAGGTGGATAAAGCCAAGGTAGAGGTTATCGAGAAGTTACCAGCACCAACTACAGTTCGAGATATACGAGCATTTCTAGGGCATGCAGGATTTTATCGGCGGTTTATTCAGGACTTCTCCAAAATCAGCAAACCATTGACCGACCTGCTACAGAAAGATGCCCCGTTTCATTTTGATGAAAGGTGTTCAGCTGCTTTCCAAACTATAACACAAAAATTGGTGTCAGCACCTGTGGTCATACCACCTGATTGGTCTCTTCCGTTTGAGATCATGTGTGACGCAAGTGACTACGCCGTGGGGGCAGCTCTATGCCAGAAAAAAGAGAAAATCTTGAGAGTGATCGCTTATGCCAGCAGAACACTAAATGACGCCCAGAAAAACTATACGACCACCGAAAAAGAACTTCTGGCTATAGTTTTCTCCCTCGATAAGTTCAGATCTTACTTATGGGGAAGCAAAGTCATCGTGCATACAGACCACTCCGCTCTCAAATACTTATTTACAAAACAAGAAGCCAAGCCTCGCTTGTTGCGCTGGATTCTTCTACTTCAAGAGTTTGACATCGAAGTCAAAGATAAGAGCGGGAAATTGAATGTCGTCGCTGACCATCTCTCTAGATTGGTGACTCCTACGGATAGTGTGCCTATCAACGAATTCTTCCCCGATGAGACTGTCTTCTCCATCACCAAAGTACAGGAGCCATGGTACGCGGACCTGGCCAATTATTTAGTCTCTGGAACAGTACCCTACGATTTTTCCTACTCCCAGAAGAAGAAATTTCTTTCTGACTCAAGGCATTATTTCTGGGAGGATCCGTTTGTTCCGAGTTAGTGCTGATGGGTTGATTCGACGATGTCTCCCGGAAGAAGAGGTTTCAAGCGATTCATTTTGTCACTCACGGGAAGCCGGAGGTCACCATGGACCCACAAGGACCGCTGCTAAGATCCTGGCCTCAGGTTTTTATTGGCCGACCCTTCATAAAGATGTGTACCAATTCTGCAAACAATGTGATAATTGCCAGAAAATGGGTAACACATCCAGGAGACATGAGATGCCACAACAGGGGATACTAGAAGTGGAGCTCTTTGATTGTTGGGGCATTGATTTTATGGGACCGTTCCCTTCCTCGCAGGGCCACCAATATGTTCTAGTGGCAGTTGATTACGTGTCGAAGTGGGTAGAAGCATACCTGTCATCATGCCGATGCAAAGACAGTAACCAGGTTCCTAAAAAGCACATCTTTACCCGTTTCGGCGTGCCAGAATTATTATCAGTGATGGTGGATCTCACTTCTGCAACCGTTATTGAAGCGCTTATGGTTAAGTACGGGGTACGTCACAAGGTAGCTTTACCTTATCACCCCCAGACAAACGGCCAAGCAGAAGTTTCCAACCGTGAGTTAAAATGGATCCTCCAGAAGACGGTTAACTCATCACGAAAGGATTGGGCACTCTAACTGGATGATGCGCTTTGGGCTTACCGCACTGCATTCAAGACTCCCATCGGGATGTCTCCTTTTAAGCTGGTCTATGGGAAAGCATGCCACCTTCCTGTAGAGATGGAACATAAAGCATATTGGGCAATCAAGGCCCTAAACTTTGACATGACTTCTGCAGGAGAGAAAAGGAAATTCCAACTTTCTGAATTAGAAGAGCTGCGAGATCAGGCTTACCAGAATGCTAAGATCTATAAAGAGCGCACCAAGAAGTTCCACGACAGGATGATCATGAAGAAGGACTTCGAAATTGGTGATTGGGTTCTCCTGTATAACTCTAGATTAAGGATCTTCCCTGGGAAACTCAAGTCTCATTGGGCCGGCCCTTTCCAGATTGTTAGTGTGACTCCGTACGGTGCCTTTGAACTCCAGAACAAGCAAGGCGAAACTTTCAAGGTCAACGGGGCACGTCTTAAAAGGTATAATTCTCATTCTAATATTCAACTGACTTCTCTGCAACTTATTTTGTCCAAGAACAGCGGGACAACTCGCCCTCGAACTCTTCTCCAAACTAAAGCTTGGTCAAATACGTCTAGCTAGAGACGTTAAACCCGGGCAGCTTGGTGGGAGGCAACCCACTATCTATCTTTTATCTTTCCTTTAAATTTTATGATGTTTTCCTTTTTGTACTATATTTCCCTTTATTATGTTATAATAAAATGCAGGTTTCACTTGAGTTCTTCTGGCTGTGTAGAATATTCTTTACAGGTTCATTTCATGACATTCCACAGCTGCACTCAAGTGTGGGGGAGCTCTACACACTCTACGAAATCTGGGGAGTACACTCTTTCCTTTATTAATTGCATGCCCTATATTTTAATTCCATCTACGCAATGAGGGCATTGCTTAAGCTTAAGTGGGGGAAGAGCCTTTTAGGGCATTTTGTGCTTTAATTGTTTAAATCTCTCTGCTTATCTTGCATTTGTTCAAAAATTAAAATTATGTACCCTGCTAATGTAGGTTGTTCTCTTTAAAAACAAATACTGTTATGAATTGTGGGATAAATGGTACAAATTTTAAAATTTTGATTACTTTTGAGGAGCATTTTATATGCGGTGTGACCAAATAATCTGCAAATGGTTGGATTTTATTGCTCAGGGTTTTTCTGTCTTCTCTCTTAGGGATTGCTAAGGGGTGCTTTCTGTTAAAAAAAAAAAATAATAAGGGACTTGCGAGACACCATTGGTAACCAACAAAGAGAGTTGAGTGTTCTTAAATACAAAGGCGTTATGCCTACATTTCTCATCTTATGCAAAAGTGAAACAAATGCATAAATCTATTTTCCTTTTGTTTTCTCCTCAATGCCCATTCTTGAGAGAAGTTGGCCATGGTAAAAGTTCTCAGTCACCTAAAAGAAACATTGAAGTACCTTGGATCATACCCCGAAACTCTATATTTTATTTTTACCTGAGCACACCTATGCCACCAGCAGTTGATTTTTCACACTCCTCAATAAGTTTAAAGATCATGTTTATCCTACCCTTCATAATAATATTTGTTAGTATTGAGCATTCCCTACTTACTTGGGTACGTGGTTTTGCTTGAGGACAAGCAAAAAGATAAGTGTGGGGGTGTGATAAGTGTCCAAATGAGCATGTTTTATAGGTGTATTTCATATATAATATTAGCACTTTTCTTGCTCATTTCTCCACTTCGGTTAGTTTTCCTCTAGTTTATGTTTTATTGTTTATCTCACAAATTTATTGGTTTAACATGAGGAAAACCAAGCTGGGAGTAAAGTAGAAAGAGACGAACGCATAGACGCAAACGGCTGAAAACGGAGTCCAAACGAAGAATCTAGAGCCGGTCAAAGTTTGAAGGAAATAAGTCAAACATGCAACCGCATGGTATGGAGGCGGACAGGGAGGCGGTTCCCACTTACGTCCGCGTAGCGGACAGGGAGGCGGAACTCACAGAGACGTCCGCTCCATTCTCAGGCGGACGGTCATGCGGACAGAAGAAGAGGCCGGGCGAACAGGAAAAAAGACAGAGACGTCCGCACGCGGACGTGACGCGGACGGTCATGCGGACGCGACTAAAATCGCACGCATAACAGATTTTCTTCGTCGACTTCGCTCGTCGACTTCGCCCGTCGACCTGCAAGTTATCTATCTACTCTTCGCGTTCTGTCCCCTATCAATCAATGCCCTTCCACCTCTGTCTGCAATCGTTCTTCTTCTTCCTCTCCTCTATAAAATACCACTGCTACTTCAAACAAAAACACACACGTTCCACCCCAAACTTATGCCATTTTCTTCCATAAAAATACCATAAAACTCTCCATAAAATCACTCATTTCATCCACATAAATTCCATACTACATCTCATCCCATAAATCATTCCACTTCATACCGTTATCCTGTCCAACCTCTGTCAAAAATATTAGCAGATAAGATAGCGGAGCGGAAATAAACATCTTCTCAGATGTATTCCTCTACTTCTTATTCTGTCTTCAATATGTCAGGCTAAGGAGGATTTGCTCCGGGCAAAGGTTTTAATTATGGTTTGTTTAATTTTGTAATCAATATTTCTACCGGTTAAAATAAATACAGTTTGTTACGCTTAAAGGTTTTCTCTCACCATTTTAATAAATTACATGAATTTATTAAAATGTTTTCCTAAGTCTATTTTGATCAGACCAGGTGATAAATAGACAGGTTAATTAAGCCGTAAATCTGGAGAAAGCTTATTATGATTTAATAGGTTAGTATTTTCAGATGCAATAATAATTCCTCGAATTAAACGTCCGTTTACATAGTATTGCTCGAACCTTGATTAGACCGAGCATTTTCTGGTAAACGAGTTCTTAAGGGTCTATGACTTAGTCCTTAGGATAATAACAGGAATTTTGCTAAACTAATATATTAAACCGGTAGAGATAGCATAAATAATCAGATTATATAAAACCTGAACCCGGAGTTCCATTTAATTCATCTGCACTCAGTTTTCTAATCTGCTTATTATTTTCTCTAAAACAAGTCAATTAACTTCCCCCCTTTTTGTGACAAGCTTAGGAACTATTTTATCTCGCTATAAGTCCCACGATTTGACCCCGGCCGCTTCTGTCTTCTATACTACTGCGACCGGGTTTTATTTGCAGCCCGACGGATATTTTGAGTATTAATTTCTTTCTTTTATCAATTTCACCAGCACTAATCACTCACGATAAAATCCACTCTGCAGGCAACAAATTCGAAACAGAAAAAAAAAACAAGAGGAATCTCAGTTTCAGTTACAGATTTCATTTCTGTTTCTGTACAGGAGATTTGGTGTGTGTGTGTTACTGGAGTAGTTCGAGTTTTAAACCTATGTTATCACACTCAATTAGTTAGGTAAGCCCTGGGAGAGATTTGAAGGAAAGGAATAACATTCAAACAGAAAGGAATCAAGGAGAGGACATTGGTCTCATGGGTTCAGATTTAGTGCTTTCTGATTTCTGTTTGTACCTAGGTTCTGTAACATGGTTTCTGTATAGCTAGATTATAGGAGTGTGATGAGCGAGATGTTAGTTATTAAAGAACCCAAAACAGATCTATTACACCTGAGTGTGTGTAAAGAAACAGTGGGAATAAAATTAAACATGGTGACGTACTAAGGGAGAGGTTAATGTAAGATCAAACACTAAACTATTGTTGCGTTTTCATAAACTTGAACTTCCGTATAAGTGGGTTTTAGGGGTAACCTATGATCTATATTATCGTTATGAGGGTTAAAATATCACTCACCTATTTATCTAAGAAAGGAATACAAATTAGATAAGACATATCTATGTTACGCAAACTTGTTACATAATTATCTCTTAAAATGCCCAAAAACATTAACTAAGAAAAAAAGGGCTTGATTAACATGTGAATCAAGATATGAAATATCCTAGGAGTAAGTTAAGCCTAGGATTAATGCATGTGAACTTCTAAGAGTCAATCTAAACTAAACATGTAACAACATACCTAAGGAGTAACATATGATATAAAGTGTCGTCACGTAAAATAATGAACTGACACATTGTTTTAATTAACTCTAGGATCGTAGCGTGCTCCGACCGGGACTCCGAGTGTGAGACAACCCGAACTAGCGAAAAAGGTATGGACATGTGTGGTTCGTATGTTGCCGTGTTACACGGCTTGTGTGTTGTGTGCTCTGTGTGAAAAGACCTTAAGATCAAAGCATGAAATTGGATTGCTTGTTTATTATGTTGTATGATTTTTATATCATTGTTGTGTATCATTGCGCGCACACAGTAGTTTAGTCCCTTCGCGTTTATGTAATTTGAGATGAACCACAACGAACTATGAAAACAAAGAAAAACTCTATAAGGGGAACTCCTCTCTAAACCATTGAGGACTACCATGACACCCACTATGGTGTCTATTCAATAATGATAATGAAGAGCAAGTCTCCTTTGGTGAGACATGACGAACCACGTAGACAAAACTAAAGAACTATACAAAGAGACAAATCCTCTCTAACTTTAGAGGACCGCTAATGACACCCACTATGGTGTCGAGATTATAATGATAATGAAACGAAAAGTACCAACTGTGAAACATGAGAACAACCCGGGAAGACAACAGCTCGGGCCGCGCGGTATGGATGATCGGGAGTCGGTATTTGCATCAGATCCTTCGACCGTCTATGATGGAATATATTTTGGTGAAGCACATCCTGGAGTCCAGAGGTGACTTCCGCTTCCTTGACCCTGGGTGTCGGGAATGGGGGAGTGACAAGTTGGTGAAGCACATCCCGGAGTCTAGAGGTGACTTCCGCTTCCTTGACCCTGGGTGTTGGGAATGGGGGAGTGACAAATTGGTGAAGCTTATCCTGGAGTCTAGAGGTGACTTCCGCTTCCTTGACCCTGGGTGTCGGGAATGGGGGACTAGCTATGGAGGAGACGTCCTCCAACGTGCGGTGATAAAAGAATTCACAAATAATCCTTAAAGTAACAAGGAATGATTAGCACCTACATAATAAAGCCTCGGGATCTAATCTATATCCCCTGACTCGGTGCCAGAGAATAGAGGAAAACATGTGTAACGAAACCAAGCAAATAAGAAAATTCACAAATGTGATCATTTAAGAAACAAGGAATGAATAGCACCTACATTATAAAGTCTCAGGATCTAACCTACATCCCCCGGACTCGGTGCAAGAGAAGAAAGGAAAACATATGTAATGAGAACAAGATAACAATGCGCAATCTCTTGAATGATCCCATAGCGAGGATTGACGGTATAATGTACCTACGCACACGTCCTATAATTACTTGACTGTTGTTGCTACACTAGCAGCTTATTATGATGGACTGCGTGTTTGACATTGTTATGCTACTGGCAAGTTGTGCTTGGTTGCTTATTGATATTGCTGTGCTACTTGCAAGATGTGCTTGGTTGCTTGCTGATATTGCTATGCTTCCGATGAGTGTGTATGATATCATGATGTACTGATGTGTGCTTTACTGCTTTATCATAGCATGTAAAATGGACTTAATATTCGACCAATTAGTCGTGTGGCCCGGTAACATGCGGGCTTCACACGTTCATACTCAGCGTAGTTTGCTGAGTCCTTTACACCCAATTTTTTTCAGGTCTTGTGCCAGACGATAACGGAGAGTAGGCAAGGGTGACTATCATAGGGGTAGTCCACATGGCAAGACTTTAAGTAGTATGCTTTCTTATGTATGAGTTATGTTGTTTAAGTTGTTAACTAAACTGTAGATGCTCGGTACTTGAGTTGTACTTTATATTGTATTTGGATTTCGTTAAGTTGGACTTCCAGTCATACAGACCGTAACTTGGAGTTGAGGACTGTCAACCACGTGGGTGGTTGGCGTCTGTAGCACCCGAATAGAGTAGGAACCGCTGCGTAGACATCTCGTATTACCGTTAGGCGCGTCGTTTGATTATTGGTCGTTATTCGGGGGTGTTACACATGCCTTGTCATTCTCCTTTGCCTCAAGGTAAGGAAAAACCAAAGAAAATCAATGTTTCCTCTTGTTTTTGTGTGTAACCGAGAATCACCCTTTGATGGTGTCTTCTCTTGTTCTTTCATAGCTCCATTTCAATCTTTAAAGGACAAGGAGGAGTCATCTCTTGATGCTTATTCAAGCTCTCTTTTTATTCCAAGGTAAACAACTATCCTAATGTGTTAAGACAATATATATATAACCTAGGGTTTACAATGAGTTTAAGCATGAAGCTTGAATACTCATTACCTTGCTTGTACATTGATTAGAAGTTTGACAAGCAATCAAAGCCTTGCCGGTTTTCTATCAAAGAAGGAGCAAGGGGTGACAATGAAAAACTTGTGAACGAAAAGAGGTAAACAAACTATCTAAATGTAGTTTAAATGCCTTAGGAAAATGAGCTTGATTTGCTTAATAAAATATCTAAGGAGCCAATGGGAAAAGAGCTAGTGAATTGTTCTTAAGGAGATTATTAAAGGGCATATGAGATGTTGAGTGTATTTGCAGGTCAAAGGCAATATATATGTGGAAATTCAGTGTTTAAGTTTAATGTTATTTAAGGGCCTAAGAGCCATGTTATTTAAGGGCCTAAGTGCCAAGCAATTTGATTATGCACTATATTGTGGTGTAGTGTAAATTTGGTGAAGTTTTGTGTGTGAGAATATTCTTGATGGATTTAGGTGTTCTTGAATGTTTTATGGTGAAAAACAATGTGTTTTGGTATGACATTGTGCTAGGAGAACCTATGGCAAAATTTGGGTAATGTATAAGGAGATTTAAGTGTTTAAATGAGCTTTGGTGAACTAAGAAATGTGGGGAATGAATGAATGTTTACTAGGGAAGAAAACATGTATTAAGGTGTTATATAGTGCTACGAGGAATTAGGCACTATCTTGAAGTTCTAGAAGTCCAATGGGTGTTTTGGGGTGTAATAAAGTCTTGGAGAAGTTTGTTTTAGGTTTAGGTAATGTTGATGTACAAGGAATGAATGATGTTTAGGTAAGGATATGAGAAGGAATTTTAAGAAGGTGTAAACAAGGAAATTAGTTAGTAAGAAAAGATGCTTGGGAGATGATGTTAAGGTGTAGAGGAAGCATCTTGGTATAGTGGTCATTATAGGTGAAATACCACTTAGAAAACCAAAAGAGAAATGTTACAAGTGTTAAGAAATTTGTAAGTAAATGAGTGATTGTTTAAGGACTTTAGAAGTAAGCTTGTACATGCATTTGTAGGATGTTAAGTGAAGGTTTAAGTGTGCTAAATGATGTTAAAGCATATTGGGATATGTAAGGTGAAGTTTGGAGTCAAATGGGAATTTAGAAACAAAGGTCTGGAGCCGACCGACCTTAGGGACCGGACCTGCAAGGTCGGTCGAGCTCAGTTTACACTACCGGAAAGAGTTTCTGGAATGGACCGACCTTGGGGACCGGACTTGCAAGGTCGGTCGGGCTTGTATTTTGGGTACGAATTGAGTCCCTGGAATCGACCGAACTTGGGACCGAACTTGCCAAGATTGGTCGGGCCTGAGTTTTCAAAGGGGAAAAACTCTCGAGAATAGACCGACCTTGTGGACCGAACTTGCAAGGTCGGTCGGAGTAGAATTTTTGACGCTAATATGTTCTGGAATGGACCGACCTTGTGTAAGGTCGGTCGGTAAGGTCGGTCGGACCAAAAACATTGTTTAAGGTTATAGGATGATGGGGATTATTAAGTAATGATGTTATAAGATTGTTAAGGACATGTTAAGTGAGTTATAATGACAATTTAGTGGGGGGAAAAGTAGTATTAAAATGAAAAAGTAAAATAAGTTAAAATGTGAAGTTATTTAACTAGTTAACGGGGATAAGTTATGAGCATTAGACTTTAAACAATCACGTTACCCCGATGTTAATAAAAGTAAATGTAATGTTATCAGTTGTTCAAAGATGTTACGAGGAACATGTGATGGCACGTTAGAGTGAAACCCCGGTGACAGGTATGGTTTTCTTGCAACCTGTGTCCTACCGGATTACACCGGCTTGTATGCCAATGTGTTTTTCTGTATGTTTACCACGTTGTAAGATAAAACATGTAAAAAGCACCTATTTCGGTGGTTCCAATGTAAAAACCGCCGAAATAGGGTCCCTATTTCTGCGGTTGCCGAAATAGGGGCGTAGAAATAGACCATTTTTGTACTAGTGATAGTAATTCATTTACGTGGCGTGTTCAATTCCGATACCATTTAACCTCGAAAGTGTTAAACCTTAGCTAACCAAATCTAGGATCACATAAGAGAATGGTATCCGGATTTAACGACCCAAACCATGGGAACGTTCTAACCACGGCTATGTGTGAGTTAATTGTGTGATGTTTGTGTGTGAATGTATGAACCTCCCTTGTATGTTTAATCCAGTTGTAATATTGTATGGTGTATGGATGTGATAGGTTCCACAGTGGAGCCCTTAGCTATGTTTATATATATATTATGGGGGGGTGAGGAATCCGGTCGTTCCGGTCGCGCGTTGTTTGGGAGTGGGTATCCTTTTTAGCCTTACCCTCCTCTCTGTTATGGTTTTTTCCCTCACGGGTTACGATCTCTCATTAGCTTACTCCAAAGCTTAGCTATTCTAACTTATGATCGGTTTAGGGGGAACATGTGTTTGTGTGGTGTGTTCGGGGCACTATATCCGAACCATCTTAACTTAAGTTACTCGTCCGACTATTAGGACGGTAATGAGTGTTGTATAACGAGTTTATCATGAGGGTGACATCATTCTCTAGGCTCACAAGTGAATTAACTATGTTTGGGTCGGTTCCTAAGAGAACCGTTCCCGTTATGTTATGTGTTATTGTTGTACTGCAATTCCCATTGCGATGTTATGTTATGTGCACGTTGGAACGTGAAAAATGTTGTTATGCAGTGTATGTGGACCATGGATATGAATCCCAGTTTATAAAAGAGACGTTTATGGATAACCCGAATATTGGGTAAGTGTCGTCTATTAAGGAAGTAGCTCCACTAAAGGAGAATCCTTTAGGGTTAAAGAACACAATGAGTGACTTATCAAGTAAGGATGTGTTATCTGTTTGTTGAGCCCATTGTGGTGGAATGTTATGTGATGTGTGTTTATAGTTTACATGCATGTTTCAAATATAATCAACCGCATGTAAAGACGACAATTAGTTGTGCGTGGCCCGGTAGCAGGCGGGCTGCGGGATTACCATACCAGCAAAGGTGCTGAGCCCCTGGGGGCCACCCTTTCTCTTCTTTTTCCTATTTCAGGTACAAGTAGCTGGAAGCCGTTCGAGAGTAGGACGGGGTAGTCGTTGTGCATGGGTAGTCATTTAAGTTTGTGTATGTATTGTAGGTGTAGTAAGACCGAAATTATTATCGGCATCAGTTTGTAAATACTCGGTATAGTTGGAAGGTATGTGTATGTTATTGTTGTTAATGGAAAGGGAAAGTAATGTGTAGTTGCTCGGGAATCAAGTCCATCAGACCGATACAATGTATGTGTAATAGCCTTGTTACCCACTGAAATACCCCTAAATTAATTTAAATTAATTTAGGGGATTTGAAATACCCCAAACCTTGATACGTGGTTTAAATATTAAACTATGGTATGTAAAGGCTAAAAAGTGCCTTAGAGACATCAATGAACCATTTAAACCATGGTAAAACACAATAAAACACTAAGACACAGTTTGAGCAAAACATGCTCTAAGCTGAGTGAACTTGGTTAGGACCCAAAGAGCCTACCAAGACTAAATAATATTCAATTGTGATTTAATAAGGCTAATTAAGTCCTTAGGAAACTTTGGTAGACAGTTAAACCAAACAAAACACAAGGAAATACCTTAAAGTCAATAAGAGCAAAATGTGCTCTAAGCTTGGAATAAATTGGTATAAGACCTAATGGTCATACCTATACCTTATAAATATGTTAATGAACATATTAAATCAATTACCAAAGAAAACCAAGCTTGAAAACAAGTTAAAACACAAAATGTGCTTTAAGGAGTCTTAAAGCACGTTTTTGAAAAATTGTCTTGTAAATGAGTTTTGAATGGCTAAATGTCCATCATTACTCTTTGATTAATATGTGTACTATATAGTATCACATTTGGGTGGCTATATTAATGGGAAATCAAAAATTTCACTTCTATGTGCCTTAGTTTGTGAATAGTAACTTTTATAAGCTAGTTTGTAACATATAATGTTATAAGTAATTAAATTGGTCAATAAAGACTATATTACCCTTCTAACTAAATGGTGGCCAGTTTTTGTAGTAGTGAGTCACCAAGTTGTAAAAAAAAATCAAATAAGTAAAGTAAAACTTAAAGTAAAGTACTATTTTGCTTTATAACATAAATATCTCCAAAAGCAAACCCATCTTCTCATTTCCTTCTCCTCTTTCATTTCACACGGTTTCTTCACCTTCTCCTTTCCTCCATTTACGATTTGCAACGGCCCTCTCTTCTCCATCTTCATTTCCTTGCCAAATCCAACTCCATGCTCCAAATCAAATTCTAAGACCATATTTGTCTTAGTTAGGTCAAGCTCTACACTTCTACCTTTTCAAATCTTCAAGAGCTCAATTTTGGTGCCATGGAGAATCACCATTGATGGAGCTTGAGCTTGTGTTTCTACACATTATTACTCTCCTTTGCTTCTAGGTAAGGAATCTCAAGAAAAATCAAGTTTCCTCTCCTTTTAGTACATGACCGAAAATTCACCTCACCATGGTGTCTTTACCTTGCTTGTTTTAGCTTCATTTGAATCTTCCAAGGGCTAGGAGGAGTCCTCTCTTGATACTTGTTCAAGTCCTCTTCCAATTCCAAGGTAAAACAATTACCTTAATGTGTTAAAACAATATGTGTAACTAGGGTTTACAATGAGATGAAGCATAATGCTTGAATACTCATTCTATTATTTGTACATTGTTTAGAAGTTGACAAACAACCAAACACCCACCGGTTTTACAAGGAAACAAGAAAGAAGTTTGAGAGGAAAGAGGTAAAAAACTATCTCAATGTAGTTTAAATGCCTTAGGAAAATGAGCTTGATTTGCTTAATAAATACCTAAGGAGCCAATGGTGAATGAGCTAGTAAAATGCTCTCAAGGAGTTTATTAAGGGCATATGTATTGTTGGGTGTATTTGCAGGTCAAAGGCATTACTTATGTGGGAAATTCAGTGTTTAAGGTTTATGCAATTTAAGGGCCTAAGAGCCATGTTATTTAAGGGCCTAAGTGCCAAGCAATTTAAGTTATGCACTATATTGTGATGTAGTGCTTAATGTGTGAAGTGTGTGTGTAAAAATGTTCTTGATGGATTTTAGGTGTTCTTGCATGAAATAAGGTAAAAACCTAAGTGTTTGGATGTGAGTATATACAAGAGAAGCTATGGCCAAATTTGGGAAATGTGTGAAAAGTTCTAAGTGTTTTAAGAAAGTTTTGGTGAACTTGGATGTGTTAAAGGTGAATAAAGGTTTACTTGAGAAGGAAAACATGTGTTATGGTGATTTAGAGTGATGCAAGGATTTAGGTATTATCCTGGAAGTTCTAGGAATTCAATGTGTGTTTTTGAGAGTGTATTGAAAGGTCTTGAAGAAGTTTGTTTAAGGTTTAGGAATGTTGATGTACAAGGAAGAAATGATGTTTAGGTGAGGTTTTGAGAAAAGAATTCAAGAAGTTGTAAAAAGGAGATTTAGTTAGTAAGAAAAGAAGTTTGAATGATGATGTTTGTGTGAAAGATATGTCTTGGTATAATGGTTAGAATTGGCATGAATCATCACTAAGGGACTTAAGGAGTATAAACTATAAGAGTTGGAGGCTTTGGAGGAATTTGGCTAAGTGTTTAAAGGTATAGAAGTTGAGCATTTTGCCGTGTCCGAACTTCCGTCCGGACATGGAAGTTCGGACAGGCTCTGTTGGGCAAGGAAAATTTCACTCTCGAACTGTGTCCGAACTTGGGAAGTCCGGACACAAGTTCGGACGTCACTATTTCAATCTAGGAATTTCTCTCGAACTGTGTCCGAACTTGGTAAGTCCGGACACAAGTTCGGACGTGTGTATGGGTTGCAGTCTAAGGCCACGGCTTGCGTCCGAACTTGGAAGTTCGGACACAAGTTCGGACAGGCCACTGTATGGACCAAAATTGTTTTTAAGGTATAGAAATGATGGTAATGGTGGGGATTGATAGGTAATGATGTTATAAGGTAGTTAAGGACATGGTAAGTGAGTTTTAATGGTAACTAAGTGGGTGAAAGTTGTATCAAAATGTAAAAGTGAAACAAGTTAAAATATAAAGTTATGTAACTAAGTTAACGGGGAAAGTTAAGCATTAGTCATTAAATAATCAAGCAAACCCCGATGTTAATAAAAACACATGTGATGTTAACAGTTGTTCGAGAATTGCTCGAGGAACATAAGTGGACGAGGTAAAGTGGACTCCGGTGACAGGTATGGTTTTCTTGCAACTTGTGTCCTACCGGATTACACCGGCTTGCATGCCAATGTGTTTTTCTGTATTTTTGCCATGTTGTAAGATAAAACATGTAATGAGTTTACAGTAATTCATTTATGTGGCGTGTACAACTCCGATACCATTTAACCTCGGAAGTGTTAACCTTAGTTAACTGAGTCTAGGATCACATGAGAGTTCGGTATTTGGAGTAAACGACCCGAACCATGGGACGTACTAACCACGGCTATGCGTGTGTTAATTGTGTGATATGTGTATGTGAATGTAGGGATCTCCCTTGTGTGTTTAACCCAGTTGTAATATTGTATGGTGTGTAGTTATGATAGACTCCATAGTGGGGTTCTAACTAATATCTAAAGTAAGTATGTACTAACAGTGGTGAGGAATCCGGTTTGGCCGGTTGCGCGTTGTTTTAGAGAGGGTATCCTTCTTAGCTTTACCCTTCTCTTTGTTATGGTTGTTTCCCTCACGGGTTATGATCTCCCATTAGCTTACTCCAAAGCTTAGCTATCCTGACTTATGATCGGTTTAGGGGGAACATGTGTTTGCGTGGTGTGTTCGGGCCTCCAAACCCGAACCGCCTTAAGTTAAGTTACTCGTCCAACTATTAGGACGGTAATGAGTGTTGTTGTTATTGTATAACGAGCTTATCATGAGACTGGCAACATTCTCTAGGCTCACCAGTGTATAAACAATGTTTAGGTCGGTTCCTAAGAGAACCATTCCCGTTATGTTATGTATTTTTGTTGAGATGCAATATCTATTGCGGTGTTATGTTGTGCACGTTGAAACGTGCAAAGTGTTGTTGTGTGATGTTATGTAGTGTATGATATATGTTGTAAAATGTGGAGTATGTGGATCATGGAAATGAATCCCAGTTTGTGATAAGAGGCGTTTAAGGATAACCTGACTTAAGGGTAAGTGTCGTCTATTAAGGAAGTAGCTCCATTAGAGGAGGAACACTCTAGGATAATGAATACCATGAGTGACTTATCAAGTAAGGATGTATTATCCGTTTGTTGAGCGCACTGAGGCGAAATGTTATGTGTTGTGTGTTTACAGTGCATGCATGATTTAAATATAATCAATCGCATGCTAAGACGACAATTAGTTGTGCGTGGCCCGGTAGCATGTGGGCTGCGGGATTACCATACCAGCAAAGGTGCTGAGCCCCTTGGGGGCCACCCTTTCTCTTCTTTTTCCTATTTCAGGTTCAAGGAGCTGGAAGCCGTTCGAGAGTAGGACGGGGTAGTCGTTGTACATGGGTAATCGTTTAAGTTGTATATGTACAGTAGGTGTAGTAAGACCGAAATTGTTATCGGCATCAATTTGTAAATACTCGGTACAGTTGGAAGGTATGTGTATGTTGTTGTTGTTGTTAATGGAAAGGGTCAGTAATGTGTAGTCGCTCGGGAATCTACTCCATCAGACCGGTACAATGTTTATGTAATAGCCTTGTTAGCCACGTGGGTGGTTAACGGCGTGTAACACCAACGAGTTAAGTTATGTGATGAGGTGTGTATTCCGCTGCAGATTGTTGTTATGTGTTTGTTGTTGGAGGGGTGTTACAAAAAGTGGTATCAGAGCGAAGTATCGCTCTGATGACTGAATTACCGAGCTTAGGAAGTACCGAGTTAGGATTTTAGTACTTTGGGTTAAGGGTTGAGTGATAGCGTGAGAGATACGTAGTAAGGAACTACCAGTGAATACTGGAAACCTACTATATCCTTCCCACCCTCCACAATCCCTGTTTTATAACTTGGGAAAGAGCGCCAGAGAGATGGAAGTCCACTCTTACTCGGGAATACCCGATCTGGCTGTTATTAAATACCTTTAAAGGTACGGAGAACCTGTCATACGGTAGATCCCGAAAACTGGGAATCCCGGAGACGGTTTCCATCTGAACAATGTTAACCGCATTTAATAGCGAAGAATGAAGAATTTCATGTATGAGAGAATAGAATTTCCGGCAACCTGGGTCGACATGCCGAGCAGTCGAGGATAACCAGCTTGCAACACACCGACCGTGCAACAGGCAAGAAGGGAGCAAAAAGGGGACAATTGGGGATGTACAATACAGTAAGAATAACAAAAAGGGAGCAATTAAGCTCTACAGTTATTAGAATTTCGCAGCAGAAACTAGTGAGCCAGTGATCAAGTGTTGAATGTACATGGTGAACATGAGTGAATGGCAAATTATTAACCCCTAGAAGCCTAACAGGCCAGAATCGAAACCAACTAAGAGTTTAAACAAACTCCAATGAGAATTCTTGGTTTAGGAACTAAACCGCCAATATGGTTAAGATCCTCTAATCAGAATCCATTGTGTAATGGACCGCGTGGAAGTTAAGATACTTCACGACGGCAAAACATTTTAAGCTAATGTTTAGTGATTGATTACGTGGGCGTAATCCCTTTTAAGGGGGGTAGAGCGCAAAACCACTTAGTGTATATTACCGTACAAGTGTACGTAGTGTATGTGATTTATATTGTGCATAGCACAAAATTATATTATTGTTTTGATGATTGGTGTGTGTGTTACGTAAACATACACTTCATTCATGGTTAATTGTGGCAATTGCGCACAGAAGATGCGAATACCATTGTGATAAGTGCGTGTATTGTTAACAGTGTGTGTGATAGTACAAGTGTGGGGAGTAGAGAAGCTCCGGGGGAACAAAAGCCCCGACAGTGTATAAATGTGAAGTTGTGTGTTGTATTTTGACAAAACATATGTGTATATACATACTATATAGTGATCAAGAAAGGGCATGATACTGACATAGAACCTAGTGAGAATGAGATTCCCTAGGCAACATGATTAAAGTGAATGGAGGTAATTGATGGACGGACTTCTATCCTTGGAGATGTTATGATTATGACTAGAAAGACTAAAAGATAGAAATTGGAAATGAGTGTATTACTTGATGCTTGAAAATGAAGTGGGAAGTGGAACTTGATTTGCATGCGATCAAGGGAAGCCGAACACAAATTGGGGTGGAAGGATAGTTCAACACTGATGCTGATCACATCAGGGTGGATGATTCTTGAAGCTCCCTATAGTGGTCACAAATAACCACGCTAAGAAAAGAAGCAAAGAGCATAAATTGGACTTGGAGTTGTGTTGTGTTTTCAAAAGGATTTTCAATTGGTGTTTTCAAACAATCGATTAATATTTTGAATAAAGGATTCTCTTATACTTAACCTAGTAAAGAATATTTTTGTAGTACTTGCTCACGAGCTGAGGACGCATGAGCCTTTGTCTTCGGACCGGTGACATGAGAAGTATATATGTTAAAAATTAAGTGAATGTTTTGATTCCCAAAGGAACGGGACCAGAAGGTGTCCATCGCGACTGGGTTCTGCAGGATCACAGTGTATATGTACTCAACATGGGACTCGAGCCCATGGAGAGATGGAAAAGGTATTTCTGTTTGTTATACATGCTAAGACATGTTGTGTGGTATGAGTAAGAAATATTATTTTAGACCTTGAGTCCTAATGTGTTAGTTTCGAAAGTGTTATGTTATTCAGACCTATGAGTCTAACTGTTGTATTGTTACCCAGACCTGAGAGTCTAAGGGTTGTTATGTATGTGTAAGTGTTGTTAAGATACCCGGACCATTGAGTCCGAGGTTATCATGTGAATATGTTATGTTATGTGTGGATGTGAATGTGTTGCCCGGACCATTAAGTCCGAGGTTGTGATGTAAAGTGTGTTTTGTTATAGAAGTTTATTTCTGTAAGTAATCCCCGTATTCTAATCTAATGATGTGTGGGAAGTGTGAACTTCGAGGACGAAGTTCTTTTAAGGGGGGTAGATTGAAATACCCCAAACCTTGATATGTGGTTTAAATATTAAACTATGGTATGTAAAGGCTAAAAAGTGCCTTAGAGACATCAATGAACAATTTAAACCATGGTAAAACACAATAAAACACTAAGACACAGTTTGAGCAAAAACATGCTCTAAGCTATGAGTGAACTTGGTTAGGACCCAAAGAGCCTACCAAGACTAAATAATATTCAATTGTGATTTAATAAGGCTAATTAAGTCCTTAGGAAACTTTGGCAGACAGTTAAACCAAACAAAACACAAGGAAATACCTTAAAGTCAATAAGAGCAAAATGTGCTCTAAGCTTGGAATAAATTGGTATAAGACCTAATGGTCATACCTATACCTTATAAATATGTTAATGAACATATTAAATCAATTACCAAAGAAAACCAAGCTTGAAAACAAGTTAAAACACAAAATGTGCTTTAAGGAGTCTTAAAGCACGTTTTTGAAAAATTGTCTTGTAAATGAGTTTTGAATGGCTAAATGTCCATCATTACTCTTTGATTAATATGTGTACTATATAGTATCACATTTGGGTGGCTATATTAATGGGAAATCAAAAATTTCACTTCTATGTGCCTTAGTTTGTGAATAGTAACTTTTATAAGCTAGTTTGTAACATATAATGTTATAAGTAATTAAATTGGTCAATAAAGACTATATTACCCTTCTAACTAAATGGTGGCCGGTTTTTGTAGTAGTGAGTCACCAAGTTGTAAAAAAAAATCAAATAAGTAAAGTAAAACTTAAAGTAAAGTACTATTTTGCTTTATAACATAAATATCTCCAAAAGCAAACCCATCTTCTCATTTCCTTCTCCTCTTTCATTTCACACGGTTTCTTCACCTTCTCCTTTCCTCCATTTACGATTTGCAACGGCCCTCTCTTCTCCATCTTCATTTCCTTGCCAAATCCAACTCCATGCTCCAAATCAAATTCTAAGACCATATTTGTCTTAGTTAGGTCAAGCTCTACACTTCTACCTTTTCAAATCTTCAAGAGCTCAATTTGGTGCCATGGAGAATCACCATTGATGGAGCTTGAGCTTGTGTTTCTACACATTATTACTCTCCTTTGCTTCTAGGTAAGGAATCTCAAAGAAAAATCAAGTTTCCTCTCCTTTTAGTACATGACCGAAAATTCACCTCACCATGGTGTCTTTACCTTGCTTGTTTTAGCTTCATTTGAATCTTCCAAGGGCTAGGAGGAGTCCTCTCTTGATACTTGTTCAAGTCCTCTTCCAATTCCAAGGTAAAACAATTACCTTAATGTGTTAAAACAATATGTGTAACTAGGGTTTACAATGAGATGAAGCATAATGCTTGAATACTCATTCTATTATTTGTACATTGTTTAGAAGTTGACAAACAACCAAACACCCCACCGGTTTTACAAGGAAACAAGAAAGAAGTTGAAGAAAAGAGGTAAACAAACTATCTCAATGTAGTTTAAATGCCTTAGGAAAATGAGCTTGATTTGCTTAATAAATACCTAAGGAGCCAATGGTGAATGAGCTAGTAAAATGCTCTCAAGGAGTTATTAAGGGCATATGTATTGTTGGGTGTATTTGCAGGTCAAAGGCATTACTTATGTGGGAAATTCAGTGTTTAAGGTTTATGCAATTTAAGGGCCTAAGAGCCATGTATTTAAGGGCCTAAGTGCCAAGCAATTTAAGTTATGCATATATTGTGATGTAGTGCTTAATGTGTGAAGTGGTGTGTGTAAAAATGTTCTTGATGGATTTTAGGTGTTCTTGCATGAAATAAGGTAAAAACCTAAGTGTTTGGATGTGAGTATATACAAGAGAAGCTATGGCCAATTTGGGAAATGTGTGAAAAGTTCTAAGTGTTTTAAGAAAGTTTTGGTGAACTTGGATGTGTTAAAGGTGAATAAAGGTTTACTTGAGAAGGAAAACATGTGTTATGGTGATTTAGAGTGATGCAAGGATTTAGGTATTATCCTGGAAGTTCTAGGAATTCAATGTGTGTTTTTGAGAGTGTATTGAAAGGTCTTGAAGAAGTTTGTTTAAGGTTTAGGAATGTTGATGTACAAGGAAGAAATGATGTTTAGGTGAGGTTTTGAGAAAAGAATTCAAGAAGTTGTAAAAAGGAGATTTAGTTAGTACGAAAAGAAGTTTGAATGATGATGTTTGTGTGGAAGATATGTCTTGGTATAATGGTTAGAATTGGCATGAATCATCACTAAGGGACTTAAGGAGTATAAACTATAAGAGTTGGAGGCTTTGGAGGAATTTGGCTAAGTGTTTAAAGGTATAGAAGTTGAGCATTTTGCCGTGTCCGAACTTCCGTCCGGACATGGAAGTTCGGACAGGCTCTGTTGGGCAAGGAAAATTTCACTCTCGAACTGTGTCCGAACTTGGGAAGTCCGGACACAAGTTCGGACGTCACTATTTCAATCTAGGAATTTCTCTCGAACTGTGTCCGAACTTGGTAAGTCCGGACACAAGTTCGGACGTGTGTATGGGTTGCAGTCTAAGGCCACGGCTTGCGTCCGAACTTGGAAGTTCGGACACAAGTTCGGACAGGCCACTGTATGGACCAAAATTGTTGTTTTAAGGTATAGAAATGATGTGTAATGGTGGGGATTGATAGGTAATGATGTTATAAGGTAGTTAAGGACATGGTAAGTGAGTTTTAATGGTAACTAAGTGGGTGAAAAGTTGTATCAAAATGTAAAAGTGAAACAAGTTAAAATATAAAGTTATGTAACTAAGTTAACGGGGAAAGTTAAGCATTAGTCATTAAATAATCAAGCAAACCCCGATGTTAATAAAAACACATGTGATGTTAACAGTTGTTCGAGAATTGCTCGAGGAACATAAGTGGACGAGGTAAAGTGGACTCCGGTGACAGGTATGGTTTTCTTGCAACCTGTGTCCTACCGGATTACACCGGCTTGCATGCCAATGTGTTTTTCTGTATTTTTGCCATGTTGTAAGATAAAACATGTAATGAGTTTACAGTAATTCATTTATGTGGCGTGTACAACTCCGATACCATTTAACCTCAGAAGTGTTAACCTTAGTTAACTGAGTCTAGGATCACATGAGAGTTCGGTATTTGGAGTAAACGACCCGAACCATGGGACGTACTAACCACGGCTATGCGTGTGTTAATTGTGTGATATGTGTATGTGAATGTAGGGATCTCCCTTGTGTGTTTAACCCAGTTGTAATATTGTATGGTGTGTAGTTATGATAGACTCCATAGTGGGGTTCTAACTAATATCTAAAGTAAGTATGTACTAACAGTGGTGAGGAATCCGGTTTGGCCGGTTGCGCGTTGTTTTGGAGAGGGTATCCTTCTTAGCTTTACCCTTCTCTTTGTTATGGTTGTTTCCCTCACGGGTTATGATCTCCCATTAGCTTACTCCAAAGCTTAGCTATCCTGACTTATGATTGGTTTAGGGGGAACATGTGTTTGCGTGGTGTGTTCGGGCCTCCAAACCCGAACCGCCTTAACTTAAGTTACTCGTCCAACTATTAGGACGGTAATGAGTGTTGTTGTTATTGTATAACGAGCTTATCATGAGACTGGCAACATTCTCTAGGCTCACCAGTGTATAAACAATGTTTGGGTCGGTTCCTAAGAGAACCATTCCCGTTATGTTATGTATTTTTGTTGAGATGCAATATCTATTGCGGTGTTATGTTGTGCACGTTGAAACGTGCAAAGTGTTGTTGTGTGATGTTATGTAGTGTATGATATATGTTGTAAAATGTGGAGTATGTGGATCATGGAAATGAATCCCAGTTTGTGATAAGAGGCGTTTAAGGATAACCCGACTTAAGGGTAAGTGTCGTCTATTAAGGAAGTAGCTCCATTAGAGGAGGAACACTCTAGGGATAATGAATACCATGAGTGACTTATCAAGTAAGGATGTATTATCCGTTTGTTGAGCGCACTGAGGCGAAATGTTATGTGTTGTGTGTTTACAGTTGCATGCATGATTTAAATATAATCAATCGCATGCTAAGACGACAATTAGTTGTGCGTGGCCCGGTAGCATGTGGGCTGCGGGATTACCATACCAGCAAAGGTGCTGAGCCCCTTGGGGGCCACCCTTTCTTTTTTCCTATTTCAGGTTCAAGGAGCTGGAAGCCGTTCGAGAGTAGGACGGGGTAGTCGTTGTACATGGGTAATCGTTTAAGTTGTATATGTACAGTAGGTGTAGTAAGACCGAAATTGTTATCGGCATCAATTTGTAAATACTCGGTACAGTTGGAAGGTATGTGTATGTTGTTGTTGTTGTTAATGGAAAGGGTCAGTAATGTGTAGTCGCTCGGGAATCTACTCCATCAGACCGGTACAATGTTTATGTAATAGCCTTGTTAGCCACGTGGGTGGTTAACGGCGTGTAACACCAACGAGTTAAGTTATGTGATGAGGTGTGTATTCCGCTGCAGATTGTTGTTATGTGTTTGTTGTTGGATGGGGTGTTACAGGATTTCTTTTATTAAACCTTTAATAATACTATTAAGTATTAAATTATTATATGGAATTATGAGTATTAAATTAGTACAAGGAATTATGAATATTAAATTATTGTATGGAATTATGAGTAGTAATATTATATGGAATTATGGAAATTAATTTAGGGGATTCCTCCTATTTAACTCTAAGGAATACAATTTAATATTTAATTATTATATATTATTATATAGTATTATGAATTTAATAATAAGATTTATAAGTCAATAAATCTTGGGAAAATTTCTAAACACTCCAAGTATACTATAAAGATTTTAGAAAGAGTTGGAACATTGTTTTGAAACATAAAAGTCAAAATAAAATTATAGAAACCTTAGGGCATCCACAATGGTGTGGATTCCACCCACATTTGTCAGTAAGAAATTAAAAAAAGAGCTGTAGTGGTGTGGAATCCACGCCCTTTCTCTTTCATCGTTCCTTATTTAAGGAACGTACGGAAAATAAAAGCGATTGGTTGATATCCTGTATAATCTGACATGCTCAATAAAAAAACATTACTTATTTCCAAAAAAAAGTTTTACGATCTCAGTTTCCTTTCTACTCTCAACCACATCTCATTTAATATTAATACATTAAACAAACTAATTAAAACCCAACTAAAATAATAGGAGGAGTGAGAAGGTTAAGGAACTCTCTTATTGTAGACATGAATACATGAATGGAGTTGCTTAGCTAATTAAAAAATATTTTCTGATGACATGGCACATAGGAATCTGTTAAGAACCTCATCACCATTGTGGATGCCCTTAAAGCTTATTAAGCCTTGTTAGGGTTGACTTTTTGAGAATGGTCAAACTAGCACATGAAACCTATACCAATAAATAGGTTATGGAAAACCATGAAGATCGATAAAAAGAATGTCAAAAACGGATCATCGTAGTGAAAGTTATGCTAGATTGAAGTTTAGAGTCAAAACTTTGAGATCTGCCACGTGTCAGTCAATCACAGGCCGCCCAACACTTAGTCGATTTTCTCCTTGTTTTTCGCCAACAGAAATCAGTTTGTTGCCCTATCTTGTGACCTTCATAACTTTCTTATCCTTTGGAATTTTTTAGTGCCGTCTTCTTTGTTGTCGTCTCCTACATTTCCTCTAAACAATCATAACTCATACAAACCCTAACTCATTCTGAATCAACCGGAAAATCGAGTCAAAGTAGCCACCCTGCAAAAACCGAAACTGCAATTCCAGTTTTCTCTTCGAATCAGGTAACTTTTATCAGCCATAACTTCTTCGTTTCTCATCCAAATTCCATGTTATTTAGCTCGTTTTGAAGAGCTCTAATTCCTCTAAAACCTTCATGTTTATGGCCTAAGCCAATTCTCAACCGATTGGAAGGAAAAAGTGTCTAAAGTCTCGGTTTCACCATCACATAAAATCACAGTTTTCTTTCCAGAAAACGCAAGGTAAACTCGCAACTTCTAGCTTCGATTTCTTTCTATGTGTTGCGAGTTAGGATTAGTTCTTGTTATCAATATGTAGAGGTAAGTTTGCTCTTTCGATTAAGCCCTTACAAATAGCCTAACTCGATCTGTGCTGCAAGTTATAGATCCTCAAAGTTGGCCTAGTGAACTGCTCAAAGTTCGAATTTTTCCAGATTTTCGAATTCGATTTCACACAATTCGCACAACTCCGGTAAGTTTCCGATCAATTGCTCCATTATTGTCATTCGAAATCAAGTTACCGGTCTAACCCATGTCTCAATTTAGTCAATTACGTGTTAGATTAGGAGAATTTGTTAGATTTGTTCTCGAATTGAATCCTGTACCCGATATGAACCCTAACATTCGAATTGAATTCGAATTCCATCGAATACTGCATTATAATTGGGGAAACCGGTATCATTAGAACCGAAATTTGATTTCGAAACTATAGAAACAAGAATCACTTGATTTCTTTCTGTGGATTAGGAGAATATCGAGATTTAGTACTCGACTGGGTTTCTGGGTTCGCTGAAGAACTGGGAGTACAGGGGCCGTCCGATCTCGTTTTAAAAGATTGGACGGCCGAGATTAGATCGGGTTAATTAAGATTTGTTATAAGTTTATTAAATTTCAGAATTTGGCTCTAACTTGTTGATTTTAGTTAATGGCCTTCCCGAAAGTATTTTGACTTGAAATTTTAACCATAGATTCCTTATTTAATCTAGTTTATTTTGATGTAAATTATTATGGTTTTGGTGTTTTTAAACATAAGTTATGATTTTTGCAAGTTACGGGTTTTCTGGAATTATTTGGATAAATTAAAAATATATTTTTATGAAATTAAAATTTTATAATATGTCTAAAATGTTATAGTTACTGTATATTAAATTTGGGAATTTTTGGGCAATGGTAAAAAGTTTTAAAAATTGTGTTTATGAGTTTTTCATAAGAATAACTTATAATATATGGTTCTTAATGTAACCAAAAATTAAAGTATGGTTTGTTAATAAACTTTTTAAGTTGGGAAAAATATGGAACACTAAATTAACATTTTATAACAGTAAGTTTATAAATGTTTGGGTATTAGTTTTTATGAGAAGTGAAATTATTTACATATATGTATATATATACTTATATGGTAGATTTAAAAATAGGAACTTATGTTAAAACAAGGAATTTAATTATTTTTATGTTTTATTTATTATATAATATGGTAGTTAATATACTGAATTGAAACTAAGGAAAATTCTTTATTTTATAAACCATATTTCGGATGTAGATATGTGTAAAAGTTAATATAAATAATTAAATGCAATAAAACTACATAAAGAATGTCTTGAATAAATCCTAGTATACATATACGATAAATAAATAAATAAATAAAAGACATAAAATACCTTATAGCAAATAGAATATGAAGGAATTAATAAGTTAAACTAAACCTATACATAATACTATTAAAATAATATATGAGGTAGTACTGAATTGTGGTTATGAAATTGAGCTTAAAGAGTTATCTTGGATTTCTAAGATTTATATAAACCATATTAAAATACATGTGTAATATTATTTGTCAAAGACCATAATGTAAATCTATAATTTGGTTAGGTAATTAATAAGTAGGGACTTAGGAATATTTGTAATTAGATTTTACACAAATAGAACTTACTATAATTAATGAATAAATGTAATACTTTTACATCTAAATGTTCTTAATATTAAACAATAATAAAATAAATAAAATACTTTTACATCTAAATGTGAGGTGGATTGGTAAGTCTAGATTTAATCATTTCTTAACATTTATGGTATTGGAATATAACTTAATGTTTTAAGATAAAATCATTAAAAGGATTCTGATATAAAACTATATTAAACTATGATTTGGAAATTTATCTAAATAATAATCCTTAAGTTTCTTGGCATTAGATAAGACATATGAAATACATTTATAACATTTATTACCAATACTTAGGATGTGAGTTTACAATTAAGTGAGGTATTTAGTAGTTAGAATTTAGAAGGTTTATAAATAAGAATTTGATACTTAAAACCTTTGAACCTTTTATTAGATAAAACTAGGTTACATAAGATATTATATTGATATACTTTACGGTAATGGGAAATAATGATAGGTTATTTGAATATAAAATATGAGAATTTCATATTATTAACAATTTCGCTTACGAACCAGAATTTAATTCTTTGATAAATTCTACTCTATGTAGATATATTGTGCATCCTAAATACACTAAAGGAAATTAATGTATTACGTTATTCCTTTGAAACCTTAGGTTTTGTAAAACAATTTAAAACGTATTTAAGGCTTAAGTTTATTGAAGTTTAGTACAAAAGGGTTATACATAGTCTATAGAGTGTATGTGTAAAAATAAAACATTTAGGAGATTAAAGGTAAGTAAGGATACATAAAAGGTTATATTTAAACACCTTATTATATAGGTAATAATTAAGCAAATAATGTACCTTGTGAATACAAAATGTAAGAGTTCGATAAGTCTAAGTTAACTATAATATAGTTGTTTCAATATGAGAGGTAATTCAACATCTTATGACAAGATTATTAGACGGTTATAATAGGAAGTCATTCTGAACTAAGGATATGATAATTGAGTTTAGTGCCTCAATTAAGATAATAAATTGTATCTACAACATTATGAGTCTGATATACAAGATGTAGATCTTAATTAAGTTAAGGGAAAGACTTAATCATAATGGGTTATCTAGTAGATATTGTTTAAATACATAATCTTTACATTGTGAGATAATAGTATAGTATTCTGAGATGAGTCCATCATAGGTCATAATACAATGTTTATTCTAAATTAAGAATAAAGGTATTGAGCTTAAGATTATTATTGAATTCTTAGATTTAATTATATAATATAAACACATTTATGATATAAAGGTCTCAAAAGTCTTGAATGTGAGGATTGTGGTTAAATATGAATAAAGTGGATAGGAGTGGTCAGTTAGCAGGTGTTAATAAAATACATTCCTTGATCCTACAACCTTGGACTATACAACCTTCTAAAATGAGTCAAAGGTTATACATAACTTTTAAGCGAGGGCTTATAAGATAATTGAGATTTGGAAATAAGAGAGAGGAATTTATTTAAGTTTTACTTAGGGTACAGGTTATTGATAGTAAGTTATCTTCAATGTTCCTCAGAGAATTGTTGAATGTTTGCACGAGTTTACTAGAACTGCTACAGCGTTGACCAGGTACGATTTCTCGTACTCCGATATTTTTGCTGATTGACTTGTGGAATGTTTTGGAAAACGCTAACTGACTTAAAGAGGAATTTCTAAAAAGGAAATGGTTCTGTGACTAACTCAGCTTGTGTGACTAACTGAGCCTTGAATGCGAAACTCACTTGGGTATTGGTTCCTTCTATTTGGTGCCCCGTTAGACATTGGCTGCTTAGGGTTTACGCTTCTGCACTCTGTAGGACTGAGTGTTTTGGTATTGCTCTGGGTAGTTAGTGATCTAGTGGGAATTTGGAAAAAGGTCAATCTTGGAAATTCTTCTTTTGACTCTGGATATCGTTTCATCCATGAACTGGCTCTTGAGGTTTCGACGTGCGCGCGTCTTCAATGGTAACAGTGAGGGGCTGTATATCCCCTGTCTCAAAAAGGGACGTGATAGACAGTGAGGGGCTGTATATCCCCTGTCCCAAAAAGGGACGTGATAGACAGTGAGGGGCTGTATATCCCCCGTCCTTAGTGGACGTAGTTGACAGAGAGGGGCTGTATATCCCCTGTCCTTAGTGGACGTAGTTAACAGAGAGGGGCTGTATATCCCCTGTCCTAAAAGGACGTACTTGGCGTTGGGGTTTATTCTACTCTTGGGTTTTTGGATTCTTCGTTATCTATCAATCATTCCTAGTCCTGGTGACTACTTGGTCTTTCTACTCCTAACTGGAACTTAATCTAACTAAGGCTTTGGACACTCACTAACTTATGGTGTGGTTTATTCTAACTGACTAACTTTACCTTTCTATTATTTATCTTTATCCTTAACTTGTTATCTTTGATTTGGTGATTTTAAAGTGCCTTGTTTCCCTGTTTTACTTTCAAGAGTTTGATCTCAAGTTACTGTTTATTTGAAGAGTTATGTTTTAAAGATTGTTTTGGAGAATTGTACCAGTTCCATTCCAGGGAACTGACTCACCCCTCCCGGGGTGGGCTGCTTGGTTTCATCTTGCAGGTATTAATTGTTTATACAGGTGGCCACGAAGAGCATGAGTGATTGGGATGAGAATTAGGAATTGTGGAGAGTTATTCTATTTTACTAGTAGTTATGTTTATATTGTTTTTCTCGAGTTCAGACCGTAGCTTTTGTAATTTTATAAGTTGTAATTGGTGAGGTTTGGTGCCGGGTGTTTGGAACCCGATGGTCTATAAACGCCAGTAGAGATTTTATATTCCGCTGTATTTATTGTAAGTAGGGGTGTTACAGAAAGTGGTATCAGAGCGTAGTTACGCTCTGAACCCGAGAAATCAAGCCGAGTGAAATACTTAGATTAAAGGTGCATTTAAAACTAGGGAATTGGGGTAGAATTGGGAAGTGAGGATCCCAGTAAGGCACGACTCCTAACCCTTCTTAGATTAGTGAATGATTTCTTTATACACTTTTCTTTTATGAATGTCTGTAGAGAATGGTGTGCTGTTGTTCTGTTCGAACATTAAACTACAGTAGAAATATAGGTTGGAATATCATCTATTGAGTATGTTAAGATTTTGGTTGGGATAAATCATATACTAAGCTATTTTCAAAAGCATACTTAGGGAGAATACATGGCTAAGTGAAATACCCCAAACCTTAATATGTTAATTAATTATTTAATTATAATTTTCTAAGGCTAATTAAGTCCTTAAGATCATTGGTGAAGAAATGAAAACCAAAAAGAAAAAAAAAAGAATGCGTAAAGTCAAAAAACGTGAAAACGCGTTTTAATTATTTTAGGAGGTATATAACCTTCATTAGGGTTATAAATATATTTTTATACCCTAATTACATACTAAGAACATGTGGGAAAAATTCCGGAAGAAAACGGATCCAAATAATGCGTTAAAACGCTAACGGAGTCTAAAGCACGTTTTTCGAGAAAACCCGAAAATGTGACTTTAAACAGTCAAAGGACCCCGTAAAAATTATAGTTGACCATATAACTACAAATAAACATTAATGGGAGAATAATAACCATTAAAATTAATTAAATGAGAAAATTCCGAAAAACGGACCCGGTTAGTGAATAGTGCCAAACCGGTTAAAATAACAAGCGTTTTCTGTCAAAAACCGAAAAACGCTCCAGCTTAATAATGTAGTAGGGGCCAGTTTTTAATAGCCTCTCAGACACTCACACACTAATAAATAAAGAAAGAAAGAAAAGAAAAGTAAAAGCAAAAAGGGAATAGTAAATAAAGACTTTACTTATTTCCTCACCTTTTCTCCTTATTCTTTCACGGTTCCCAGCCCTCTCTGCGCATCTCCTTCCTCCTCTGGAAACTCATGGCCGATTTGAAGAAATACAAGCAGCCTCCATCTTCTTTCTCCTCTATCTTGCTCATTTCTTCATCAAATCACACAAAAATTGTACCGCTAGATTCCTCTCGGTGAGAGCTTCGATTTCCACCCCTCAAAGTCTTGATTCCTTCATCTTCACTTCCATGGGTGTTGGAGCTTTTGAAGCTAGAAGAGTTGATTCGAACCCTCCTTCACCTCCTTGATGCCTTAAGGTAACAATAAGTAAGAGTTTAAGCCATTTCAAGCTTGTTCTTACAATTTGTGAGATTTTTCCCTCACGTTGAAAAATTCCTCTCATTTCAGCCGAACCCTCATGTTTTTGTGGGGTGTTGGAAACTCCTCCAATTGATTGCCAAGCTACCCATTTGGTTATTCTAAGGTAAAATCTAAACTAAACCTTGAAAACTAGCTCCTTAAATATTAGGTTGTGTGGGAAAAATTGAAATTGATTTGTTATATGTGTGTGATGGGATGTGGTTGTAGCTAGCAATCCATAATCCTTGTGTGGTGTGGAAAACAAGAGGAGAAAGAGGGAACAAGAGAAAGAGGAAGAAGAAGAGTGAAAACTGAAAGTAAACGAGGTAAGGAGCTTACCTTGCGTTGGTTTTATTACCTTGTGAAACTTATGTGGGGGTTGTATAAATAACCTTGAGCTTGTGTAGTCATGGTACTACAATATTGTTAGTTGAAAGAGAATGTTTTAATGTGGTTTAAGTGTGCAAAGAAACCTAGAAACTAAGCTAGTCATATGTGTGAACCATGGGAATTTGATGTGTTGGTTAATGCCTAAACCGAACAGGTGTGAGAAGTGTTTGGAGCTATTTTGGTCTGGTGAAATGCTTAGGAAAGCAAGAAGTTGCTGTCAAAATTTGCCTAGAAATGGATAGGTTTGGGTTTTTGTTATAAGGAAGAAACAAGGAGTGAATGTGGATTTTTAGAGATGCATTGTCTAGGAATGAATTGGTATGGCCATTGAGTGATTTGGTAAGTTTGATGAGAGGTAGAAACTATCAAAAGGGAATAGAAATGCACAAGTGTGCAAAATGCAAAAATATGAAAAGTGAGTTTGGTGAATTTGAACTAGAATTGGGTGGTGAATTGGACCAACGTTTTGGGAATGTTTAAGGAATGTTTTGAGGTGTTTAATTATGTAGAAAACTTATGGAAAGTTTATGGAATGATTAGGTGTGGATTAAGGTTGGTTTAGGGGTTGAAAAATGGACTTTTATCAGCTTTTTAGCAGGGTCCGGGACCTAGCCCTTGTATAAGGTCCCGGACCAAGCTTAAAAATACGCCGAGAATCGAGTTTACAGGTGGTCCGGGACCTAGGTCCAGGACTAAGTCCCAGACCAATGCTTAAAATGGGCCGAGAGTGAGTTATAGGGGTGGTCCGGCACCTTGGGTCCGGACAAAGTCCCGGACCAGTACAGGAATGGCGTATAATGTGTTTTTAAATGTTCTAAAGGTGGGGGATTGATGGGTAATGGTTTTGGATGTTGATAAGGACTTGTTTGGTGACTTTTAAAGGTCCTAAGAAGTATAAACAAGTGTTGGAAATGATTGAGAAAGTTGTGAGTTTAAGTACACAAAGTTAAACCGAAATAACGGGATAACAGGGTAAGTACGGGAGTAACAATTATGTACCTACCGTAACAACTTAATATTAATTGTACCATTTGACATGTAAATAGTGGTTTAAGAGTATGACGTGAAGAACAAGTGCGAACCGAGGAACGTGAGAACATCGGTAAAGTAATTCCCTACGGTGACAGGTATGGTTTTCTTGCAACCTGTGTCCTACCGGATTACACCGGCTTGTATGCCAATGTGTTTTTCTGTGTGTTTGCCACCTTGCAAGATAAAGCGTGAAATGAGTTTACAGTAATTCATTATTGTGGCGTAATTAAATCTGATACCGCTTAACCTTAGTTATGTGTTAAATAATAGTTAACCGACTTTAGGTTCACATAAGAGATCGGTATTCAGAATAAACGTCCCAACCCATGGGAACGTTCTAACTACGGCTATCCATGCGTTAGTGTATGTTGTTATTATGAGTGATGTATGTGACTTGTTGGATATGTTGTTGTTGTTGTTATTGGATACAGTTATTCATGTTTGTTAAAAAGGGATATTACTCCCCATATGTGTCTAACCGAGTAGTAACACTATGTGATGTATGTATGTGGTAAGTTCCATAAGGGAACCTCTAACTAATAAGTATATGTTATGTATGGAGAGGAATCCGGTCATTCCGGTCGCGCGTGTTGTTTGGGAGTTAATACATATATGAGAATTAACTCCCATCCTGTTATGTTAGGGTTGTTTTCCTTCATTGGATTTCGACCTCCCACTAGCTTAGCCAAAGCTTACCTACCCGACCTCCACATCGGGCTAGGAGGGAAATTATGTATAATGTTGGTAGGGTGTCGAAGCTTAAGTTCGCTTCGACTCCCTCTTTGTTATGTTACGGTTGTTCTTCCTCCTTGAATTACAACCACCCACAAGCTTAACCAAGGCTTACCTACCTCATCACTATTGGAGCTAGGGGGAAATTGTGTGTTGTGTACGGTCCTATATGAGGCCGCCACTCAAGTAAAGAAAATGTATGTATGTTGTGCTCGGGCTTATATCACCCCGGCACTCCCTAAGTGAAGTTCATGTACCCTAAGAAGAGTGAAATTAAGTTGTGTATGTTATAAAGTGAAGTGTGTGTTATGTTGAGTGTGCTAACCTTGTGTCTGTATTCTATTAATGAATGTTTGCTTATAAGCATGATATGTGTGTGAGTTTGTGCATGTTTGAAATAAATCAACCGCATGCTAAGACGACAAATAGTTGTGCGTGGCCCGGTAGCATGCGGGCTGCGGGATTACCATACCAGCAAAGGTGTTGACCCCCTTTGGGGGCTCCCATACTTTTCAGGTACAAGGAACTAGGAGCCGTTCGAGAGTAGGACAGGGTAGTTGATTGTATGTGGGTAGTCATGAAAATTGTGGATGTGTTGTAGGTGTAGTAAGACCGAAATTGTATCGGCGTTAGTTGGTAATTACTCGGTACAGTTGTAATGTAAGTGTATAATGAATGTTGAACATGGAACGGGATTAATGTGTAGTTGCTCGGGAGTTTAGTCCATCAGACCGGTACGATGTATGTATGTTAGCCTTGTTAGTCACGTGGGTGGCAAACGGCGTGTAACACCAAGGAGTTAAGTTATGTTGTGAGTTATGATTTTCGCTGCAAGTGTTGTTAAATGTGTTGTTTGTAGTTGGGGTGTTACAAAAAGTGGTATCAGAGCGAAGTATCGCTCTGATGACTGAATTACCGAGCTTAGGAAGTACCGAGTTAGGATTTTAGTACATATGGGTTAAGGGATGAGTGATAGCGTGAGAAGTACGCTAGTTAGGAAATACCAGTGTGTACTGGATACCTACGATATCCATCCCGCCCTCCACAAACCCTATTTTATAACTCGGAAAGAACGCCAGAGAGATGAAAGTCCTCTCTTACTCGGGGATACCCGATCTGGCTGTTATTAAGTGTCCTTATAAGTACGGAGAACCTGGCACACGGTAGATCCTGAAAAGTGTGAATCCCGAAGACGGTCTCCATTTTAACAATGTCTGCCGCATGAGGTAGCGAAAGGTAAAGGATCTTAAGCGTAAGAAAATAGAATTTCCGGCAACCTGGGTCGACATGCGGAGCAGTCGAGGACAACCAGCTTGCAACACACCAACTGTGCAATAGGCAAGAAGTGAAGTAATGAAACTTGAGATGAGTGTCTACGGGACTACAATGTTAACTAATACACCAACGGTATACCAACCGGATTAAGGAACTACAACGTTGTGCGAGGAGGATACGATACTAAGTAAAAAGGGGTCTCCCAGAAGGGGAAACACCCTAGTTAATGGTTATCACGTGAAGACAGTGAGAAGTAACCAGAAGATTTATTGTTAAGACTGTAAGATCAAGCAAGGGCCAGCAAGGCCACTAATGTTAGAGCGGGTGAAAGCAATACCGAACCGATGTGTATTGAACCAGTAGCCAGTTAGCATGGCGCACTTGCCAAGGCAAGTGCTGCTATAACAAGGCTGTACAGAAAATTTTAACAACTACCGGTACTTAGTAAAGTATCATGAAGTTAAGTGAGATTATCATAATTGTGGAAGGGCTTATCAGCCTGACCTCTGTAATTGAAAATACACCAGTCAGCAGGAAGCTAGACTTGGTTAAGGCAAGAAGACGTTGTGAACCCAAGAGAATTTTCCTTTCAACTTAAATTCAATTTCAAAACCTTTTCAAAACCAAATTTTCTTCCAAACCCATTTTATTTCCAACCTTCTTTCGAACCAAACCAAAGGACCTACACTGGCCTCAGTGCCACATGGTGGGTAAGTTGTGCTCAGTTACTTTTAGAACAACCGGATAGAACCAGTAAACCCAAGGGTAGCAGCCCGAGGGATGGATGGAGATCATAATAATACAACAGTGGATATATTCCCCTTGATTAAGTTCGGGAAGCACAGAATGCATATTATCATAGGATAATATAAGAGGAGTTAACAACAGAATACTTCACCTAGGCGTGCGACGGACACTACGAGTGTACCAACAGTAATGTGGGACGACTGCACTCCGGTAGGAGCTTGTGGGCCTGACAAACCTTCTTATGGGGTAGTCGGGCAAGTAGCAATGTATCAGTAGGGTACCCCACGTATGTATACGAGTGGAGTCTGGAACACGGGAAGTAGTCAACTCCATACTACGGTCTGAAGTAAAAGTCAAGCAAGTGAATGGATTGCCAAGAATGGTGGAAGTAAAGGAACTCAGTCAAGTTAAGAGGACTAAAGGGATTAGTGAGTTATTTCGAGGAAATGTTTAAGAATCTAGAAGTGTGAAGTGCACTGACTAGTAATTAAAGACATCGCACATGTCTTAAGAATCCTGAAGGATGAAGGTAATAGCTGGAGTAAGTACCCAGCCTAAATATGGTGAGGCAGATGCCTACTATGGACACATCAATGTGCAATGATCGGGAAAGACATTTTACCCCAGCCAAAAATGCAAGGAGATGTAGTTAATTAAACGTACTCATAGGTGTAAGCCAGATGGAATCGCATAACCTAGTAACACCCAGGAACTATCCTTAAAAGGGTGTTTGGATCAATAATGGTTGAGCGAGATAATGTGACAGGAACGCAAGGGTTGAAACTAACACCCAGTTTGAGCATAAGTCGTCAGGACGAAGTCTGACATCCTTGAAGGGGCATACCATGAAAAGAACAACGACCTTGTCATGGAGCTCAATGCAACCTATAAGCCATGTAATATTATATGGAGAAGTGAATGTGTGTGGATAGCCTACAACGAGCAGAACTCGAGGCAATAAGGCCTATGAGCCACAAGTAGAATGTGTTAAGTAAATGTTATTAATTACGAAAGTTTATGTTATACAAGTAAATAAAGCGGATAACGAACCACTGCTTCAAGAGTGGGGATACCTCTTGATACCGCAACAGCGGTAGTTATGTGCGCTAAATTCAGAGAAGGTGTTAGGAGTTGACCATGTTGTTACTACGAAAAGAAGTATTCGTACCAGTTGTGCAGACCGCAAAAGTAATAAGTCTAATAGCAACCACCATAGGTGTGTGATGCTAAATGTGTGATGAACAACGCTCAAGGAGCATAAAGACTCGAAGAATAGAGTATTCAGCAATCAGCCTGGCAAAACACAGTGTAATGGCGGAAGCTAATATAATAGCGCATGCAGTGTAAGTTAATGTTATACAATGAGTGAAAGCACGGACCGCAGTAAGCGACCGTTGTATAAGTATTGCCAAGTAATAAGATGGCAAATAAGAAACTGGTGGAGATACAAGATAAGTGTGGATAAACAGACTGGGCAATAAGCCAGTAGTCGCTACTAGGTGATAAGGAACACAACATGAATTCCTATTGCTACCTCATAAGAGATTTACTGTCAAGGGTTTACGCCTCTGCACTCTGTATGACTGAGTGTTTTGGTATTACTCTTGTGCGGTAATGATCAAATGAGACAGCTAGGAAGTTTGGGAAATGTTAAATGTGATAGAAGAACAAGACTTATGGTGTGATAAAACCGATGCATGAGAGAAGCACGGTCGTACCAATCAAAGAGTACTTGATTGGCATAAGTGACTACAGTAACACGATTATTAAATACCGGTATGGAATATACCTCAAGTGTTGGAAATAACCGACAGAGTACTACACAATAGGTAGTAGCTCAAACTCAACCGACAATAAGTCGGAAGAAATCAAGTAAGTCATTGTGGAATACAGTAAATTATCATGGAGGTGGATAGTAAGTCTGTAACTCACCGAATTCGCTCACGGTAAGAAATACCACGCGTCGGTTGAGAAACCGTTATTACCAAGATAAAGGTGATAATCGGGGATGCATAATACAGTAAGGATAATGTATGGAGCAAACTAAGCTCTAAATTATCAAGAGTTGCGCAGCAGAAACTGGTGAACCAGTGAGTCAAACGATGAATCTGAATAGTGAACATGAGTGAATGACAAACTAATGATGCCTAAAAGCCTCACAGGCCAGGATCGAAACCAGTTAAGAGTTAAAATAAACTCTAATGAGAATTCTTGGTTAGGGACTAAACCGCCAATATGGCTAAGATCCTCAAACCAGAACACATTGTGTAATAAACCGCGTGGAGATAAACACTTCACGACGGTAGAATGTTCTAAACCAGTGATTAACTGATTGATTACGTGGGCGTAATCCCTTTTAAGGGGGGTAGAGCGCAGAACCACTTAGTGTCTTTTACCGTACAAGTGTACGTGAACTATGATGTGCATAGCACAAAATGATTTGTTTTGATGATTGGTGTGTGTGTTACATAAAAATACACATTCATTCATGGTTAATTGTGGTAATTACGCACGGAAGATGCGAATACCCTTGCGATAAGTGTGTTTATTGTGTCAACAAATATGTGTGAAAGTACAAGTATAAGGGAGTAGAAAAACTCCCGGGGAACTAAAACCCCGACTATGTATGTTCAAATAATACTAAATGTAAAACCGTGTATTGTATTTTGATAAAAGTATATATATTATATATATATATATATATACAATATTATGATCTATGAAGAGGTATGACACCAACGTAGAACCTAGTGAGAATTAAATTCCCTAGGTAACTTGATTTAAAATAAATCTGGACGATGATCGATGGACATAGTTTCACCCTTGGAGATGTAATGATTACGACTAGATGGATTAAAAAGATAGAAAATGGTACATGCTTGAATTAGTTCACTAGTAGAAAAATGGCCATTTTCGGCCCCTCATTTTCGGCGGTTTTTAAATTTTCGCCGAAAATAGTCAAGTAAAAGACTCATTTTCGGCGGTTCCTATATACAACCGCCGAAAATAGTCAAGTAAAAGACACATTTTCGGCGGTTGTATATAGGAACCGCCGAAAATGGTCAAGTCGAAGCCTTATTTTCGGCGGTTCCTATATACAACCGCCGAAAATGTGTCTTTTACTTGACTATTTTCGGCGGTTGTATATAGGAACCGCCGAAAATGAGTGTTTTTTCTTATACCCTAGCACCCCGACTCGACTCGATTAAGCTCTGCTGCGCCTTTCTTCCTCGACCGTGTTGTTATCGCCCTCAATCGCCCATAAATCGCCTCTCTTCTTCCTTGTCGCTGCCGCACCAGCGCCGCCGTCACTGCCACCGTCACCGCCGCCGCCTGTCGCCGCCCAGTCGCGCCCTACCCCCCGTCTCCTCCGGCGAATATCGAACGCGAACAGGTATTGGTTTCTCCAATTCAAAACTATTGAAATTTTGTTGAATTGGGTCTTTAATTGTTGTTATATGTAATTGTTGATTGATATATGTATTTTGGATTGTAATTGATTGATGGTTTTGATTGGAAATTCAATATGTGGGCAATTTTAGAAAATAAACTATACGCTCGCAAGGGTCGATTGAAATGATTTAACCAATTTCAGTGATTTTTTTTGCTATCTTACCATTGTTTATGTGAATTTTGAGAAGTAAATGACTTGGTGAATTGACGTATCAATTGTATTGTGTTTTCTTCATTTAGATATTACACAAGCTGGCACTAGTAGTCGCGTTAGCTAGCTCATCGTCGTCTTCACTCGCCACCCGCTTCCGCTTGATCCTCGTCCTTCCAAATACCGGTTAGTTTTTTTTTAACCTAAATCAATTTCAATTTCATGCATAATTTGTTGTATAATTGTTGATTACAATATAATAGTTAGTTGGAGGATTATATATATATATATATATAAACGATCGATAGAATAACCACAAAATAATGAAGTTTTTGATTATTTGTGCATTAGTAAGTGAATTGTAGGCCTCGGAGCCGAGTATATTGTGCATAAGATTGGTATTGATGTTTGATGTGTATTGATGTATTAAGGATTTCCGTTATTTCTGGTAGGACCCTTGTAAGGGTGTGGCTAGAATAGGAATGATTTGGATGAGAAATGATATGTGTGGATGAGAAAGGATATGTGTGGATGAGTAAGGAAAGTAGGTGAACTATGGCGAAATTTTAGTAGGAATGTGCATTAATTGTTTGTATATTTGTTGATTACAATATAATAGTTAGTTGAAGGATTATATCTATATATATATATTATATATATATATATATAACACGATAGAATAACCACAAAAAATGTATATGCCAGCAAGGTGTTCTGTAAATTGTTTGTGTAGTTAGTTTATTTATATTTAGTAGCTAGTTAGTTGAGTAGGTATACATATAAAAATATAACAAAAAAAATAACCAACTATATATATTTTATATATATATATATACATATATATATATATATATCAAGTAGTATATATATTATAGATGTGTATATACATATATATAATATGCATATAACCAACCAAGTAGTTTATATAAGATAGCTTATTATATATATTATACAGACTCGCCGTGTAAGAACAATATCGATATATATCCTTTTCCGAAGATAGGTTAGTTATTGTTATTTTTTATATTTAATATTTTAAATGTTAGTTAAGTTATTTTACATTATAACACTTTTTTCTAAACATTTTTTAAATTTTGACTGGTTGTTTGTAGAATGGACCGTGAATGGATGTACGGTCTGCGAGGGAATTATTTGAATCGAAAGTGGAAAATGAATTTTGCAAAGCAGCTCTCTGTCATCGAAAAGGATGAACGACACTCACATTCCCTGTCCATGTGCACAGTACGAACTTCGCAACAAATTCCCTAACCTACATGCTATCAGATTTCATCTATCACGACGTGGATTTATGCCAAACTATAAGATATGGTTTTTGCATGGCGAGTCTTTAGAAGGTAGTAGCAGGGTGCATACTTCCACCCAGCAGAACAGTGAAACAAGAAAGGTTACCGATGATAACCACATTTCCTAATAATGAGTGTGATCAGAGTGACACTGAAATCAACGATGATAGTGAAAGATTGAAGAACTGAACTCTATGCTGCAAGATGTTGAGGATAATTTCACAGACAAGCCCGATGAATATCAAAGATTAGTTGACGCATCACGGTCCCCTTTGTTCCCCGGATGCACCAATTTTCAAAATGACATCCGTGCTACACTTGTTCAATATGAAAGCAAGATTCGGCTGGAGTGATAAGAGTTTTACGGCAATACTAGAACTATTCCACGACATGCTTCCAGATGATAACAATCTTCCTACATCCACTTATGATGCAAAAAAGTTGATGTTGTCTATGGGTGTGGAGTATGAAAAGATACACGCATGTCCAAACAGTTGTGTATTATACAGAGGAGAGAAAACATTTGAATCAGTGTCCAAAATGTCATTGTCACGCTATAAACATAAGGACGGCCAATCATCCAATTCTAAGAAAAAAAGTCCTCCAGAAAAGTCATTGGTATTTACCCATAATACCAAGGTTCAAACGTCTGTTTGCAAATGTCAGAGATGCCCAAAATTTAAGATGGCACGCAGAAGGAAGGAAAAATGATGACAAGCTGAGACATCCAGCTGATTCACCACATGGAGGACTATCGATAGAAGATTTGAAGATTTTGCCAGTGATAATCGAAATTTGAGACTCGGGCTATGTACAGATGGGATGAATCCCTACGGCACTCTAAGTAGTCAACACAGCACGTGGCCTGTTCTATTGTTTATTTACAATCTTCCTTCGTGGTTGTGTATGAAGCGAAAATACATTATGTTATCATTGTTGATTTCTGGTCCTAAACAACCCGGACATAATATCGATGTATATCTTGCACCACTGATTGACGATTTGAAATTGCTATGGAATCAGGGACAGTGGTTTATGACGGTTACGCCAGACAAAACTTCACACTTCGTGCCATGTTGTTTGCACAGTGAATGACTTTCCAGCGTACGGGAATTTATCTGGATACACGGTGAAAGGCACATTTGCTTGCCCAATATGTGAGGACGACACTTGTTCTGATCGTCTAAAGTTTTCTGGCAAAAACGTGTACATGTGTCATCGTAGATTGTTGCCCAGCAGCACACCCGTACCGTAAAAAAAGGAAGTTATTCAACGGAAAAACTGAAACACGTGTTGCTCGTATACCTTTGAGTTCTCAAGAGATCTATGAAAAGGGTGAAAGACATTGAGAATGTTTTCGGTGTTCGTCCAATCTATCCAAAAAACATCTGGAAAAAATGTTCAATATTTTGGGAACTTCCATATTGGAGACATTTATCTGTTAGGCATTGTCTTGATTTTATGCATATTGTCAAAAATGTTGGTGAGGCTGTTGTTGGGACTTTGCTAACATACCTGGGAAAACAAAAGACGGAATGAAGGTTCGAAGAGATATGGAAGCTATGGGCATACGTGAGGAGTTGCATCCTCAAGAAAGAGGCAAACGAACATATTTACCTCCAGCATGTTACACTTTGTCTAAGAATGAGAAGATCAGCTTCTGCAAATGTCTTCATTCCCTTAAGGTTCCTACGGGTTATTCATCCAACTGGAAAAGTCTGTGTCAATGAAGGACTTGAAATTGGTCGGGTTGAAATCTCATGATTATCACGTTCTGATGTTGCATCTCCTTCCTGTTGTCATTCGAGGTATATTGCCGAAGGATGTCCGAAATGCAATTACAAGACTATGTTTCTTTTTGAATGCAGTGTGTAATAAAGTCGTGGATGCTGATACACTTGACAGTCTGCAACGTGATGTTGTTGTTACGATCTGTCAACTTGAAATGTATTTTCCACCCTCTTTTTTTGACATCATGGTTCACTAGTTGTTCACATTGTTAGGGAAATCAAATTATGTGGTCCAATATTTTGAGGTACATGTATCCGTTTGAAAGATACATGGGAATTTTGAAGGAAGGATGAAGAATAGATATCGACCTGAAGGAAGTATTATAGAAGGGACAAAACCGAAGAAGTGACAGAATTTTGTACTGAATACTTAAAGGGTGCAGTTGCTATTGGAGTACCACAACCTAGACACACGGGAGGGACAGAAGGTCAAGGTGTTTACTGGGAAAAAAATTGTGGCAATTGATTCATCCTCAATGGAGTTAGCACATTTGTTCGTTTTACATCACCTTGAGATTATTGAGCCATTTTTTGAGAAACACATGACTACACTAAGAGGTCAATATCCTGGGAGGAATATTGTTTGGCTGACAAAAGAGCAAAACAAGACCTTTTGTTCATGGTTTTAGAGACCATGTTATGAAACTTGCATCACTAGCCGCCTGATAATGTAGGTGAAGAGCTCCGTTGGTTAGCTTTGGGACTGGTTCC